>JAVXUO010000067.1:0-207997 GCA_033065855.1 Escallonia rubra | reverse complement strand
TATTGTTGAAATCATTATCGAAACTAATTCTCATTATCTTGTCGATCATATTAGAGGTGCTACGTACTCAGATTATAACGTCCACAACATGAGATGCATCATGTGGATATGGATAAATTACAAAAGCAATCATTCTCTTGTGCATAACGCAATCAGAATCAATCCATTGTGCCGTCACACAAAAATATTTATGCATAGTATAAGGAGATCTCCCAACATTTGACCTAAGACTAACTTTACAATAAAAAATTTTCAAATAATTAATAAATCATTGTTGAGCAGCATGACATTGTTTAAGTGCATCAGACCTAGCAGTATTTCTATGAAACTTGTTGTACGAAGGTTGCTGATAAGTATGATCATATATCTAGTCTGCTTTTCATTATCAACAAAATTAAAAGGTTCTTCATGGCGTACAACAAATTCAGCGAGAATATCTCTTTTTAATTGTTGACTATAAATAAATAACTTACTGTCAAAAGATAATTAGGTTTGGCTCTCATCACGGTGACCTTGTGAAGATGCACATGGAATGTAATGCCTATTAAGATATGAATTATCACTACCACAAGTAAAATAATTTAAACAATACTTACACTGAGTTTTGGGTACGCCATCAACCATAATCCATGTAAAATGCTCCCAACACTTATCTTTGAGCTTTCTAACTGCCTTTTGGACTTGAGGCAGACTTGAGGCAAGATGATCGGTCATTCCTCTCCATGAGCACTCATCGGTAATAAATGGGCGTAGGATTATTGGTGTCGCTAATCGAGCTGCGTTCTTGACTAAAACGTTGTTGATCTTGTGAAGATGTATATTGAAAATCAGGAATATTTTGGTTAAAAGCCAAAAAAATTTTGGATGTCTATACATCCTGCTGATTGCTCTCCAAATTGTGGTGCTCGTGGTTGTTGACATTTTTGGCTATGTGATTTTGATCCTTTTGAAATAGACATATATTTTTAAAATGTTTGAGATTAATAGAAACAAAACAGGTAAGACTAGTTAAAGAGTAAAAGAATAAAGGTACTACATAATATTGTTTAGCCAAAATGTATCGACTAATATTTAAAGAATGTTTGTAACTGAAAAATTGAGAGCGTTAGTACATAGTAACAAATAAAAATGCACAAGAAAGCTTGTAGAGTGTAGATAAGAGAGAGTTATCAATTTTAGTGAAAAATATGAAGAGATTGAATCAGTTTGTAGATTTTTCAAACCTCACAAAAGACCAGAATAACCATAAAAACTAGCTATTTATAGTTGTTGGGAGGGTAATACGTAAAAGTGTATAAAGGACTTGTTGATAGAAAGTTGGACAGAAATACCCCTTGCTCAGACTAGTCGTTATATAGCTGTTAGAGGGTAAAAATGTAATGTTAAAAAATCTAGTTTTAGGGGCGGGGTGGGGAATTTGAGAATTTTGAATTTTAGAGATTTGGACTTAAAACAGGCCGGGTCATTTTGGGAGAAAAATAAAGCTCAACCTCGGTATAGGCCTTAGGCCTTTTAGATCTGGGCCTGCACTATTCATCTAATGGGCTGGGCATGGCTGGTCTTTTTTAGGCTGGATCGGGCTGGCCCATGAGCCCCTTGCCCATTTGACAGCTCCACCCTTAGGCAGCCCTATATACTTAAGAAAAAACCCTTAGAGGCTATCATCATTCTGTGAGGTTCTTGCATTTAGATAGATAATATATTGCGATCCCCTTCCCCGTCTACATGTATTCATACACTTTTACTTTCAACTCTCTTACATCGCAGACCAATCCAGCCGATAGCCAGGCAATCCAGATTAAAGGTATAACGTCTCTACTTTTGTAATTAGAGTAGATTAAATCCCTCCCCAAATGGACAAATTATAAAAAAAAAAAAAAAAATTAGTTTTCCAGTACTCAGTTTGATAGAATATAGTTGCATAACTATTTTCAAAAAACCAATGACCAAAGTTTATGTCGCCTTCCCTAGCATTGGAAAACGAGGTTTTGATCTCGATTAGTCCGCTCGGGTAAGTTGGCCACTCAGCCCCAGTTGTGGAGTTCAAATCAATAGAAGGTTAAATCAGGGTTTGTCCTTACTTAAATTTTTTTATCAAAAGTCAATAAAAACAAATAGAGACCTCTTTAAGGTGTGTTGAGTCACCCAACACCTTCTCGTTATATAAATTACTCCCCAAATCTGCATCTAGGGTTCCGCAGATTAGATGGCTTGATAGATGATCTAGAGTCAATTTTAAAGGTTTTCTTTTTTTTGTACTGTTACTTATCTAAAATTAACTCTAAAAATTAGATGGCCATTACAAAAACTAGATCTTTTGGTATGCACATCGTCACAGTGGTGGTGGAGAAATAGTGATAGCGGTGGTAGAAAGGTGTTGATGATGGCGGTGGTAATGATGCACGAAGATATGGTGTTCGTAATTGTGGTGGTTGTGATTTGCAGCAATGGCGGTCATCATGGCGATGGTAGTTGGTGGATATGGAGATGGTTTTGGAGAACTTGGGTTGGTGGCAGCGGCAGCGATGGTATAATGTGGTGGAGGTGTCGGCGTCCTCGTGGTAATTATGATGTTGGTGGTGGCCATAGTGGTGCGGTGGTTGTAATGGTGGCAACTCGGTAGTGGTAATTGTGGTGATGACAAAAGGGACATAGTAGTTGTAGTGGTGGCTCTAGTGTGGTAGGGTGGTGTTGCCAAAAAACTAATTATGGCGGTATCATGGTGATAATTATTCTTTTTAACTAAAATTTGTTCAATAACTTTTGAACATCTCACTTAAAGTTAAGTAATAACTATTAAGTGAGTCAATCCATCCTGACTTAAAATTTTGATCTATTTTTTGCAAGAATTGATTCTTTAAACGAGTTACAAATTAAGCGTTATCAAATGCACCTAATAAAAAAATATTGAAAGTCTTAAATTTTAAATACTTAATTGTGTTAAACACATCTGAATATGCTTCTGTTAACAAGGAAATGTACTATAGGGGTCATATACGTACATGCAAAGGATCAACCAAAGAAAATGACTCCCCAGATGAAGCGGAAATTGGGGGAAAAAAGGAAGAAAAAACCAGAAACATTGAAGCCCAACCGCTGGAGTGAACTGGCAATTTGATTCATCCGGAATTAATTCAAGATGGGGACTCAAAAAGACTTTTTTTAAGGAACGCAAAATGTGATTTCCATAGTGCTATAAGAAAATCTGTCAAATTGCTTAAAACTCTTGGGTACAAATGTATAATGACATTGTTTTCATCTTCTAAGTAGCAACTATACAAGTTTTCCTCCATGGGAAACAAGAAAGAATGATCATAGGATACGAACTTTAGGGAAGTTCTAAAAGTTGAATCCTTAATTACGCTATATTTACTATTTCAAAATTGAAGTGCATAGTAATGTTAAAAAATTTTAAGCACCTGAACTAAGGCTATATTGAGCCACGTCGTTATGGGAAGCAACTTTTGAAACTAGGTCGCGATCCTTCTCATCACTCGTTAAGAATATATCAAGCAGAGAATATTAATATGCGAAAAAAATATATGAGCGTGAAAGAATAGATCAATAAAGACGACTTGCGCCAAATAATTAACTTCATCCAGAAAAATAATCAACTTCAAGAATTCTATTTCAATTCCCCCCCCCCCCCCCCCCCCCTTTTCTACTACTTTTGGAACGCCAACTTTACGAAGTTAGAAAATGTTACACGCTTCGGAATCAATAATCAGTACCATACAAGATCACAACTCTTATATGTTTTATTTCCAGAAACAACAATAATTTCTGCCGGTTAGATCACGCGGTCCGTCATATATATATATATATATATATATATATATTACTCCTGCGAAATTGCCGCCCCTGCTGTCAGTGTGCGGGTGAGCGCATCAACCTTCTGCCATCACCTAACTAAATAAATGCAAGCCTTAAATATGTAAACAAGTCTTCTTTCTCTCCCTCTTTCTTTTCAAAGTCATACGATCCATTTCAGCTAGAAGTGAAGGCACTGAAACAGCACATATTGTACAGCAAAATACATTCTTTGTGGTTCGAGCCATATGGAGAAAATACCATCTTTTTGTCCAATATTTCGTCTGCATGGCCTCTTCATTCTCGTGACAATGTTGATCGCTGCTTTTCGCTGTTCCTCCAATCTCTCCCTTGATTTCTATGCAGTTCCATGCCCATCCGCTGAGATGATGGTGAAAAACACAGTGAGATCTGCTTCCTCATTGGACCCCACATTGCCTGGAAAGCTTCTTCGCTTGCTCTTCCATGACTGCTTTGTTGAGGTAAGTCCTCTGAAACTATGCTCTCTCTCTATCTCTCATCACATTATATTCAAAATTCAAAAATACGACTGTCTTTATATTTTCAAACAAATAATTTTGAAGAATGGCAACTTATTAATTAATTAAGTGGATTAGTCAAACGATGAGTGAGATTTTGGAAAAACTTTGGCTCTAGCAAAGAGGCTACACAAACCCCGTTTGAAATAAATATTTGTTGCTCGCTATGTTTAGTGGCAGTTGGGAAGTTATCTTGTGAACATTTATACTACAAGGTCACTGTGAATTTTTTTATTTTTTATTAGTCATTTCATGTCATTCGTTGGACCGAGTTTTTCCATTTTCAGAAATAGATCTTCCGCATTGAGTTTTAGAGTCGCTAAGACCAAATATAGTAGCAGAATTTTAGCTTTAGCGACAAAAGAAACCAGCAGTGTATAATCTATAATGCTAGTGGCTTCTTTTCTGTCCTTTGATCTGTCCAGGGTTGTGATGCATCCATTTTGATACAAGGAAATGGGACCGAAAGAAGCGACCCGGCAAACACATCCCTAGATGGATTTTCAGTGATTGATTCAATAAAAAGAGTAGCTGAACTCTTTTGTCCCGGAACAGTTTCTTGCGCGGACATTGTTGCTCTGGCGGCTAGAGACGCAGTTGAAATTGTATGCACACAATCTTTTTCTTGTATGAATTGCAAAAATATCCCCCAAACTATCGCACACATTGGCGAGCATCTTGCTACGCTGTGGTTCTAACAACTTTTCGCTACCTCAGTAAACAATGTAAAGAGTATGCAGTAGCTCGGGGGACGTTACTATCATATCAAGCCGTTGCAATTGTTGCGTGATTTTCTATACGTAAAATGGTATTCATTAAGCATAATCTATGCAGACCGGTGGACCGGCGGTTCAAATTCCGACGGGAAGGAGGGACGGGAGGATTTCGGCAGCCTCAAACGTGAGACAAAACATTGTAGATACAAGTTTTACACTGGACAAGATGATTCAGATCTTCTCAGCCAAAGGGTTATCTGTGGATGACCTTGTTACACTCTCAGGTATGTAACTTTTCCCCACACAGTTGTAGCGATAATCTACTTGAAACAACTGTACGCCAAAGGGCTACCATAATGGTGTCCATTGCTTCAAGTCCACACGGATAGGCATGAAAAAGTATGATTGCAGCAGCTTTGTATTTAATGAAGACGTGCGTATATTAAATGCATGCATCACACTCCGCATAAATTCTGCAACGCCCAGTGTACGTATATACGGCATCATCAATTCGTGGAGTTATAAGATGGGGGGTTTGCAGAAGATCAAATTTTGACTCCTTTTTTTTTTTGTGTGGTAGGAATTTTTCTTCGACTCCACATACAGTAATAATTAATAATTGATAAATATTTTTAATGACTTTTCTGCTAACATTTTTAACGAATTTTTGGAATCAATGATTGGACCATACAAAAAAAATTTAACAATATATTTTTAGCGCTACTAAACAAAAGCTACTATAAACATTTAGTTACCATTAATTATCATTATATGAGAGGTAGTAGGAAGATTCCTTCGATTCGTGTAATACCTAAAAAAAATTCTTTGTAGAAACAGATAATATCTCGTTGTTGTAGGAGTTTGGTTATAAAACAAAGGGAATGTACAGTTCTACCTCATGTTATATTTTTTTGCATCTTAATTTGTTGTTAAATTTTTTATATTTTATCGTGAACTCACTTTTAACTATAAAATTAAAGTGTAAAATACGAAATAGGGTATGGAAATAAACGTTTCTTAAAACAAAAACCGGTTCACAAGTTCGGTATAAAACACAATACCAGTTCACTTGTCCAGTGACCTAGCCCACTGATAACATTTTACATATCTCTTTTGATCACTTTATATTTATATTTTATCTTGTGTATTATTGTTAGTTAAGTAGTCTAAGGGTCTATTTGAAATCACTTCCAATTTTATTTTCTGTTTACAAAAAAGTAAAAATCAAAACCAATTCAGTTTTTATTTTTTACAAAAAAAAATGAGTGTTGGATTACCCAGTTTTTATTTTGAGGTTTTTCTATAGTGGTGGTTGCGGTAGCCGTGGTGGGGGTGGCAGTGGCGTTGAGGTTGGGGGGGGGGGGGGGGGTCTCAAAACTTCAAAATGAAAGTTTTCAAAAACAGGCCTGTTTTAAAAATTGGTTTCCAAAATTGAAGAAAAAAATATGAAAACTATGTGTCAAGCGCTTTTTTTTTCCTGTAGTTTATAAAACTGAAGAAAAAACTAGAAACATAATAGATTTCAAACGCTACCTAAGTCTATGAGCAGTTCATTCGGTTAAAAATTGCAAAAATTAACGTACAAATGAAACTAAAAGTAACATGAAAACTAACTTGCCATTCATCAAGGATTAATTAACTTTAAATATTTTTCAACTAAATTCCAATTTGACTAAATAGATTATACTAGTTTTCTTTTTTTTTTCTTTTTTGCTTTGTTCAAAGGATTGTTGCAAAAATTTGGGAAATTGCTTAATATCAATTGCTGACTCCCTCAGAGCACTCATCTTGAATCCCTATTTTAATTTTTTTTCATCTCAATTATGTGGGTCAATATGATTCGTACTTCATTCAAGTATGGAAGTCATTTCTTTCAAACGATTGAACTGGGATGTGATACTTGAATTGTTTTGAAAGTGAGCCCTAGATTTAAATCTAAATCTAAACCTTAAGTAATAAGATTGAAGCTCGCAAAGTCTTTGTTTGAAGAATTACAAAAAATGCAGGTAGAAACTTTTAAAATAAAGCAAAAAGTAGTGTGATGAGGCGTGAATGAGATCACTCTTTTGAGACAATTCGCCCCCTTTCAGATTATCACCGGTGCAACATGGTTCTTAACGCGTCGAACAACCCAACTTTAAATGCCACTTCACTGGTATTTTCGCACAAAGGAATTAAGCAAAACTTCACCCAATACCATACCAAAATGCTCACAAGTGTATAGAAAACCGGAATGTCAAAGAAAGAAAGCTTAAATTGATATGTTGAAAAAGTGTGAGACAAGGCTCCTTTTATAGGTGAACTAGAGGTCAATGTACAACACATAAGTAGTTGTGTGAAATTTGTTACAAAAGATTAATTCTTTAGTATAAAATGTTGTGATAAAAAATATGACTATTGGTAATAAACACAGAAACTAGTGCAAATTTAAGAGTTAGCATTAACGTGGGTAGCTCAAGGAGCATAAGACTGGGTTATCCAGGCGGGTAGTCAGAGGTAAGGACATGAATGCATGCTCTAATCGGGTCGATGTTGTTGGGTTGCCGCAACAATGGCTAGAGAAGAAGATTCTGAGCTATGTGTGAAAGGTTCAAATTGGGCTTTAGAAAGGCGCTAAGGCACATCTCACATCTTGATGTGGGAGACTATGTGAATGAATTTATAAGACCTTGCTAGGTACTCGTTAGTACCTACTTTGCTAGCCCTTTCTTAGAGGCATTGCACTATGGTGAGACTGTGGACCAGGATCGTCATAGTGCACGTGTTAGTCCAAGACTCGAGCACTTATTACTAAGAGACCAGTGAATATTCTCCTATACGCTCCTTAAAGTTTCTTTTAAAATCCAATGTGCGATAATTGTTTTTCAAATGTTTAAGTATGTAAGAAAAGCAAATCTTCTCAGTCACAAGCAATCTTGGACTAAAGCATCCAATGATATTTTTCAAAACTCTCATGTTTTTTTGAAACCATTCTTGTTCACGAAAGGTAGAATTTTTTGTTAGATTTTTTCAACAATGCCCCACTTATGTTACTAAACAATTCAACGACTTAGATTGTGGGCAAAGGTGGGAATGGTCATGCATTGTGAAAGTGACTCTACCTTGAAACCGCCACTTAGTGTTTTAGTCTACCGATATCAAAGCCAAAGTGGAACTAACCTTGAAACAATGGTCACTTGAGAATATGTAAAAGCACATCACGCGGGACTCAATGTATCCTATAATAAGCTTCGTAAGCCAGCACGTTATGGCCTTATATTTTATCCCAACTTTCATGAGTGCTCTAGAGAATTAGTCCAATTCTCAAAGGAAGCGGCCACACTTCCACACTCATATAGTTGAACCTATCAAATATGCTCTTGTTACTAATGCATCCATCCTTTATTGGCAATAAACCACGTTTAGATTACAAAGAATTTTGACCTCCATTATCGTTACAAGAAGCACATAACTACACCGTAGGAAGATATATTATGTCATAAGACAAGAATAGTACATGTATAAAAAAAAACAGTCACAATATAATTTGTTGGTCACAGTACTTGGGATCTTTAGTTCCTAGGAGGTTGTATCCTTATAGATGACTTTTATAATTTTGGGGTTAAGTATCATCCTCCTCGATGTAATTCATATCTTTTCTCTAGCTAGAGTTTTTGTCAATGAATTAACAAAAATATGGCCTATTCTTATGTAATCAATATTGATCGCACATTGTTAAGATAAGATCTCACAATACTGTTTTCTTCTCACCGATCTGAATATGCAATTATGGTATTTGCTTTCCATAGTACAATTTATGTGGTGCTATCACAGTTGATTAAGACAGGTGGCACTAGTTATTATAAATATGTATCTTGAACAATAAATCATGTAACCAAGCTCCTTCTTCACTTGCCAAAGCCAAGCCGATAAGTTCAGCTTCCATGGTAGATTTCACAGTAATTTGTTACTTTTTACATCTCCAGCATATAGCCCCACCACCTAATGTTAGCCCGTTGTTGACATGAAATCTCTATATTGAGAATTCCAATCTACATCACTAAAATCTTCAACAACAGCTGGTTGCCTTGGTACATCAACTGCAGTTAATAGTTCTTTTAGGATACTCATAACACACGATACCAAGCATTCCAATGTTCAAGATTAGGTTTACATATGAATCTGCTAAAAACACCAACAACATATGTAATATCCGGCCTTGTGCAATCTGTGGCATATCTAAGACTACCAATTAATATGCCATTGAGTTATATTAATTTCCATGCTTAGAATAACATCTACTTCATCCAAATCTTTTATTTCGACATTCTTTTTCAACAAAAAATTGGTAAACTCAATTATTTTATGGCTAGTACCAAAAAGTAAAAGATCATCCACATATAAGCAAATGATAGAATGCTCACCATCTTCAGATTTATTATAAATTCATTTATTGCTTTCGTTGCTTTAAAACCATTAGTTATAACACAGTGATCAAATTTGTCATGTCATTGCTTAGGAGCGTGTTTTAACCCATGTAGGTATTTAGTCAATATAAACACCTTACTGTCATGCCCCTGTTGCACATAACCCCCATAAGTATCTTTCTTTCCAATTCTCTGTTTAGGAAGGCGGTTTTAATATCCAATCGGTGAACCTTTAACTTATGGACTCTGGGTTGTTATGATACAAATTAAAAGCCAAATGGATGTTATTCTAGTGATTTGTAAGAAGGTATTAAAAATGTAAATGTCATCTCATTGTTTGAAATCCTTTGCAACCAGCCTTGGTTTAAACTTGCCAATTCCACCATCATGTTTAAGATTTTTTTCCGTAGAATCCACTTACAACCTTTGGGTATACAATTCCATGTTCTGTTAGCCATTAGAGACTCAATTTTATAATTTTTTGGCTTCTTTCGCAAAGTCACTGTCCGGTGAGGATAAGACTTCTTCTATAGACTCAACATTATACATAAGATACCTCAGAGCCAAGGTCTTTTGTTACCCTTGGACGTTTGCTTCTCCTACATTCTCTAACATCAGATCTCCAACATGCTAAAAGGATAGCTGTAACCTGAGCAATAAGATGGTTTAAGGACTTGAAAGTTTGCGCCAACCCCGAAAGGATTCTCGTAGAAGGAAGAGTGATCACCAATGCCATGCCAACTTTAAGTGATACAAGATCTAAAGAACACCCAAGAATTAATAAGAGCACATAATCGGGGAGACATAAAAAAGGTCCCTTGACTTTGGCGGAACAAACACGGTAATGCATGAAAAATAGGAGAAGCGAGCGATTTAGAAGTGTTAGGAGTAACTAAAACTGCTAACTTCTTAACTTGGTTGACCAAAAAAGGTGGCTGGCTAAATAATATGATGAATGTGAAATGATGCATCACGGAATATGATCACATTTCGATGCAAGCAAAGATACCACAAGGTTGAAAATATGTAGTGACTGACTTTTGATTGTGTCTTGTTGCGGGAGCTCGAACTACGAATCCAGGCTACAAGCCATTCTTGAAAAAGAGTTATTGATGACCGTGCATATAAACCCGAGGAAGGACCAAACCACACAAGTCAATAACCCCGTTATCTTAGCATGGGCCGAACAATAGGGACCAGCATCACTTCCATAATGAAATTAAAAGAGGGCTATTTCGGGAGGTAGAGAGTCCCAGAGAGCTCGCCAAAGGAAGACCAGAAGCTTCTAAGTGACAACTAAGGCCTAAGCTTTCTTCAAAACATACGAAGGAATTGATTCGACACACATTTGGAGTTCCCACTTTGTACAAGGCGTGATTTCTTTTCTTTATGCAGGAAAGGTAGACATATTTTACTTAGAAATGATCGGTCTCAGTGAGATCCAATATCCGTTTATGCTTATAATCAGCATAAGAAAGCTGATGATTTAAAGTGATTAAAGCAGTGTGATTTGAGAATATTGATGAAACCAAATTCAAATATCAGACTTCTAAAAGGGTCTTCAAGTATCCTAGAGCTGCTCGCCGCAAGACAATCTCACCTTTCAGCATATTGTTGAGAGAAAGAAAGATACAAGTCGTTTCTGCCGAAACGGCAAGCCTCAATGAGGGATCAATGTGGTAGCAGGTAGGTCACTAGTCGCTTTGACAGAGCAGGTATGTAAGAGAAGCACATTTTTTCGCTCACAAGTCATGTGGAACAAAAGAATCTAAGGGGCTGTTCGACAAAACTGAAATTTAAGTGCTGAAAAAGTTAAGCAATGAATTTGTAAAATTGAAAACTTTAAGCGACTGAATTTATACTGCAAAATAAGTTAACATATTTGGTAAACCAAAAGCAGATGTCTGAAAAATGTTTATTTACAAATTTATCCATTTTACCAAAATTATGTATTTGTTTATGTACTTTATAACTTTTTTTGGGGAGGGGCGAAAATCGTGTTTGTGGTGGTGGTGGCAGTGATGATGGAGTAGTGGTGGCGGTGGCGGCGGCAAAAAGGTGTTAATGGTGGCAGTAATTGTGCATGAAGATGTTGTAGTGTTGGTAATTGTGATGATAACGATAGACGGCGACATGACGGTCATGACAGTGGTTGTAGTGTGGGAGATCTTTAAATATTTTTGACGGAAATAGACGTGGTGACAACAGGAACGGTACGGTGGAGGTGGCGTTGTCCTTGTGATGGTGTCGGTGGTGATAGTAACTAGGTCGTGGCAATTGTGGTGGTGGTAGCAAAAGGAAATAATGGTTGTGGTGGTAGTGGTGTATTGCGGTGGAGGCGGTATTTCCAGCAAATTAATTGAGGCGGCATCATGGTGGTAATTAATTTTTTTATGTAAAAATATGTTAAATAACTTTTAACCATTTCATTTAGAATTAAGTGATCAGCAATAAGTAAGTCCAGCCTGACTTAAAATGTTAGTCTATTTTTTGTAGGAATTAATTTTTTAAATGATACAAGGTTTAACGTTATCAAACGCACTTAATTGAAAATCATTGAAAACTTTAAGTTTTAAGTACTTAATTGTGTTATCAAATACACCCTATGATAATTCTTATGTGCGGAAAAGATAATTTTTTGTTGAAATACTCCAACTGTCTTTAACTAAGTTCATTTAACCTGTGGGACGACCCAAAATCTTATTCCTATGCACCACCTCTTTAAATGCCTTCATGCCTTTACCTCCATGTCAATCTCTCCAAAACAACATTGCTTGTTTTGCATCATTAATTTTGACTATCTAGAACTGTTACATTACTACCCTTTTGTTCTTGCTTCTTTTACATCAGCCTTCCTAGCCCACAATCAAATAGTCCTACTTGTTTCAAATGTATGGTCCGGAACCATGCAATCACACGTCGTAGCTCGACGAAGGTCAAGGCCTAGAGGCCTTTGGCCATGGGATTGCCGCGAACTTAACATGCTTGCATTTCATAGCAACCACAGCCACAACCACCGCCAACGACCCCGTAGTCAAACTCCATAGCCGACCAATTAGTCACATAAATTATAGTGAACTAGTGGCACCCCTTGCATGTTTTAAACAAATACTGACCTCCAAATTTTTGTATCGGGAAAGGCCTCTTTAGACTTAGGTAAATTCTCTAGAGTAACAAAGATAATTAGTACCCTTATAGATAAAAACAAAGTATAAGTATCAGTATTTGAATGCAATAATCTATGCAAAAATAACGACAAATATCGGAGTTGTTAATAAAAGAGCATAAGTTAGATATTATGATTTATTTAGATGTCAAATAGAATCAAAAGATGGAATAGTTCAATTTTAGAGGTTATTGACTGGTCTCAACGTGAGACATTGTAAGCTTAAGTCACTCAACATTAATTCAATTGGTTATGTGATCTATATAGTAAGAAAAGTAAGAGACTTTTGTATGGTTAGTACCACTTACGATAGGATCCTTCACTAACAATTCATTGGGTCGATATCCATAAAGAGAATCAGGAATGATAAGGACACCAAATGTCGACATATACGAGAACTATCTTATATTTTTCAGCTCAAAATTTTGGTTAAAATACATAAAGTTATTCAAATATTTCTCGGGGGAACATTTGTCGGTATACGTTATCAGTGAAATTTTTTGTCACACCTAGTGGACAATTTTTAGTGTAGTGAAAACAATTTGCTACTAATAGTCTCAATAAACTTGGGTGGTGTTAAATGGTTAATGATAATAATCATTTGTTTATGTGTGTACGTATAGATGATAGTTGGCTAACTACATGCTCCTATTGTCGCCAAAAGATATATAGAATACAATGGCGATTTACTATTAGTGATAATTGATGTGTGAATTTATTAGAAAGATGTGTGAATTATTCTACACTAAAGCATCATAGTCTACCCTTTAAGAAAGCTTTTCAGGCTTTACATGTTATTTCCAACTAAAAAGTGTAGCAAGGGCAAAATTAGTAAGGACGGCCACATTATGTTGCAATGTGATAAGCAACCCTTTCTACTATAGAGACTCCTATTCATAAAAAGGAAATTTTTTTGTTGCGATATTGTTTCTCGTATCGCAACAATTGATGGTCACTAATATAGTTAACGGCATTTTGGATAACACGTTTCAACGAGAATTCTTAGTAGTACTTTTTTAGCGTCACTAAATAAAAGTCATTAAAGATATTTAAGTATCATTATATTCGTGATACATAGGGTCATAACTATCTTTGTACGATCTGGGTAGCAGGCAACATTTGATCTACTAACCTTTCGTTTACATCTATTGGAATGTAAACTTTGATTACCTAGGTTCTAAACTATTACAGTGGAAACTATATGCACTAAATTTCCTTGAAGCTGGATGGTTGATTATTGTAGGAGCTCACACCATTGGATTAGCTCACTGCAGTGCATTCAGCGAACGATTCCACAACGATTCAACTGGAAAACTCGCACTCATTGATGCATCCCTGGACAAAGACTATGCAGCCATGCTCACTAAACAGTGCCCAGCAAGAGCAAGCGCGTCTGTAACAGTAAACAACGATCCCCAGACGCCCACGATTTTCGACAACCAGTACTACGGCGATCTCTTGGCTCACAAGGGCCTCTTTCAATCTGATTCAGTTTTGCTTAATGATGCCAGAACAATGAACAAAGTCGTGAATTTTGCTAATAACCAAGATAATTTTTTTGAGAGCTGGGGTCGGTCATTTGTGAAGCTCGCTAGTGTTGGAGTCAAGACAGGTGATGAAGGCGAGATCAGACAATTTTGTTCAGTGATCAACAGATGAAATATTTGAAAGAAAAAAAATACGTGTTACATGGATTCTAGTAATTGCTATTGACTAAATGAGAACTTTTTCATCCTCAGTGGTGGCCCCTTAGTCATAATGGCTCGACTGGACTGATCTGGATTGTAGAAATAAGCTTGAAGTATGGCTCGAGTACGACCATGTACAAATCTTTCGATGTCTTTTTATAGAAAGGAAGGGGGTGGTCGTGGAATTCAAAATAAAGCACCAGGGAAACTCCATGTATGTTGTTTTCATGGCACCTAATATTTTCAAGGGATTATATCAATAACGTGCTCAAGTTAGGAGGTAATTCGAAATGACATACTTGGTAAAATCTTACTCATGTCAGTCAAGTAGACAAAATTGAACGGTCTTAATGTGCATAAGAAATTCACCTTTATAACATCACATGTGAAGCAAAAATTGCTCTCTTCTTACTATGGATTTAATTTTTGGCAAGCTTTGATGTCAAAGCACATGTAATTTTGCTAAAGCAATGCGCAGTTGTGGATATAGGAAGCGCAATCATCTTAATGCATGAATCGCTTTAACAAAAGTGTTTATAGCTTTTGAATACATAAAAGCCTATTTTTTCCATTACAGAGCACAAGCTCTGTCTATTTTCCCTGGCTTTCTCACTCTCTATCCCCTTTCTCTCTTTACTGGATTTTCAAGAATTCTAATCAAACCATGTACCCATCTATACCACCTGATATGCTAGCGACTTGCGATCTAGTTCAATTCATTATTTAAGCTCGACAATGGGAGACATCTAGAGTTTGGATGGATGGAGTCTCACGAGTACGGCTAGGATTTATCCTAAATTTGCTAGACGCATTATACAAAACAAAACAAATATCAACTTTTATATGTGCTACTTAAAAGCTTTTGTGGAATAAGCTTTAAACATTCAACTTACGGTAATTTAGACATCTAAAATTTTAAAACGGTATTCTAAAACTTTCCAAAAATAGAACAAAAATATTCTTAAACATCATCTCGAACATTAAATAGTAACACAATCTGTAATAATAAAAATAATAATAAAGTAGACACTCTTATGCAAAATTCAAACCTCTAACATGAAATGACGCTTCCAATGATTCATCTTCGCTGAACAGCATTCAAGATGCATTCTCGAATTCAAGGTTCCACAAGAACGTATGTTATATGTTTCAACTTGCATGACTTGCACATTGCTCCATCTTTTCCATTATATCATCCTTGTAGAATTCAAACTCTTCAAAAAGCTTATTCTCATCATTTAAGTAGTTCACCCGAGGGTATGCCCATGCCTGAGCCGCTCTTACACGACCCCTGCAGTTACGTGTAAAACCCACAAATTTCCATGTAGACAAGATGAATGCCCATACCTAGTGTTTTTGGCCCCGGGTCTGTCTACCCACAAGTCATTGGTAGGCTTTCCCACGTTTAGTAAGAAAGCTTAATTGATGTGTAACATCCCAGCCTCGGCCCACCGCAGGGCGTGCCTCTCCCTCGAAAGGGCTAGCCTATAAGTACTCTAAGATCATAGACAAGGTCTTATAAGGACAATTTCATACTATTCGACATTCGATGTGGGATATCATAACCTCCCCTCCTTATGCATTAGCGTCATCGCTAAGGCTCTAGAAGACATAAGCATAGCAGAAAATCTTTCTCTCTAACCAATGCAGGATTTACCTGCCTCACCCTTCATTACCCCAACCATCCTCTTAATGTAGGGTATATCTAGACTTATCTTTCTTGTCTCCAACCATCGGTAACCCGAATAGATAGTCTAGCCCGAGCTTTCGAGAGTCAGCTCTGATACCATATGTAATAACCCCGTCTACGACCCCACAACAAGGTGTTGTCTCTCTCAAAAGGGCTAGCCAATAGGTACTTCTAAGAACATAGGCAAGGTGTTTATAAAGGTAATATTACACTATCTGACATCCGATGTGGGATGTCACATGATGATTCAATTTTAAAGTTTGGTGTCCAATCCAAAAGCATTATTAGAAGGAGGGAAAGCTCACCAGGTACAACTAAGAACCAAACACAATCCTCATGTATAATCGATGTGGGACTCTAAGAACAAACACAATCCCAATGTATAATCGATATGGGACTTTAACACCCATCCTCGGGTGTAGTGTGAAATATGAGCTGAGGTGATCCCAAGCCTCGATCCGAGTAAACTAGACCTCACGTATAGTGTAGATTATGAAATGATGACCTGAAGACCATGGGCCACTGATAGGGCCAAGCTTTGATACCATATTAAAGCCTGGTGTCTAATCCAAAATCATGCTTAAGAGGAATAGGAGCCTACCAAGTATAAGACCCGAACCCAATCAACACGTATAGTCCATGTGTCGATATGAGACAATAACTAAGATGTTAATTGATGACAGTCACGTTGAAATGGGTGAAACCATACGGTTGAAAAAAAAAATACACCAAATATACATTAATTGGGGATTAGGGATCTGCAGCGAGTCAACCCAGATGAACATAGATTACTTCAGTCTTGAAGGCTATATTGGCAATAGAAAAATGGGCAGGCTAAATAGCATTCAGTCTTGAAGGCTATATTGGCAACTATCATCTAATCTTGGGTACGTCCATAACAGACTTTTGAAACTATGGGCAGGCTAAATAGCATTCAACCACTTATGGTTTATTTGTTTTGACAAATAATACTCCGAAGTTTCAAATTAAGCTACTAGTATGTAATGTTATAAATTAGAGCATGGTCTCGACGTGAGCATGTTGTCAAGGACTCATTGTATAGGTGCTAATGTAGGAGCGTGCATGGGGGGATATACATCGGACTAAGCAACGGGCCTGGGGTGTATTACAACAGACCTAAGCATTTAGCTTTACACTGACCCAAACATCGCGAGACACTAAGAAAATCTACTAGGAAAAGGGTTTGGGAGCCTTGTAAGGTATAGCCGACGTGAGAATTTCCATGGTTATGTGACCATGTGCTAATAATGTGACTCTTTGTAGAGTTATTCAAGTTAGACAATCATTAAAATATAATAAGACAATTCATGGAAATCAACAAATGTTTGCCACCACTACACCACCGTGTTAAAGCACAATCACCGACTTGCATGCCTCATTCGTCATCTCCATCAGTCAAAAGTCTAAACTTGCCCATTTTGCCTCTCCTGTAATGATCACCTCCGCAATAAACAACAAAGCCTGAAGATTGAAAATAACTTCTCGACTCGTTCATTTCCCACCACATCTGCATCTACTACTCTATGTTATAGACAAACCTTAGCCTCGGTCCTTAATTCGCAACTGGTTCCTATCTCTCACCGTCCACAAATGCCAATCCGACCTCACCTTCGTCGATAAAACCTTCAACCAAATCTGCACCACAGAGTTCCCGGGAGGGTTCTAAGTGGCAAGTCAGGGAGTTCCCCGGTAAGGTTGAGGCCAAAAAGGCAGCGTCACATCTCAAGTCCATGGTGGGATAGTCGACATTTCATGAGGGTTAGAACCCCTAAGATTTGCAGCCAATTCGACTCAAACTTGGGACGATTTATTTTCTTAGGATTCTGGTCATGGCACGAGAATGAATAACTCATAATTTATGCTCGTACATTTATATTGTTGTCTCAGGCCCGTGGTGGTCTTACGATTATTCTTCCCTGCGCAAGGTAGCTGCTCATGGCTGGTTATTGGTCTCTTGACCATGACGAGGTTTCAATGGTCATTGGTAACAAGAGAAGAGAGATAGTGAGAGAGAATAAACAAAATGTAAATCAATTGCCATTTTTTTGTAATGTTTTTAGATTTTTGACAAAATTAAATATTCAAGTGGCCAATAGCTTTTAGACACCCAATTGTTTGTTTTATTTTTTTGGTAATTTGCAACAGACCCCTCATTGTTTGAGCAAGTTGAAAGAAGGCACATCTGGTTCTATTTTTTGTTTTTTTTATAGAAATAGTCCTTGTGGTACTAATTGTGCTGCATCTGTAGAATATCGTAATGGAGAAAAGAAAATTTCCAATTCACCCCTTACAAATTTGTGCTCCACAAACATCATCACCCCAACACCCTGACAGTTAGTAAAAATATAAGCAAGCAGCCCATGGATTTTACGATCCCCTCGAACCAAATCTAACCATGACATGTACTTAGGCCATTGCAACAGTCAAACCAAATCTGGCCGAGATGGGCGTGAGTTGTGGTGGACGGGGCTGGGTTAATGGTGGAAGTGAGTGGAGATGTTGGACAAAGGTGAGTTGGTGGTAGGCGTGAATGGCGGTGGCAAAAGTGAGTGGCGGTGTCGGACAGTGCTCGATCGGTGTTAGGCTTGAGTGGTAGTGATGAAAGAATCTGGTGGTCTTGGGTGTGTTTGGGTTGATGGTGGGCATGAGGGGTGGTGGTGGAAGGGAGTGGTGTTGGACAGGGCATAATTGGTGGTGACGTGAGTGGTGGTATTGGACGAGGCCTGGCGACTGATGTCTAAGGTGTCTTGTGTCTGTCCTATACACAATGCTTGACTCATAGAGTCTTACTTTTGGAATCGATGTATTGTGCAGTCCATCAAACAAAAAAGTATCAGATACTATGATACCATATGATAGCTGTTTTGTAAAGGCTCTCTAGACTCACTCTCTAATGCTTGCAAGGAGCCGAGGCTGTGGATGTTTTAAACAAAGTACGCAAAGGGATGGTGGCGAGCATTGAGGCTCTCAAAACGTATTTATCGAGCTACGTATCCTGAATAAGCTCCTTTTTGTTTATGTAACATTAGGAGTCACTCAGCCCACATACTTAACCAACATCGACGGAATGTTAAACTGGTTAACCCACCGATGGAATCGTAATGGGTCCCTTGATCGATTCAGTTCTGATTTGGTTCTCTAACAACCATGCATCAAGTTAGGATTGAGATTCTTGACTCCAAAAGAAAAAAAATGCACTTACTCGGTTAACTTTAAAATTTTGGAAATTGTTTAGGATTGATTTTATCATAACATTGTAAGGATACATTGACTTGAAAATTATCAAACAATGGCATCTGACAATTCAATATTCAACTTAAGGGAGTAAACTTTCACACAAATTTGATTAGTCAAATACAAGGCTGATGAAGTTCAGCTAATCATTACTAAATTAAATCAGTGCACCTCGTTCCAGCTATTTACCCACTAGATTAGTTCTTTTCAAGCTTTATGTTTCCAACACTTATGTATAAATAAATATTACGAATACAATTGACTTAATAACCGAATGGCTTTCTTTGCCTTAATGAGCTCTTTAAGCAACCTTATTATCCTAAACACAACTTTGTGACTTCGATTCTCCTTGAATCAATCAGATCTCGTCTTTGCGTCACCCAGCATCTACTATTGGCAATTATTTTCAACACAGTTAAGTAATCAAATGCACAGTTTTAATTAATGGAAAAATGCTGGCTATTAGATGAGCATACAACTTTCATATAACGACAAACAGTGGTCGCTAATACTGTTCAGGACTGTCATTAAAGATGTCTACAAAAATGTCACTAGCAATTTCAGCAACAAGTAATAATCACCATACAAGAGGTTGTAGGTTATTCTTACTATCAAGGTTGCAGCCAAAATCTTTCAATAATAAATAGCAACATAAGCCGGCTAAAACAAATTTTTTATTATGTGATATATGTGGTACGATTTGCGTGCATACTATATGTTAGGAGATTAGATTAATGATAAAGGCAAGCCCTATGGGCAAAGCCTTTGTGACGATGGTACTACCTCCTTTTAAATCTGTAATATGTGAGATCTGTGGTGCGATTTGCATGGATACTATATGTTAGGAGATTAGATTAATGATAAAGGCAAGCCCTATCGGCAAAGCCTTTGTGATGATGGTACTACCTTCTTTTAAATCTGTACACTGTCTTCTGCAAAATATATATGTCTGTTTTGACAATAAAATTAGTCCTGATAAAAAGCAGTTAAAGCTTCAAGTCATTTGAAATAACTTCATCCAATAGAAGAAACTTTCCTTCAGAACAGTTTTTCCATTCTGCCCTTTTTGGAGAAGATTCTCGACCAATAAGCAGTTTAGGCATCAAGTCATTTGAAGTAACTTCAGCAAATCCAAGGGGTATGGATCACTTTGGAGTAAAATAGGCCAATAAGAGTCTTCTTCCAATGTACTTCAAACATTGAACTGCACACGCGAAACTATAAACTACACAGCAAGTTGATTCACGTGGTCACACTTGACTTTGTTTTTTTCTTTTTTTCGAAAATCACACTTAACTTTGGAAGTATTGAGGGAATTGACAAGTATGGACAGAAGTATTAAAGGTGTTTCATTATACCAAAGAAGTATGGACATAAGTATTGAGGAAATTGCTGGTAAAGACTCAAGAGAACTCTTTGGAACAATTCCTTTGTTATGCCTCCAAGAAATTCAGAGGAAAAAGCTTCCAAGCAAGGGTTAGGAAGCTGGGAATGTCGGTTACAGTATACATGATTTGGTTTGAGATGAATAAGAGGATATTTGAGCAACAACAAAAATCCAAAGATAAACTGGTAATGATGATCAAACAATGGATTCAATGGTGCACTAGAAGCTGGAACCAGATTAAAGGACACAGTTGTAAACAAGAAACTCTGCTCCAAATAATGAAGACATAATATAGAATGGTTACAGAGGAAAGAGAAAATGAGTGAATGATATAGTTTACTGCCGTAAAACATTTGTTTGGAATAAAAGATTGACTTTCACCCAAAAAAGGTGTTTCATTATGAACTTTACCACAATTGCACGGTACTTTAATTTGCATGTGCAGGTATGAAGATGAGTATTACCCTGCAGCTTTGCCCAACAGGCACAAACAGCTTCCTTCTTCATGGTTATCCCGATCATGTGCTCTGCCTGACCATATGGATCTCACTCTCTCATGTCTACTGCTCTTTGGGCTACTCTATGCATCTTTCTCTTCAGTCTTCATCTTCCGTAAAAAGTCCCCTCGTGACCGGAGATCTCCTCCTGGCAATACAGGTTGGCCATTTATCGGAGAGTCGCTTGAATTCGTCACCTGAGGCCGGAATGGCACTCCCGATGAGTTCGTTAGAGAGAGGATGAACAAATTCTCACCGGAGGTATTCAAAACCTCCATTGCCGGATCCGGCAATGGAGCATCGGGTAACAAGTTTTTGTTCTCCAACAAGAACAAGCTTGTGGCCTCCTGGTAGCCACCCACCATCAAGAAGATAACCACTGCAATAAACAGCGATACCAACGCTACCTTACGGACGAGAAAGCTGAGAAGGATCCTCCCAGAAAGAATTCCGCAAGCCGGAAGCGCTTCAAAAGTACGTGCCAATCATGGATCGCAGGCCATGCAACACTTGCAGAGAGACTGGAGTGGTGCATCTAATAAGCAAGTAAGGCTTTCACCCTTGTGAAAGAAGTTCACGTTCGAGATGACATGCCGGCTTTTTATGAGCGTGGAGGATCCCAATCAGGTGGCGAGTTTCGCAAACCATTTTGGCGGCCTCGTCGCCGCCGGGCTATTTGCCATGCCGATAAACTTCCCTGATACGAATTTCAATCATGCAATAAAGGCAGCCGAGCACATCAGGTACGAGCTGTTGGGAAAATAGGTTTTGTGTGTACTTGTGCAGAAAACAATTTGAGAGATATATTAACATGCAAATATTAACATACCAAAAACAGCAGTAAAATAGAATTGTTTGTATTAACTCAAAGCAAAATTACAGAATAGCAAACTGGAAGGCAGAGGCGTGAATTTGATTCACTGTCCTTAAAACTTATTTGTCCCGCAACGGTGCTGACGGCCTCTTGACGAAAGTCTCCCAAGATACAACGACTACATCTGAAAATAGGAGCACACCAAATTTCCTGACCCGGCAAACACCGAATCTTTGACAGAAGAAAATTTTGAGGTTCAAATACACAGAGTATTCACTGGGGGTGCAACTCTTCACAGGAAATTTATTTATTTAAAATGTTTTTGTCCCAAAAAGAATAAAGCCTGATGGGCCCAAGCCACGGCCACTGACCGGACCGGGACGGGGCGGGGCGGGCTGCGCGCGCGTGTGTGGTGGACCTTGGGTCAACCTAGGTCCTCCCTCCTTAAGAAACATGGGTACCCCCAAGGGGCCCAACCATTAAGTCAAGGCTAAGCCTTATAAGGAGACAACATTGGCTTTAATTCTTCGATATGGGATTCTCTCTTCCTTTCAAGTTGAACCACCAACTTCAACTTCAATTTTCTCATTCATCTTCCATTTGTTTTAAACATGTGAATATACCATGATCATCTATTCCAATAGATGAACATGAATCAATTTGTTCCTAACCAAAATATGGTTTGGAACCCATTACAAAATTCAGTTAAAGTTGCTTCACCACAATGGGTTTAAAACCCAATTCCAACAATCCCCCGCACGAATAGAGAAAATTGACTGGACATTATACACAAGGAAACACTGACACAAGAAAGAGTTCTTTAGAACGACACTGCATCGGGATAGGTAGCCGATGGCCTTGAACCTTCTCTAGTGAGAACTATCGGATTTACTGGTTAACCAGTGAACGTGATGTCTTGAACTGTTCAACTTTTAGTGTAAACCAAGACAATAGAACTTCACACAGTATCGCTCAAACATTGTTTTGAGGTTATCATTGTTGTGTTCATTTTGGCCCTGAACAACTCCTGGTTTTCATGAGTACTCTTTGAGAATTCTGCCTTAGAGTTCTCATAGAAGCGGCCCACTTCTTACTCACATAGGTGACTTCTTATTAAGAGGTTCCTACTGCACCCCCACTTGGATTTCCAAGATATAAGAGTCATTAAAAGCATAGCTTAACCTAGCCTTTTTGTAGGTGCCACTGTCTTCTCATCGTATGAATGGATATGAGGGTTTTAACCCCACCCCCCCCCACAGTGGTCTGTCTGAGTCGCATTTACATAATTCGGTTTTTCCTTTGAACCTAGATCTTGGGATCTCCAGTCAGCTAGGTAGGGTTTCCATCATGGCAACTCTTTAGTTCATAGGCTTAAGACCCATTCCCCTCGATGACGTATTTACTTTCTCTCTAGTCAAAGCTTTCGTCAACGGATCCGCAATATTATCATTTGACTACACGTAGTCAATAGAGATAATTCCACTAGAAAGTAATTCTTTAACGGTATTGTGTCTGCGACGTATGTGTCTAGACTTGCCGTTATACATACTACTTTGTGCTCTTCCAATTGTAGATTGACTATCACAGTGTATGCAAATTGGTGGCACATGTTTAGGCCAATTTGGAATATCCTCCAAGAAATTACGAAGCCACTCCGCTTCTTCTCCTGCTTTATCTAAAGCAATGAATTCAGATTCCATAGTGGATTTGGCAATACATGTCTATTTAGAGGATTTCCAAGATATAACTGCTCCTCCTAATGTAAACATATATCCACTTGTGGAATTTGTTTCATTAGAATCTGATATCCAGTTGGCATCACTGTATCCTTCTAATACATCTGGATATCTTGAATAATGCAGACCAAAAGTTTAAGGTATATTTTAAGTACCTTAAAACTCTTACAATAGCTATCCAGTGATTCTTCCCCGGATTGCTAGTATATCTGCTTGGTTTACTGACAGCATATGCTATATCGGGTCTCGTGCAATTCATGATATACATTAGGCTACCAATTATGCGCGAATACTCTAATTGAGATATTGCTTCACCAATATTCTTTGTTAGATGTAAATTTACATCTAGTGGTGTCTTAACCGGACTATCATCATAACTTTTAAATTTGTCTGCCACTTTCTCAATATAGTGAGATTGTGACAAGACTAGTTCATTTGATGTTTTGGTAATTTTCATACCAAGTATAACATCAGCTACACCCATATCTTTCATATCAATTCACTACAAGAAAACAGGCTTTTAGTGACGGAAATTTCCGTCAATAAAAGCCTGTTTTCCGTCACAAAAAGTTTTAGTGACGGAAAATTCCATCACACGATTCCGTAGCGTAAAACCTCGTCACTAAAAAATTAGTGACGGAAATTAACGATTGCGTCACGCGCACAGGCGACGGAATGGAGACATTTAGTGACGGAAAATTTCCGTCACTAAAGGTATTTTATATTTGGAAAAACATTATTTGTTTTTTTTTATTTTGTATAAAATAATTGGTGGCGGAAAATTCCGTCACATGAAAGGTAACTATTCCGTCAGTACTTCCTTTTTACAATAAATTTCGCCACTACTTTTGGTTTGCAAATTTTATCAATGTTTTATGCATTTAGCGACAAATCATAATCGTTGCTAAAATTAGAAAATCAAAGAAGTATAGTTCTGCCTCTTTTTTTCAAATCCCATTTTTTCTCAAACCTTTATACAACAAATCTATGAACTCATCAAGCACACAAAATCCATTACCACATCAATCTCCACAAAAACTATTAACGCAATAGCCATTACCATAGCAAGCTCCACAAATTCCATAAACATAAACTCCACAAAATCCATAAACACAAACTTCACAAATCCACAAACACACAAAATACCAAGTCCAACATAGATCCTAAACTATCATAAAGTAACGATCATCCTTGAACATGAAAGTATGTTGATTTTTTACCATATCAAATTAAAGAGAGGGGATTAGTTGGTCACTCAATTTCCGTCCTCATCAAGGTCATACTCCTCATTGGCATCCAAACCATCATTTCCATCATCATCCTTAGTATTTCTGGACGGCTGCATAATCACATAAAAGATAAATTTAACTAATAATTACTAAAAACTCACATCATAAATGATATGGTGAAGAATCATGGATCCTATATGCCCACACATAATCTAATTAGACTACACTTAAGTCATTCTTTAAGCAAGCTCATTATTTTCATTACCATCGTGATAGAACCCACCCAAAATCCCCTCCACGCACAAATACACACACATACATGAATATGTACCTCAGCTTGATGTCCCTCTGCTTCCTTATGCTTTTACATAAATTCTTCAAACAAACTACGCAGTTGTGGCTTCTAGTGATCAGGGGGTTAATTTTACGGTACACCCTATACTTTGGGGTCAGTTGCATCCAGCACCCCATGGTTCTAAAATTGGCACCCAGCACCAATTGACGGTCAAAATGGTCTTTGACCAGACGTCTGTTAATTTTTTAAGGGCAAAATCGTCTTTTTACCGGTTATATCCACCTTTCTTCCACATCAGCTCCAAATGGCACCAATAATTTGCATCAGGCCCTCCACGTCATTTCCTCACCCATTTTTCTCTCGTTGACTATCATCTTCCCAACCCCATCGCCGCCGACCACCCATGACCACCCACGACCACCCACAACCTTCAATCACGAAAGCCACGGCAACCCTTCCAATTGAATCGCGGCCACCAACGCCGACCGGCACACCGTCCAATATAATCGCGCACAACCGCCGACTTTGGATGATTGCTGCCTCAGCCGAAAATTTCTCACCCACTACCTGTGAATTTCTCATCGAAAGTTTGCCGTAGAGTTTCACCACCGATGTGCCATAAAAAAGAAGAGTATAGACAGGAGTGGTGCCGCCAGATCCACAATCACCAGTTGACCCACCACCGCCGGTGAACAACCCAATACCAATTTTTCTGTAATTCCAACAACCAAATTAAGAAGTATTTTTGATTGGAACAACCACGACGATTAACGTAGCGCCAATCGGTGCCATCACCACCGCGACTGGCAATAGTGCCAGTCGGCGCATCACCACCACTACTGCTCGACGTTTGCAACGAGACTACAACGGTCGCACCACAACCACTTCACACACCGCTGGTGGTAGAACTTATTGAACATCATCACCATCATTTTGTCCGGGTGAATGCCACACAACCTCTGTTTTCCTGTCCGAATATGTGCTGCCACCATCACCAGAGCTCTAGCCTTCAACTTTGGGTTTCAATGTTGCCGAGGGAGCCACCACGATGTCGCAGATGAGCAAGCAAAAGTGAGCAATAACCACGAAGTCAGAATCCATGGCAACGGCTTGCGAGAGAGAAGATGGGGCTGTTGGAGGGAAAGACCATTTGGGGATCGATGGGATCAAGAGTGTTATGTTAAAGGTCATGGGATGGGTTTGGGGAAGATGGGAATTAGGGATTTTGACCGGTTCATATGGAAAAAGAATTAACAGGCAAAAAGACGCATTTGCCCCTGAAAAACTAACGGACGTCAGGTCAACAGCCGTCATCTGGTGTTGAAAACCAAGATTTTCAAAATTTTGGTGCCGGGTGCCAAAATTAGAACCATGAGGTGCTGGGTGCAACTGACCCCTAAGTATAGGGTGTAGCGTAAAATTAACCCAGTGATCAGGCATATCCTACGTCAAATTTTGTGTGGCAGTGATACGTCTAGATGATCCTCCCATGTAGCTCAACCTCGACCGTTGCAGTGGTCCGCGAGTTCCAAGGCCAATTGCACGTCCCTCTTTGTCCAGGACCTCCGGTACGGAGAGTCATAGTTCCTTAACATCATCCTTAGAGTTCATTGCCTGAGCACTTTCCACCTTAGGCTTATAGGCATCCTGCGGACAATGCAATACATGTGTATAGAAATAACCTACAACCAACATGATAACTCGTAATAATATCCACAACATAAGTCCATGCTCACAATACCCATAGTTTAATGGCATGACAACAACTAAGGTTCTACTGTTTATACTTGCATTATTTCCATCAACAAACTGCCAGCCCACAACGATCACCATTACACCAATTCAAAACTAAACCATCATTAACCACCATATAAGTATGCAATGACATATAAATTATAGTCATATTTCTCTATGTCCGGATGTGATTTGAGTACAGATTATGCCAATACTTGGCAAGCACATAAAGTTATAGAAATAGTAAATTCAATGAGTTCCAATTCCACAAGATCAATGTCATCACAAAACAGATTTCGACAACTTAGGTAAGTTTGTCATGTTAGTTACTAAAATTCAAGGGAAGTTATCACCAATTACCCTCATCTAATTCCATATAACCTCTTTTCACACAACCCTGCACTATGATTGCTATACCTTATGTATAAACAAACAATATGTAAGCTCAAGGATAGTAAACAACAAATCGAGTAAGACATTCATCATATATGTAACTAGCAAACCCGATACTTTCAAAGATCCACTTTAAACAAACACGAATGCAAACATTAAGCTAGGCTTAATACATTTATACTCTATAACTAAGAAAAGCACCATTATTTATGTCAGGAACTGACCTGCTAACTTTGGAATTATTAAACGAGCAACCCACTGTGGCAGGAGCATCAAAGGCACGGCGCGGCAGGAGCAGCAATGGGCGATGAAATTTCCGGTGAGATTGAGATAAGCAGCCACGGATCGGAGCTGTCGGGCAGGAGCAGCAAAGGCGCGGTGCGGCAGGAGCAGCAATAGGCAGCCACGGCACGAAGGGAAACCCAGGTGACGCGGCGTTGGTCGTGATGGTCACTTGGATGCCGGGGGGAATCGGCCGGCGGTGAAAGATGGGGAGAAAAGAAGGGGGGCGGCGGTGAGAGCTCGGGAGAAGGGGGTGGCGGGAGAGGGAGAAAGGAATGAAAAGGAAAAGAAAACCTAAGATTATTACATTAGGGATTTTCTCTAAAGCTCAAAATAATTTTTTTAA
The DNA here is from genome assembly GCA_033065855.1 of Escallonia rubra. Lineage (NCBI taxonomy): Eukaryota > Viridiplantae > Streptophyta > Magnoliopsida > Escalloniales > Escalloniaceae > Escallonia > Escallonia rubra. The sequence goes on along the minus strand of JAVXUO010000067.1, from coordinate 180,014 downwards.
ATCAAAATGAGAAATTTGGTTGCTGAAACTTCTAGCGACGGACTATGTGGTCGCTAAACCTACATTAGTTTTTGCAGCTTATCATTGGTTAGTTGGGTGACAGAATTTTTGTGACAGAGCCAAATTCCGTCACTAAAAACCCATTTTCTTGTAGTGATTTACTGGTCAACATTTTCTTTGTAGCCTTAATGAATTCATTATTGCTCCCAATAATGAGCATGTCATCCACATGAAGACAAATAATGACATATCCTTTTTATGTGCCTTTAACGTAGACACATTTATCACATTCGTTGATTCTAAAGCCATTTTCGATCATGACTTTATCAAACTTTTCATGCCATTGTTTCGGAGCCTGTTTTAGTCCATAAAGTGATTTAACAAGCTTGCACACCTTCCTTTTATGATCAGGAGCTACAAACCCCTCGGGTTGCTCTATATTGATCTCTTCATTTAGATCTCCATTTAGGAAGGCTATTTTCACATCCATTTGGTGTATCTCGAGATTATTAATAGCTGCAATAGCTATCAATATTCGAATGGATGTTATTCTTGTAACTGGTGAATATGTATCGAAATAATCAAGGCCTTCCTTTTGTCTATATCCCTTGACAACCAATCGGGCCTTATATTTTTCGATCGTTCCATCGGCTTTTATCTTTCTCTTGAAAATCCATTTACACCCTAATGGTTTATTTCCAGGTGGAAGATCCACCAATTCCCACGTATGATTTTGCATGATGGATTCTATTTCACTGTTAATAGCCTCTTTCTAATGAGGAGCTTCGGGACTCGACATTGCTTCACTGTAAGTACGAGGCTCATTTTCTAACAAATATGTTAGAAAATCAGGACCAAAAGATGTTGACGTTCTAGCTCTCTTGCTACGTTGCTAAAGTCATTAAAAATACACGCACAAGATTTTCACAGTTTTTGTTCTTAACAATCTAATACAGGCCAAGAAACTCCTTTTTCTTTTTCTTGCCCGATGCAAATAATCGCCGCTAAAGGTATATTGTCGCTCTTGCTAAAATTTACAACAAAAATGCTCCAGCAAAATACAATTAGGAACATTGTTACGTTAACACGCAAAGAACGAAATTCAAAGTCTCACGAACCTTTTGTCGAACATAGAACGTGCAGTTTAGCAAGAGCTCTTCCACCATTGAAAAGTTTGCATATAATCTGTATCAAGCAGCAAAGTGATCTACAGCCATCACCCAATAACATATGGTAATCCCATTGCGCACTGAAGAACCAGACACCGGCAGGCATGTCAGAAAGTGACACTTCTGAGAACATCCGCTCAAGCAATTGGCCTCAAAATGGAAAAGCTGTGACTCAACGTCTCTGGGATATGTACGATGCCAAGTTTATTTGCGCAGAAACACAAAGACGGAGATAAGAGCAGGATCTACGGCGCTTCTTTGCGGTCGCTTCTTTTACAAAGTAAGCGGTCTCCAATGCGCCCCAACATCTTTCGCCGCTGATTTTTCATGGCACAAGTATGAGAGCGAATTACCTACATGGCCTTTCCGGTAATAATAAACTTGCTCCTATTTGAGTCTTTTTGGAGTCTCTGCCACGCCACGGTCTCATTCTTACGCTCCTCTGTATTCAGGATTGTGAGAACGTATACCATGCTGAATTTAAATTAAAGAAATTATAACCTTTTGTTTTGCCAATGCCTAAAATTATTTCCTTCAAGCTGCTCTCAAGATTGACTAACTACAAAAAAAAAAAAAAAAAACCTTTTAATGATCGTGCCATTAGTACAAGTATGAAGTTACGGCTTAAGATTGTTGGTGGCGCCAAAAGATGAATCTTCAAGGCGCGTTACATCGCCGTTTTCATTAAAACATAATCCCGCCTTCCATTTTGGTAAAGGTAGTGTACAAACTGGGTACGACGAATAGTCTCTCATACTAGAACGAAGTGAAACTGATGAAAAGATTTCGTAAAAATCAATATAATCAATCAATAACTTCTAACCATATTTAGAATCCCAATATTTAAGTTTTACCAAGCGCCTTCCTTTACCAAGTTTTACCAAGTAAGTGCTCTGCAAAGCCCCCCACACACATCTTTCGCCGCTGATTTCTCTTGGTACAAGGAAGTATGTTCGAGAGTGAAGTACCTACATGGCCTTTCCAGTAATAATCATCTTGCTATGGAGTCTCTGCTACGGTCTCATTCTCAAGCTCCTCAATGTTTAGTGTTGTGAGAATGTAAACCACGCTGAGTTTTGGTTAAAGAAAATATAACTTTTATTTGCCAATGCATAAAATTATTACCTTCGAGCTGCTCTCAAGTTTAAAGTTCACAGAAAAAGCTTTCAATGAACGTGCCATTCGAAAAAAAATGAATTTATGGCTTAAGACTGTTGGTGCTACGGGGCTGCTTATGGCGCCAAAAGATGAACCTTCAAGACGGGTTACAAGGTCGTTTTCCTTAAAATAATTTATGCCTTTGATAAAATTAGTGCGCAAAACGGAATGAATAGTCTCTCAAATTACAAGAAAATGAAACTTCATGTTGATTATTGACTACATGATTGGAAAATGAAATCAGCCCAAAAACAACTAATAACCTTACAAAGTTGCTATCATTAATTCCGAAAAGTACCTTCATGGGAAAAACCACTGGATTTACTCTATCACAAAAAGGTACCCATAACGTACGGGTTTCACTAAGAAGCAGACATCTATTTGGATCCCAACATTTCTCAGTCATTCTGGATCGACTTCTCTCTTTTAGGTGAAAATGTTGGAACGTTTCCAGCAATATCATATCACTTTTGTGACGCTTGACGAGTATCTCAATCCTTGTTCTTGAGGACATGGGTGTGACATTTCTTTTGCATTTGCTAGGAATCTTCTAAAGTGGCATTGTGTTGAAGTGCATTTAAAAAATTAGATTTTTAAGTTGTCACTTTTTGGAAAAATTGATCATGGGGAAGGTATTTAATGTACTACAAGTAAAAGGACTGTAAAATCGAATACTTTTGATTTTGGACTCTCTGTCTGCTGATCTGGATGTATAAAAAATGAAGCAAAAATGTAAGAGCAATTGTACGAGTGTATCGAGGAGGAGACCATAAAATATTCTCTTTCTCTCTCTCTCTCTCAAAATATCACAGAATTATGGCAACCGCTGGGAGATTCTCCATGTCTTTAAGGAGTGTCTGGGTGCTATTTATATATATAAAGGCTTGGGGGTCTAGGCCTAAGGAAAAGCTGTACAAAAAGAAGAAGATGCAACCGTAGCCGTCACCAAAGAAAATAATGATCGAAAAAAAATATCCGTACATGATACACTTGGGTGTACCAGAATGTACAATTTTTCTTAGAATTTTACGTTAAAACCTTTTTCTCGATGGAAAAGCCCACGTTCCATTAAAGTGCACATCAAAAAAATAAAAAATGAATAAAAAGCAGGCTTAGAATCCAAATTAAAGTAGACTAGACTACCAAACTCTAACCTGGATTAAGCCCAACACAAGTAAGGTGGGGACTTAGATAAAATTAAAATAAAATAAAGCTTATAAAAATAGACTAACAGGACATAATTGGATTGGACCGAGCTGGACTAGACTGGATTGGACCTGACTAGAGTAAAATAGAATACAAGATAAAGCAACGTACAAAAATTTGGAATTTATAGAGCCCCTCGGTGAGGGAGATCGCCATCACGGAATATAATGCGTGTTTGTATAAAAGTACAAAAAAGACCACCATTATAGAGTCAATAATGCGTGGAAGCAGTTGGTCGTTGGATAAAGGAATAAGTCAGAGCTAACAATGCATGGAAGCGGTTGGTCGTCTAGAAAGACTAGATATATGACTAAGAGCCGGAGTCAACAATGCATGGAAGCTAAATGTTGGAGCCAACAACACACAGAAGCATTTGGTTGCTTAGACTTAAGGAAATAAGCATATTTAGAAGCTGGAGCCAACGTTTAGGGATTGTTGGTCATCTAGACGCTAGAAAACGGCGAACCTAAATGTCAGAGCCAACAACGGGTTGGTTGCTTAGATTCAAGGAAAAGTGCATATCTAAAAAGTTATTAACTGTACCTGCTGCTACCTTTGAACTTTATCGGCTATTACACTTAACGCTTAATGCCTTTTTACCAGCCAGTTAATCAGAGAGCTAATTTGAGATTGGACTTAGATTATAAAGCAAAGAAACGGTTTCTGGCCTCATTTCACAATTTTTTAATCTGCTTCCTTCAACATTAAGGCAAAATAAGAGCACTTCCTCCCTAAATTTTCCAAAATTATCGCAGGCCGCACGGACAAAAAATGGGACATACCAGAGGTCCTAAAGTCGGAAGCTCAAAGAAGTTAATTAGGTCTACACAGCAAAAAGGATCAAAGCATACCCCACAAATTCATGAAAGGTAAAGATCTAAACCTTCTTTTATTTTTTATTTTTTGTTTGTTTCGTAATGCAATAATCCCAGGGTATACCCCACAAATTCATGAAATTAAAAATGCATGTTAGGAATAACAAATGCGTGTCAAAGTTATGTGTATTTAGATGTGTCATTCATGTTAACATATGCAACATGATAGGACATTAGTGATAATTCAATTGCATGAGAGAACAAATGAACATAAAATACACGATTAACTGCCTAAAAGAAGGAATTTTGACTTTTTAAAAACATTTTAAATGCGTTTCAGCCCTACCGCACTGGATTTAGACTTAAAAGGTTTCCCGAACAAGGTATGGGAATGATGGAAGCAGATCCCCAAAGGTGCTTTGTGAAGATTAGGCAGCAGGTTTGGCGATTTTCTCAACGGGGTACACTTATTCACTAAATGCCTACTCATAGTTTTGTGTGAGCGTCGATGGGACACTACCAATACATTCCACATCAGGGTGGCGATGCTCAACCTATATGACTTTGCTAACACTACTGTGTTCAAGGTCACGGGCCGGCATGTAAGATGCGACTTTGAAATAGACTATGACGTAAAGTATGTGAGGTGGATGTTGGGACACATTCCACAGTTCAAATCTTAGTCCCTACTTTCAAAAGACATTTTCTGGGATGACTTTCGAGGGGGCTGAGACAGATGTGGTGTATCAGTTTACTCGAGGATTCATCTTGTATATGATAGATGAGACATTAACCACTTTATGCTTAACGTCTCCAAGAAGTGAGCCGAATAAAGGAATTTAACTAGGGAATATGGGATATGACAATGTCTAGGAGGTACAATCTCAAACTCGCCCTCTTTTAGTTCCACATTTGTTTGTGCATTTCATAATGACTCGGCTTGTCTAATTTTATCTTGACAGAGGTTCGAGCCTATGAGGTACTGATTTATCATCCCCCGAACTTGTCCTGAAAGCTAAGGGTCGGGTACAGCCATGAACAAGTGGAACTTTCAAATGGATGAATCAGAACTAGTGTCTCACTTTATCGAGAATGCTTGAAGAAATACACTTGGAGACCGGTAAGATTTTGAACTAACTAGTTTTTGCAATATGTTCTGTTTAATTGTGATCAACAAAAACCTCAATATAGACCTCACTCTAGAAATAATGGACAACACAATACAAAGAAAATCTCAAGATGACATGGAGTCAACCCTTGTTAGCTGGGTTTTCCAATAAATAATTTCTTTGGGGAAAGGGTGGTGCCACAACACCACTCAGGATAGGATCCCCTAATCCTTCGATTTCTGTCACCGGAGATGTTTATCTCGATGATGCTAGAGCCCGCGCGTTGCAGATGAATCTAATGGGTGAGTAGCTCTAAGTTGCTACTTCAAGGAAGGAGGTGTAAGATCATACAAGTAGTTTGTGTAATCAGAGTTAGAACCCCTTTGACTCAAGATTTTATAGTACGCAAACCGACGTCAGATTGAGGGGCCAACAATGACGATAATAATGATGATGATGAGGTCAACAACGAGGAATTCCCTTCTCACCTTGGACGATGAACATCTTACAACTAGATGGGAGTTTTGGAGTGGCATCGATCCCACGACCAAAAGACTAGGAGGAAGTGTTCAGACTGAGGGTGCTAGAGTAGGTTTGGGAGATACATCAAATCACATAATTTACATTTATGCTCTATTTTCATATCTGACTCTAAACTTGTTGAAAAATGCATAGGTTCACACCAAGAAACTCTTGTGCCCATACAAGACGATCCACAGCTTGAAAGACATGGTAGTGAAATTGACTACCTAAACTGAAGATCTGGACATCACGATTCGAGTGGTGACATGACCCGATCCTCTTATCGCACATGTCGAGGATATACTAGGAAAGGAAAGGCGTCGGCTTCATGGAAGGGGAAGGGCGGCTGACTGCGTCCTAGAAGAGGTGCACGTTTTTTCATCTCTATATTAAAGGGAATACAAATCTGGGAGCTGAATTTGGATGCCTCATTTAACAAAGATGGCAATGACCTTCACGAGATTGATTAGATCGAGGGAAGAGACTCCGCCTCCAAGGAAAAAGAAAGTTTGGGCTCGACTGCCTATGAGCCCATTGTGGAAAAAGACTAGGGGTAGAAATGAGACATGTAGGACTTGGTTCATGCTAACTACTAGGGGTAGAAATTAAACTCCTAGGATTTGGCTCATGCTAACAAGTCTTGGCTTTCATTGTAACTAAAGCTCCTTGTTTTAAAGGCAAAGCCATGCTTATCTCGCCCTATATGTGGAATGCGACTAGTGTGACATATAGGTGAATGTGTGATATGCACATGTGCGAAATAGTAAGGGTCCAATTGGATCACAAAATTAGCCTTGGAATTGAGATAGATTTTGGAATTGGACCTTAAGAATTATAATTCTGCTGATTGGACAACTTATTTAGAATTGAAATTCCAATTCATACCCAATTCCATGAATTTGAAAATATATTATAAAGCACAGAGTCCAATTCTTAAGGCCCAACCTCATATTTGCAATTCCAGCCCACTTATTTTGCCACTGTTTCTATCTATCGGCTCAAAGTCTTTGCCGACGATGGTTCTGGGAGCTCTCTTCCTTTTCTCTTTTCTTTGATTCAACCTCACCATGGGAGTGATGATCTTCCTTCTCTCTTCTCTTTGACTCAGCCTCACCACAGCAATAACAATCTAATGTGTAGACGCCGACGGTTACGATCTAGTATTTTGACGGCGGTGGCGACAGTGGCAACAATCTACTCTTTTTTTACGGCAACGGACGAAAGTCTAGGTTAGTCAAGCATCTCTACTGATTTTGCTTTGATATGTCTCGATTAACTTGGTTATTGATGTTGATTTTGAGTTTGGTTCAAATATGGTTGTAATGGACATGGCTTAAATGTTATCTTGATTTAGGGTTTTCTTAACTCTCCTTTTGATATCTTCCTTTGGACTCTGATTGGTCCGAAGTTGAACCCTAAAATTTGGGTTAGGACGAATAAAGCCTTTCATACTTATTTATTTATAGTGATAGGTCGTAGATTCACGACATGTTGAGATAATCTGAGTGCGCAATTATATGCATGTTGAGATAAACAGACATATAGCCTTCTATAAGGCTCATCCGTTTAGATGAATGATGAGATTTTGCAACTGTGTTCCCCTTGTCCATTCAAAATGTGTATGCTTCAGTTCATCTGGTGTTTGATCGTAAGCCAAAACCAAAACGCTGGAGGTTTTCCTAAGATTGTGTTAGTGGGCAACTGGAGACTTCATAACCTCGTGCAGATGAATATGAACTTGTTCATTTGGCTGAATGTTTGGCCATGAAACAATGCATATGAAATGTTACTGATTCAGAGAACGAGTTGCCTGTTGGACATACTAGTCTGTTGTGAACCTGTTTATCAATTCCTTATGAAACTTATACCAGGGGTATGAAGATGCCAATTTCCATCAATGAGCATAGTTCGAAAAATATGTTATGTCATTGGCATTGAACTGCTCTATAGTTGATGCTTACTTCTGAGTAGTTTTTCTCTGTCTAAAATTTGAAATACTAAGCCTTATCGCTTGTTCACCCATTAATGGTCAACCCAACGGATGTAATTTGGCTGTTTTGATCCACGTCTTATTAGTTGCATAGAACGTGGGCGTGAACAGGTGTGTCACGACCCGAACCCATAGGTAGGCCCACGAGTTAGGCCTATGACCGGCCACTGGCCCATTAAGCCTCCACCAGGGCTTTACCAGGCCTACTTCAACCTGTACTTAGAATTCATTCCAACTTGCTAAATTCTAAAACGATTCATTGGCTATTACAAGCCTCACATAAAATTTCCTCAACAATCAATTTAAAACTCTCACTCACAAGTCATTGACAACTACGAAGAAATTCAAGGAGACCTAAGCTCCAAAATTCTCAAATTACAACATGCCATGGATTTCTCTTTTCAAAATCAGGAATTCAATGTCACCATAACAATACATTCTTCATTATATATACATACATATATGCATTTGCAAAAAAGGTTCTCCAACTGGAGTTAATTATCAAGAAAGGTCATTTGCATCTATCACATATATTTCATACTTAAGTGTGCTGCGATCAGCGTAGAAACCCCCTTGACTAGGGCCCGAAATCCCTCCTACACCCGGCATAATAATTCTGTGGACACAAGGGCGAACCACAAGCAACATTATTGTGCATCAACGTACAAGTCCTGTTGACCAGGGCCCGAAATCCAACATTCCTTCGTTGGATATGGGACACAACAACCAAGTCAAGTTTACCATCTCATTCAACATGTACCGAATTTAAATCATCTACTCACATAATAGACCATGGCCTTTTTAACTCAAATTTTCATCAAATGATTTAACATGAAATCATAAGCAGTACAAGAACTTCAAAAACTTTGATTTGATTAAATCATGAATACATTTATATATTTTGCAAATAAAGTATATGAAGGAACATGACAGGAGTACTTACTTGGATAGCTAAGCGGTTCTGGTTCTTGTTCCCAAACTTGTCCTAACTCTGGTCTATCAGAACCTAAACAATAATCATATGGATGTTATTTATTGCCTTTCAATCATGCCTAGGTGTTAATTTTCCTCTCAAGTGCACAAAATTACCAAAATATCCCCGGCACCTAACATACCGTTATACACCCAATATAACTCAAAATATCCTTTTAAAAAACTAGGTGGGTTTTTCGGGCAAAAATGCCCTTTCTGGGAATTCTCCCTTCAGAATCCTAAATCGCGCCTTAAATTGAGCGCTAAGGTTTCTATTTCAAAATATATTCAAACGGTACCGAAATGCTATGAAATTTCAAGCACTCAAGTATCTCAGTGTGTTTATATCATTGTAAATAATTTTTTTATTATATCAAATAATTCAAAAGCCTTTTGTCAAAATAAAATCATTTTAAGCCCTTTCCAAGCACAAACAAATCAAAGAAAATTCCAAGTCCAAGGTTTTGCAAAAATAATGGGAGTTTTCGTTTTGTACTAGGCCCAAATATGCTCATTAATGGCTTAAAAAGGTTTGGGCAATTGACTGATATGTAATTTTAGAAATAACATTTTTCGACAAACCCTAGTTTTGTACATTGACCATTTTGAGGCCGAAACATGAATAATCTTCGAAAACTAAAAATTACAAACTTAACATAGATTCTCTAAGGGTTTCATAAATATAAGGATAAAAGAAATACAACGAGTAATGAAGTTTCTATATCAAATCGATGTGGCTGATAGAAACAGCACATCTCTGAGCAGACCATGTTTATTCAATGGTTATTTTGGAGTAGAAATACTAGGAATATAAGAAACCTAAAAACTAGAAAGTTTAAGAGGACTTTATGATATTTCTAGAAATATAAATTTCACAAACATCCCATGAGTAACTAATTTTCTATGACAAATTGAAGTGGCTGCCAGAAACCGAAAATTCTGGACTTCTACAGTGAATTAATTTTAAGGTCATTTTTCAATTTTCCAACGTGGGATTCTGAGAAAACTCAAAATTACAAAGTTGAAGGAGACACAATGAGGTTTTCAGAAAAAGAAAAATCATCTCAAATGGATTTGAAATAAAGGAGATATGATAAACCTTCTAACTCACTCTTATGTTTCTCTACATCAGCCTTCTTCTCAAACACACCAAAAGCTACCAATTTCACACCAAACATATATATTAATCATCCAATTTCATGGCTAAACTAAGGAGAGAGTATAAGGATTTTATTACCTTGAATTTTTCCTTTCCCTAGCTTGGTTTTCCCCTCTCTCTTCCTCTTTGACTTTCACGTAAAGGTGGTAGGCAGAGACTTTTTGGACGGCTGCCCTCTCGAGGCTCTCTTTATATATGGTTGCCCTAGGTTGGAAATATCTAAAGACCCCTCTCACACTTAGCTATTTTCTCGTCTCACCCACATTCCTTTAAAAGACTACAAATTTTTTACTTAAAGTAAGGAACAATAAAAAATTTTGACACATAAAGTTTCGTCGATGAAAATAAAATTTCGGGCGTTACATTCTCCCCACCCACTAATTTGCAACTTAGGAGCATTATAAATTGTCACTAAAGGTCACAATCAATATTGCTAGTAATAATCGTTGCTAAAGACCCCAAATTAGTGTATATTACCACAATTGCCTCTAAAGGAATAACTAAAATCCTAAGATTCAGCGTAAACCGTATTCTAGGTGCGGGGTATTACAAGGTGTGAGCCTCCAGAGAGGGAAACATTACCAGTTTAGTAGTTTTCAGCATGGGAGCAGGAACGGGAGCAAGGTTTCGGGGTGGAATCACATGTGCCTCACTAGAATTGAGAATTCTACAACTCATGTTCACTTTAGTTCTTCATGGTGATCATTTGTGATCATCGGTTACTCGAATAATGTCTTCCTAGTATTTTCACTCAACATATTTCCATATCACCGTAAAAGAAAGGAATTTGGAAGCAGGCCCAAGATCAACTCAAGGGAGGGGCTTTAAGCACACTAGGTCTGTGTATTTTGCTTCCATTGTCATGGGTAGACTATTGAGTTATCTGATTGTCATTTTATGAGTGCCAAACAAGGCTTTGTATGGTCTTGGTGTTGAGAATTAAGAGTTCTCATTGAGGGGAAAAAAAAGAAAAAATTAAAAACAATGTGAGAAAATCAGATGTAGCATTCTTGTGTAGTGTGTACACTTCTTGAAAAAAAAATTGAGATTTTATATTTATGAATTTGCCTTGGTGACGGCTTACTTCTTTCATGTCCTCTGTGCACTATTTTATTTCGCATTCTTTGCTTTCATGCCTTTTACCTTTCATGTGATTGGTTGTGTTCTTTTTGTTGGATCACAGTGTATGCCGTCAATTGCCTCATATTTAAACTCGTTAAGTCGGTCATTCTCCATTTCAGCTTTGAGTGGTGAAGCATCTTCCATGGTGGTTTCAGTTCTAAAATTCGCTGGCTACATCTAACAGGTATCGAGCATTCTTCTGTCTTTACTATACTCTAAGGTTACCTTAACTCCTGGGTATTATAAACAAAGAGTAGCAATTTGAAATGTAGCATTGTTGTGTTCACCTCATTGAGGAAAAGTTAAATTAACTAGTTTATGAATTTGACTTGTGAGGGCTTACTTCTTCATATTTCCTCTATGCACAGTTTCTCGAAGCTACAATTTCAAGTGCGGATTTCATATGATGAGAAGTTATTAGAAATGCCAGATCTGGATCAGCTTGAATTGCTCAAAGCTTATGACGTGCTCACTAGCAATGCGAGGAAGCTTGATTCATTCATGTCCCTTCCATTTCACTTGAGGAAGTCATGGTTAATGATGGAAATAAGGTGTCATAAGACTTAAGATATGGAGCCAATAAAGATCTTATGATCTTTAAATTGTTTTCAAGTTTAAGTTTTTTAGGAGCTATTTTCTTATTTACTACTAGAGATCTAACGTGTTAATCACTTGTACTTTTAAGAGCTACTTCTTTTTGTTAAGTCTAAGCATATTCCTATATTTGAGAACATTTTCTTGTTGTCAAGTAGTAGCTGAGAATTAAAGTTCTAATATGTACTGTAACTGTTAGGTTGCAAATTCAAGTTTGGTTATGAATTAGTTGTATTTTTTCATTTTGTACTTAAGCCATCGTATGTGTATTTCTTTCCTTTTCTTTTGTTCTCTGGGCTGGGCGGGACAGGCGGGGAGCGTTATTGGGTATGATTTAGTAAGACAGATATGAAACTCCCGTTTTGCATATTTACATCTTGTTTTTTTTTACTTTAGCAATTCTAATTCTTAATCTAATTTTTTGTACTAACTTATCAATGAAATTATAAATTATATTCAATTCCAAGTCAATTCTAATTTTATTGGAATTGGAATTGAAATTGAATTACAATTCTCAATCTCACTTTCAATTCCGTTTGCCAATCAGACCCTAAGGGTCCGATTGGATCACGGAATTAACCTTGGAATTGAATTAAATTTCGGAATTGAACCTTATGAATTACAATTCTGCTGATTGGACGACTTATTTGGAATTGGAATTACAATTCATACCCAATTCCATGAAATTAAAAACATACCTTAAACCCCACAGTCCAATTCTTAAGGCCCAACCTCAAAGTTATAATTCCAAGCCCGTCACTCCATTAAGGCCCAATCCCGACTCACAATCTCTCGTTCTCTCCTCATCGCTGCTCTGAGTAAGGAGCTCTGAGCTCTGAGCTAGGAGCTTCTCTTCCTTCTCTCCTCTCTGATTCAACCTCGATCGCTAGCGATAATCTTCCTTCTCTTCTCTATTTGATTCAACCTGATCATGGTAGCAACGATCTACTGTGCAGACGGCGGCAGCTACGATATAGTATTTTAACGGCAACGGCGGCGACAATCTACTATTTTGACGGCGGCAATGGCGACAGTCTAGGTTAGTCAAGCATCTATGCTAATTTTGACTCACTCGTTTACATGTGCAATTTCAATTTCAATTCCGTTTGCCAAGTCCAATTCCATTTGCCAATTCAAATCAAAGAAAATTCCAAGTCCAAGGTTTTGCAAAAATAATGGGAGTTTTCGTTTTGTAGTAGGCCCAAGTATGCTCATTAATGGCTTAAAAAGGTTTGGGCAATTGACTGATATGTAATTTTAGAAATAACATTTTTCGACAAACCCTAGTTTTGTACATTGACCATTTTGAGGCCGAAACATGAATAATCTTCGAAAACTAAAAATTACAAACTTAACATAGATTCTCTAAGGGTTTCATAAATATAAGGATAAAAGAAATACAACGAGTAATGAAGTTTCTATATCAAATCGATGTGGCTGATAAAAACAGCACATCTCTGAGCAGACCATGTTTATTCAATGGTTATTTTGGAGTAGAAATACTAGGAATATAAGAAACCTAAAAACTAGAAAGTTTAAGAGGACTTTATGATATTTCTAGAAATATAAATTTCACAAACATCCCATGAGTAACTAATTTTCTATGACAAATTGAAGTGGCTGCCAGAAATCGAAAATTCTGGACTTCTACAGTGAATTAATTTTAAGGTCATTTTTCAATTTTCCAACGTGGGATTCTGAGAAAACTCAAAATTACAAAGTTGAAGGAGACACAATGAGGTTTTCAGAAAAAGAAAAATCATCTCAAATGGATTTGAAATAAAGGAGATATGATAAACCTTCTAACTCACTCTTATGTTTCTCTACATCAGCCTTCTTCTCAAACACACCAAAAGCTACCAATTTCACACCAAACATATATATTAATCATCCAATTTCATGGCTAAACTAAGGAGAGAGTATAAGGATTTTATTACCTTGAATTTTTCCTTTCCCTAGCTTGGTTTTCCCCTCTCTCTTCCTCTTTGACTTTCACGTAAAGGTGGTAGGCAGACTTTTTGGACGGCTGCCCTCTCGAGGCTCTCTTTATATATGGTTGCCCTAGGTTGGAAATATCTAAAGACCCCTCTCACACTTAGCTATTTTCTCGTCTCACCCACATTCCTTTAAAAGACTACAAATTTTTTACTTAAAGTAAGGAACAATAAAAAATTTTGACACATAAAGTTTCGTCGATGAAAATAAAATTTCGGGCGTTACATTCTCCCCACCCACTAATTTGCAACTTAGGAGCATTATAAATTGTCACTAAAGGTCACAATCAATATTGCTAGTAATAATCGTCGCTAAAGACCCCAAATTAGTGTATATTACCACAATTGCCTCTAAAGGAATAACTAAAATCCTAAGATTCAGCGTAAACCGTATTCTAGGTGCGGGGTATTACAAGGTGTGAGCCTCCAGAGAGGGAAACATTACCAGTTTAGTAGTTTTCAGCATGGGAGCAGGAACGGGAGCAGGAACGGGAGCAAGGTTTCGGGGTGGAATCACATGTGCCTCACTAGAATTGAGAATTCTACAACTCATGTTCACTTTAGTTCTTCATGGTGATCATTTGTGATCATCGGTTACTCGAATAATGTCTTCCTAGTATTTTCACTCAACATATTTCCATATCACCGTAAAAGAAAGGAATTTGGAAGCAGGCCCAAGATCAACTCAAGGGAGGGGCTTTAAGCACACTAGGTCTGTGTATTTTGCTTCCATTGTCATGGGTAGACTAATGAGTTATCTGATTGTCATTTTATGAGTGCCAAACAAGGCTTTGTATGGTCTTGGTGTTGAGAATTAAGAGTTCTCATTGAGGGGAAAAAAAAGAAAAAATTAAAAACAATGTGAGAAAATCAGATGTAGCATTCTTGTGTAGTGTGTACACTTCTTGAAAAAAAAATTGAGATTTTATATTTATGAATTTGCCTTGGTGACGGCTTACTTCTTTCATGTCCTCTGTGCACTATTTTATTTCGCATTCTTTGCTTTCATGCCTTTTACCTTTCATGTGATTGGTTGTGTTCTTTTTGTTGGATCACAGTGTATGCCGTCAATTGCCTCATATTTAAACTCGTTAAGTCGGTCATTCTCCATTTCAGCTTTGAGTGGTGAAGCATCTTCCATGGTGGTTTCAGTTCTAAAATTCGCTGGCTACATCTAACAGGTATCGAGCATTCTTCTGTCTTTACTATACTCTAAGGTTACCTTAACTCCTGGGTATTATAAACAAAGAGTAGCAATTTGAAATGTAGCATTGTTGTGTTCACCTCATTGAGGAAAAGTTAAATTAACTAGTTTATGAATTTGACTTGTGAGGGCTTACTTCTTCATATTTCCTCTATGCACAGTTTCTCGAAGCTACAATTTCAAGTGCGGATTTCATATGATGAGAAGTTATTAGAAATGCCAGATCTGGATCAGCTTGAATTGCTCAAAGCTTATGACGTGCTCACTAGCAATGCGAGGAAGCTTGATTCATTCATGTCCCTTCCATTTCACTTGAGGAAGTCATGGTTAATGATGGAAATAAGGTGTCATAAGACTTAAGATATGGAGCCAATAAAGAACTTATGAACTTTAAATTGTTTTCAAGTTTAAGTTTTTTAGGAGCTATTTTCTTATTTACTACTAGAGATCTAACGTGTTAATCACTTGTACTTTTAAGAGCTACTTCTTTTTGTTAAGTCTAAGCACATTCCTATATTTGAGAACATTTTCTTCTTGTCAAGTCCTAGCAGAGAATTAAAGTGTTAATATATAACTGTTAGGTTGCAAATTCAAGTTTGCTTATGGATTAGTTGTATTTTTCATTTTGTACTTAAGTCATCTTGTGTGTATTTTTTTTTATTTTCTTTTTTTCTTTTGTTCTCTGGGCTGGGGCGGGACAGGCGGGGAGCGTTATTGGGTACGATTTAGTAAGACAGATATGAAACTCCCGTTTTGCATATTTACATCTTGTTTTTTTTTTACTTTAGCAATTCTAATTCTTAATCTAATTTTTTGTACTAACTTATCAATGGAATTACAAATTCTATTCAATTCCAAGTCAATTCCAATCCTATAGGAATTGAAATTGAATTACAATTCTCAATTCTAATTTCAATTCCGTTTGCCAATAGGACCCTAAGAGAACACACTGTAATTTTAATTGAAATTGCACATGTAAAAGAGTGAGTCAAATAAATAAGCCACGCTTTTCAATAAAGTAATGGGTGTACCGGCCGGACCACTAGCAGGCATTAGGACCCTGATTAAAGGCTAGATTTTGAAAATTTGTGTATTGGCCGGTTTACTTAGTTCCACCTGGGACACCATCCAAATTTGTTAAAAGTCCTGCACAATTTTGGATTCTTTCTTGGCTTGGAATTATGATCAATTTTCTTCTATAAAAACCAACCTTCTGACTATAATTAACACGTAAACTCCGACGGGACAACCTGTAGAAGATCAACACAACTAACCGGACTTCTTTCTCCTTTCTTTTCTTAACTTTAGACGAGTTTTCTTTTCAAAAAATATATAGTATTTTGTCAATCTAGATATATTATAAATCAAACCCAAAACAGATGAACTGTATGTGAACACTACTAGTTTTTATGTTTTCTTTTCCAAATTGTTTTTAAGGAGTTACATTTTTCAAAGAAAAAAAGCATGCAACTTTAGATAGTTGTTTGTAAGCTATCATTCCAGCTCGAATAAAGTGAAGGGCCTAACGACATAAAAATGTTTTATCATACAATTAATTTAGGTAATAGGAAAATGGTTTATGTATATATGAATAGAAGTTAAAAAAACATGGACCGGGTCGGCCAGCGCCAGCCCTACATTTGGAACCACAAGCACAGCCTGATCGTTAAAGTGTAATGTTAAAAGGCTGGGTTGGGCCGATCCATATGACAGCTCTGCATTCCCATCTCAAAACCTCTTCCTTGCAACTGAGAGCGCCCCCCCCCCCCCCCCCCCCGCACACACACGCACGCACTTGCGTGGTTATGACTTTGACTGGGTATAGGCTTTGTTATGGTGCAAAAATATTGAAGTCACAAAAAATTACAGGTTTAACTGCACCAAGCCATATATATATATCCATTAATTCTTATTAATATGTACCTCTCCGTTAATTTAGGGCATAAAAGGCAAAAACTTAAATTTATTCACTCATGCCTCTATGCTTTAGACGTCAGCAAAAATCTTCGGCCTACATTGATTATTATGCATGGTTTAACACAGGGGTGAAATCTAAGGAGATAGGGAGATTCTGGTACGATGAGGGCGAAGACATCATAGTTTTTTTATTTTATTAGTCGGTTAAACCAAGTCATAACAATCATCGTAACATCACCAATATCACCATTACATTGAAGTGTTTCTCTGACCCCATGGCTTCCCACTTGGCAGACATCACCATTGCTTTTTTTTACTCTCCATTCGCTTGTCCTTGCTGTTTGAACACACTTGATTTCATTTTCTTTTTGGCTTTTTATCTACTCTGCATAACTGGAGCAAGCAAAACCCTAACTGGAAAAATGCTCTGTAGCAGCGCTTTACAGCATCGGTCACAAAAATCGCTTTTATTTATTATATACGATAGCGGCTACAAATCCCCGCTACTGTAGCTCATAAATTATTGGTTGGGATTTAAGCACGGTATGTACCTGCCGGTATACATATGAAGTTAACTAGGTTTCCGTCTTCGTCTACGTTAAATTACTCAATTGTCCATTAGATATGCAATTCCAGAAAGGCAGAATCCTAGTACAAAGGGGATGGTTTCGGGCAGATCATCTATTTCGACCGGTATTGATACTTGTACAAAATTTATAGTCTTACCATACTAGTAGAAGCGCAAAACTGTACCTACCGGTCGGTATATTACCGTACATGTATTAACAACAATGGATAAGACTTCTTATAGGATAATAAAACTTCACTCAACATTACACATAAGATGGTCAGATCAAAGGTCTGATTTTTATCCTTGCATATTTGCTTCTCCTACATTCTCCAACATTAGATCTCCAACACTCTAAAAGGATAGCAAATAGCCTGAACAATAGGATGGTTTAAGGACTTGAAAGTTTAGGCCAACCCCAAAATGACTCTAGCAGAAGGAAGAGTTACCACCAACCTTATGCCAACTTTAAGTGTTACACGATCAAAAGAACACCCAAGAATTATTGGGGAGATATACAAAGCTCTCTTGACTTTACAGGCACCGTAATGCATGAAAAAGGGACGAGCGAGTGATTTTCAAGTACTATGAGTAACTGAAAGAGATAACTTCTCAAGTGGGTTGACCAAAAGGGTGGTTGGCTAAACATTATGGTGAATGTCAAGGGATGCATCACAGAATATGATCGCATTTCGATGTGACTTATACTACAAGGTTGAAAAGATGTAGTGACCGACTTTGGGTGGTGTCTTATTCTGGGAGTCGAGCTACAAATCTAGGCTACGAGCCATTCTCGAACAAAAATTGTCAATAACGGTGCATATAAACCGGGGGAAAGACCAAACCGCACAAGTCCTTGTAACATTATCAATTCCAGAAGAAAATTAAAAGAGGGTAGATATAAGAGGTAGAGTCTTCCAGAGAGCTCGCCAAAGGAAGACCATAAACTTATAGGCTGCGTTTGGCGACAAGGATAAGGACATGATAAGGCCGGATAAGGCCGGACAAGGCCGGACAAGCTATACCGTCGGATAAGACCGGATAAGAAAGAAATCCTAAACAGCGTTTGGAAAAAGTAAAGATTATAAGTAAAATATGAAATTTAAAAAGTTATATATATATATATATACATACATACATATATACAGATATGGGGGCCGATCCCCATCGACCGGTGGGGAAAATAACAATTTTCCCACCGAATCGCAGGTAAGAGCAGCGATTGGGAAGCTGGCACAAAAAGCAAATAAATCCAATCGCAAGAAAGAGTTGCGATTGGAATCATTGGACAAAAATGCCAATCGCAACTCATTCTTGCGATTGGAAAGATTGAAAAAAAAAACAATCATTCCAACCGCAAGAAAGAGTTGCGATTGGAATCATTGCACAAAAATGCCAATCGCAACTCTTTGTTGCGATTGCTTTTGTCCTTTTTTTTGTCCTTTTTTCTCCCCCACCCCTCCTCCCCCCACCCCCCACCCCTCCTCCGGTCAACCTTCCTTCCCCCCCCCCCCCCCCCCGTGGCCCCCACTTTCCTTTTTCTTTCTCTCTTCTTTCCTTTTTTTTTTCTTTCTTTCTTCTTTCCCCTTTTTTTTCTTTCTTTCTTCTTTCCTTTTTTCTTTATTGTCTTTTCACCCCATAGCCCATTTTTATGAGCATATTCAAAAAATTAGACTCGTTAATCTCAGGATTTTCCAATGAAATGTATTTCGGCGAAAAACGAGACACGTTATTTTTTGGGTTTTCCTATGAAGGGCCTATTCGGACACACTTTAGGGGCCAATTCATAACGTTCGAAAAATCTTGTAATTTTTTTTGTCACTTTTTTTTCGCTCATTGCACATGAGGCACGCTAGTTAGCCCATTTCTATGAATTTCGGCAAAAAATGAGACAGGGTCTTTGTTTTGCACTTTGGCAAAATCACGCTCTTGCCTTATTGAACTCGGACGATCAATGTCACGCATCTGAGGCTAACCTAATCATGATACCGTGTCTTCACGGGTGCCACTTCTTCCTATTAGTTCTCCATCCAGCGAACAAAACGGTCCACATATACGATAGCCTAATGGAAGATGGACCTGGTGGGCAGCTGGCGGAGATGTACTCCACGTACATCAATGCGGTGGTTAGTTTATATTTCTAGAGCTTCGCTCATAGTCTATTCTTCTTGTTAAGTAGGCTTGATAACTTTTTTTACTGTTGGATGCAGACTACTATCATTCCACTAGCGTGCCGACATGTTACGGGGGAAGCCATCACGAGCTCAACAATGATAGAGCCTTGGACGGTCGTGATGATTCAAAACCGACCAAAGCAATATAACAGTCATGATTGCGGGATTTACGTCATCAAGTACATGGACTACATAGCTCGCTCGGATGTGCTCGAATATACGTCGTGGTCTCGAAGGGATGCATTGACGTTTAGATATCGGATAGCCTGGGAGCTGAAAAGGGTGTAGCTAGACGCCTTCCTTACCATTCCCTTGAGATGTAGTTGACGTTCGTATGGATTATTATTAGTATTGTTGGATTTTGGATATTAAGATTTCAAATTGAATTAGCCTTATTATTACTTTAGAATGACTTTGGACAATGGGCTAACTAGCGTGCCTAAGGTGTAATGAGCAAAAAAAAATGTGAAAAAAATAGATTGCCTAGAGTGGGCTAACTAGCGTGCCTGAGGTGCAATGAGCGAAAAAAAAGTGACAAAAAAAATTGCAACTTTTTTCGAATGCTAAGAATTGGGCCTTAAAGTGTGCGCGAATAGGGGCGTCGTAGGAAAACCCAAAAAATAATTTGTCTCGTTTTTCGCCGAAATTCATAGAATTGGGCTAACTTGCGTGCCTGAGGTGCTATGAGGGAAAAAAAGTGAAAAAAAAAATTACAACTTTTTGCGCAAGCTAAGAATTGGGCGCTAAAGTGTGTCCGAATAGGCCCTTCCAAAAATATCAATAATTCACAAACCAAATCACAAATTAAAGATTTCACAAACCAAATCACAAATATATACATTATAAAAGTTTAATTTATACAACTGAAACATTAATCCTAACACTCTTCCTCATCATCGTCCTCCTCGACCATAACGCCAGGTTCGATACCTAGCACTTTATAATGATTTCTCTTGTCATGATCAGTCATCTTATTACACAACGCACACTTTCGCAATTTTTTTTGACCCGTTGCTTCTTCAATCGGATTCTTCATACGTATTGCTCGTAATACCCCCTGCCCCCACGTGTCATTACCACCATACCCCCCACCCCCACGTGTCATTCCCCCCTCCCCCTTCACTCACGGACTTGTCTTCTTTCTTCTCTTCCTCTCTCACTTTTATCTCTATAAAATCCCTCCTCCCCGAATCATTTCTTCCACTCTCCTCATTCTCCCTATCTCACCTACATACAAACAAAAAAAATTTACGCTAGAAGATCG
This sequence comes from Escallonia rubra, assembly GCA_033065855.1. Taxonomy (NCBI): domain Eukaryota; kingdom Viridiplantae; phylum Streptophyta; class Magnoliopsida; order Escalloniales; family Escalloniaceae; genus Escallonia; species Escallonia rubra. The sequence continues at coordinate 159,077 of JAVXUO010000067.1, read as the reverse complement.
GTGGATTTTTTGCATAAATATATCAAGTTAAAACAAGTAAGTATTTTTCAATTTGTTCTTACCAATTGATTGTTTAAATTGTGTTACGCTTAAATTGTTCTTACCACAGTATAATATTCGTGTTTAGGGCGTCAAAATTACGTTTTTACAAATCGGGGTATTACACTCGAAAGATTCCACAATAGCGATTTTTTAGGGCGTTAAAATGACAGTTTTTTCACGAATTTATAAAAAATAGCTAGAGCATGATTTTGCCAAAGTACAAAAAAGAGACCCTAGGTATTTTCAAAAGATCTGTATCAGGTAAAAATTTCAGATTTTTTCAAAGACTGTAAAGGGGCTAACAGATACGGGGAACCTTGTAACTTCGCAGTCTAATTTAAAATACCAAGCTAGCGCGATTTCGCGCGAAACTTTTATGAGAACCCTAGGATGTTGGGAAGTTCCATTTCCCAGGAATTCGTGTCATTCCGAAGCCATTAGCTATTTTTTTGGCCGAACGGCCTTTTAAGCGCTCGATCCGGACACCGGTTCGCGATTTTTGCGCGAAAGATCCGTAAAATACTTTTTAGATCAAGGATGAACTCAGGAAGCGTAAAATAGCATTTTCAGGCACTTTTTAGATTTTTCCTGATGCTAGGGCATTTTGGTAATTTGCCACCCCGCGTGGGGTGTTTTGGTAATTTTCCCGCGCCAAGTTTTTCAAACGACTTTTTAGTCCAGAAATGTAAGTAAACCACCTGAAATGTTGTTTTGAAGCTGGTTCGGGGGCGTAATTGTCGCTAGGGGTGAAAACTTAATTAGACAGTTTTTTCACGAATTTATAAAAAATAGCTAGAGCGTGATTTTTCCAAAGTGCAAAACAGAGACCCTAGGTATTTTCAAAAGATCTGTATCAGGTAAAAATTTCAGATTTTTCCAAAGACTGTAAAGGGGCTAACTGATACGGGGAATCTTGTACATTCGCAGTCTAATTTAAAATACCAAGCTAGCGCAATTTCACGCGAAACTTTTATGAGAACCCTAGGATGTTGGGAAGTTCCATTCCCCAGGAATTCGCGCCATTCCGAAGCCGTTAGCTATTTTTTTGGTCGAACGGCCTTTTAAGCGCTCGATCCGGACACCGGTTCGCGATTTTTGCGCGAAAGATCCGTAAAATACTTCTTAGGTCAAGAATGAATTCAGGGAGCCTAAAATAGCATTTTTAGGCATTTTTTAGATTTTTCCTGATGCCAGGGGCATTTTGTGATTTGCCACCCCGCGATGGGTGTTTTGGTAATTTTCCCGCGCCAAGTTTTTCCAACGACTTTTTAGTCCAGAAATGTAAGTTTTTCAAAATTACAAGATTTTTCGAACGTTATGAATTGGCCCCTAAAGTGTGCCCGAATAGGGCCTTCATAGGAAAACTCAAAAAATAACGTCTCATTTTTCGCCGAAATTCATAGAAATGGGCTAACTAGCGTGCCTCATGTGCAATGAGCGAAAAAAAAGTGACAAAAAAAATTACAAGATTTTTCGAACGTTATGAATTGGCCCCTAAAGTGTGCCCTTCATAGGCCCTTCATAGGAAAACTCAAAAAATAACGTGTCTCGTTTTTCGCCGAAATACATAAGAATGGGCTAACTAGCGTGCCTCATGTGCAATGAGCGAAAAAAAAGTGACAAAAAATTACAAGATTTTTCGAACGTTATGAATTGGCCCCTAAAGTGTGCCCGAATAGGGCCTTCATAGGAAAACCCAAAAAATAACGTGTCTCGTTTTTCGCCGAAATATATAAGAATGGGCTAACTAGCATGCCTCATGTGCAATGAGCGAAAAAAAAGTGACAAAAAAAATTACAAGATTTTTCGAACGTTATGAATTGGCCCCTAAAGTGTGCCCGAATAGGTCATTCATAGGAAAATCCAAAAAATAACGTGTCTCGTTTTTCGCCGAAATACATTTCATTGGAAAACCCTGAGATTAACGAGTCTAATTTTTTGAATATGCTCATAAAAATGGGCTATGGGGTGAAAAGACAATAAAGAAAAAAGGAAAGAAGAAAGAAAGAAAAAAAAAGGAAAGAAGAGAGAAAGAAAAAGGAAAGTGGGGGCCACGGGGGGGGGGAGGAAGGTTGACCGGAGGAGGGGTGGGGGGAGAAAAAAGGACAAAAGCAATCGCAACAAAGAGTTGCGATTGGCATTTTTGTGCAATGATTCCAATCGCAACTCTTTGTTGCGATTGGAATGATTGTTTTGTTTTTTCAATCATTCCAATCGCAAGAAAGAGTTGCGATTGGCATCTTGCGATTGGCATTTTTGTCCAATGATTCCAATCGCAACTCTTTCTTGCGATTGGATTTATTTGCTTTTTGTGCCAGCTTCCCAATCGCTGCTCTTACCTGCGATTCGGTGGGAAAATTGTTATTTTCCCACCGGTCGATGGGGATCGGCCCCCTATATATATATATGTATATATATATATGTGTATATATATATATATATATATATGTATATATATATATATATATATATATATATTAATTGAGACAAATGGCCCCTTTATCTATCAATTTGGTGCAATTGAGTCCAATTGGCCGTTTTTTGAACACTTATTTGAAGAATTGGCCTGTAAAAAGAAAAAAATATACTCGTCTTCATCAGATCATTCTCATTCCTTACCTTTCCCTTCCTCAATTCTTCATCACCAACTCAAGCGCCGCCTCCACCATCGTACCCACACAACCAACAACTCAAGCACCGCCACCGCTACACCACAACCACTCCCAACTCAAACACCATCACTGTCAACCAACCCCAACCCCAACTCCAGCATCATCACCAACCCCAACCACCAAAGAACCACCACCGCCAGCAACCCCATCTGCCTACCCTAAGAACCACCACACAGCCACCACACAGCCATTCCTCTACCTACAAATCCCACCCAAGCCGTCGAGCCACCTGCCTTCAATACCGAAAAACTTTCGCACATCACCATTAACAGAACCCACCCAAAAATAACCTGTCCACTTGCACCCTAACAAGTGGAATAGTTGTCGCTAACCAGCCCACACCAATAACCACCACCGCCGCTAACGAGCCGCCCCCCCCCCCCCCCAAAAAAATTACCACCCAACTTCCACAACAACACTAAACCGTTGCCCATCATCATCAACAAAGAGGTTGAGGTTTTGTTTTATATTGTTGATGTTTATGGATGTGGGTTTGAATGGGTCGGGGGTGATGGTTGATGGCAGTGGTGGGGTGTGGGAGAAGAAAGGGGGGCCTTCGGTCAATGATGGATGTGGCGGGGAAAAGAAAGGTAGGCGGTGCTCCATTGACTGCAGCGACTGTGGTGGCTGGGATCTTGTCACTGATGGCGGTAGCTTGATGAGGCGCCGAGGATGGGCAGAGGGAAGGGGCGCTGTTCAATTGGCTGCGGCAGGGGTGGGGGCAGGGAAGGGGTTCGTTGTTTCTTGTTTTTTTTTTCTTTTCACATAAAAACTTTGGCATTTTAGGGGAAATTAGGGGTATTTTTGGGGTTTCATGTCCAAATTTATTCGGGTGTAATTATTGATAGATAAAGGTGGTTGATTGTCACAATTAATACCTGAAGGGTCGACCCGCAAACCTGAAATACTTGAGGGGGGATATCTATCATTTCTCCTTTTTGAAGACATTGGTTGACCAATAGTAACACAATTTAATGCTCTAATACTAGTAAGAAGAAATGTTATTATTGTAAAAAGGGCTTGGAAGACGTTAGAATCACGAAGAAGTTGATTTAAAATATGTAACAGGGCAACTTTAGAGCTTATTGATTGGTATACCATGCGAGACATTGTAAGCTTAAGTGGCACAACATTAAGAGACTTTTGTATGATTTCTACCACTTACCATAGTATCCTTTACTAACAATTCAATGCATCAATTTCCATAGGGAGAATTGGGATATAAACAATAAGGACACCAAATGTCGACATATAAGAGAACTTACGGTCCATTTGGAACCATCTCTTTTAGAGTTTGGATTTCAAATTCGGAATTAGTTTTGGAATTCAATTCTTTTTTTTTCTTCGGAACAGAAGGGAAGTCAAATCACAGAATTCCTATTCTGTGTTTGGAGAACAATAGAATTGGAAAGGTAATAATTTTTTAGACAATTATATCTTTGACTTACGATAAAAAACGAACTACCGTAAGTGATTTCAAGTGTGCTAGTACCACCATATAGTGGTGGTGTTGGCGGGACCACACGGGGTAGCGGCATCGACCGTGGAAGTGGTGGCAGTAGTAATGGCGACGGTGGTAGTGGTGGCAGTGGTGGTGGAAATGGTGGCTGTGGTGGCAGTGGTAAGGATTGTGGTGGTGGTGGTAGTGGTGGTGGAGGCGGTGGTGGTGGAAGCGGTGGTGCTAGTGGTGGCAGTAGCGGTGGCAGTGGTGGTGGCAGTGATGGCAATGGTGGTGGTAGTGGTGGTGGCGGTGGGTGCCAGGGGTGGCAGTAGTGCTAGTGGTGGTAGTAGTGGTGGCAGCGGCAATAGTGGTGGCAGTCGTGGCGGTGGCGGTGGTGGCAGTAGTAGTGCCGGCGATAGTAGTAAAAGTGTGTGGTGATAGCGGCAATGAAGATGGTGGTAGTGGGTTTATTGTCAGAGAGATCCAAAAAAGGGTAAGATGAGTAAATAATTACTTTTAATTCAAGTAAATTCAAATCCCATAAAATCCGACCATTTTTCATCGAATTTCGTACTATAGAAACAAATTTAGTCAAATCTCATGAAATCCAATTCCAATTCCTTTTTTTTAATGTTCGAAACAACAAAAATTTTGTATCTGAAATGAAATCCAATCAATTATATGGTTCCAAACACACTCTTAGTTAGTAATATATAATCTTGCAAACCCCCATTCTAGGGAAAGATTTGTCAGTATACTTTATTAGTGGAACTTTTGGTAACACTTAGTGGACAATTTTTTTTGTAGTGAAAGCAATTTGTCGCTAATAGTCCTAATAAACTTGAGAGGTATTAAGTGGTTAACTACAATTATAATTTGTTATTGGTTGTACTTAGAGACGATAGTAGGCTAACTACAGTGGTGATTAACAGTCAGTGACAATTGATGTGGGAATTTATTAGAAATATGTATGCATAATATATGTCCTACACTAAGTCATCATAGTATACCGTTTAAGGTTGCTTTTCAGACTTTAATTTAAACCTTACTTCCAACTAAAATGTTTAACTAGATAGAATTTGTGTTATGTTGCACCCTGGACCTATGGTCCAGGGCCACGCCGTGAAATTACCCAAAAAAGTCCAACCCGGCCTCGTCCTAAAAAGGTTCAGGTCGGGCTCTAAAAAAATGGCCTAGCCCTAAATTGGCACATTTTTAGGGCCGGCCCGAATGAATCGGGTCTGCCACGGCCCGGTGCCTTTTTTAAAAATTTTCTCTTTTTCCCAGATTCCCTCCAACGGCCATATTTTTGCAAAATTTCACTTTTACTCCCAATAGCTATATAACAGATTAACGGCTACTTTGGGAGGTATTTTTTATAACAGCCCCAGAAATCCAGAGCTCTACCGCCTGAACTCCCGAAACGTTAACCTAGCGGATCACATCATACCAGATCATGTTCACTGGCACATACTCCAAAACATTTAATCCGATATCAACTCCAATTCTTCACATACAATATTAGAAAACTTCTTAAACTTGAACTAATAAGACCTAGGTTCTTTACAAACTCGAGTCCTTATAGAAAGAGTTGACAGTACTGACCCACGCAGCGGTCTCACTACACAGTAGTGGTGGGCTCACCGGAATCTCACAAAGACTTTATCTCATTCCCGAATATGCTACAACTGATCATCACCTGCAGAAGGGAATCAAACGAAGTGGTTGCTTTTGAGAAGTAATAAGGTCATACAAGGACTAACAAAAGAATCACAAAATGATTCCAAAGAATCCAACCGACGAAAATTTCTAGAATACTTCACACGGTCAAAAACTCAATGATTTTGAAAAGGATCAAAATTCATCAGAAATAGATATCAGAACAGACAAATACAATCACAACGGATTTCAAAATGATTAATAAAAGATCATCTTTGAAGCCATCATTCCAAAATACGGTGATGGGTTTCCAAAGGATTTCAAAACGTACACAGATCACCTGAGATAGTTCTCTCCAAAATACACTGAAGATTTCTCGAAAAGATTTCAACACGAGCACAAATTATTTCAGAGAATACTTTCCAGTCATTTCCGTAGCAGTCACGGCAATATACAGAGCAGAGAAAATCAAAAGTCAACGTTGATCCTGGGGTGATTGCATTTCCGTTTCGGCAAGCTAACAGAGTGTACACATGCATAATGTACCAAAATAATTACTAGTCCACTTGGGTACTAGCCTGCGTTTCCTGCAGGATTCAGACCAGCCTTATTATGCCATCCCACAGAACGGAAACCCAGGTCAACACAGAAAAATCAACAATATCAATGAGCTTTAACATAAGCTCAATCACCGAAATCAATTCAAATTTCAATAACAATAATCATACTGATATAAGTCAGCATTCGGAATTTTCAGAAGAAAATCACAAATAAACAACAAAAACGATTGCGAATAACTATCGAATTTAAGCACAATAATTCAAAAGAACGGATACAAACAATTGTCAAATTTGCTCAGCACGCAATATACGCGAGCATCACAAGATTTCCAAATAATCGATTCAGGCTCAATATTAGGGTTTTCTAGACAAGAACATGCTGATATCAATGCATACTTCAGAGTTCGACATTAGTCGTAAGTAATTCAAAGGAGTACTTACAAGTACAAGTTATCAGATAAGGGTTCGGATAGACGTCCTTACCCAGGGTTCAGATAGAATCCCTTACTCTGATCCACAGCTAAATTATCCTAACTGGAAGTCTTTAGCCTTAACCTAAACGGAATAATCGAATCATTAGAATACATCCTACAGTACAATATTATAACTTAATACGAACTCACACATACTCCCAAAATGAATCTCCTTTAGAGATGTCAATGGGCCGGGCTTGCGCTGGCCCAGCCCAAGCCCAACGGGCCTCTAATGAAAATGGGTCGGGCCTGGAATCTGGATATATGGGCCCAGTCCAAGCCCTGGCCCTAGGCCCAATTTTTAGGGCCGGGCTCGGGCCCAAAAAATTTTTTTTTGTTCCCAACTCCTTATTATTTATTTGCGTCGATGACCAACAAGAATATATCAAATTTGCCTATTATATGGTAATGTAGTTCATGAAGCATATGCATAAAAGTTGCCTACCGCTTCTTTATTTCTATTTCTTACCATGTCTAATGTATGCTTGAATCTTCAGCTGGATCACTTATGTCTGGATTTTCAAGTTCTTTTCCTTTGTATTTTGTGGTAAGACAACTGACTCGTAGTAGAACTTCTACTACGAGCAGGCTGTCTTGGCTCACGAGCTAGGTCACCTTAAATGTGATCATGGTGTATGGCTGACATTTGCAAATATTCTCACTCTTGGGGCCTATACTATACCTGGTAGGTCATTTTGAGCTGTATAGGTGAATCTATTATAATAGTTTTGCTTAATAACTTTGTCGTGCTAAATGATGGAACATTTATTGTTTTGACTGGAGAAGGAAATTTATTGAGTCTACATTTTGGTGGTTCTTGTGCAAGAGATTATATAGGTTTTGAGATAGGCCCATATTAGAGAAAGAACTTCGTCAAAATATTTTGAGTATTTGAGTATACTATAGACTGTTTAAGCACAACTTTAGACAAATACATAGGTTATTTGCTTTGTTGCTTGGGGTCACTTAATTGACATATAGCAGATGCTATGTAAGTTGGTGTTAGTATAATGAGTAAATTTTGGTTGGTACGACTAGTCATGATTAGTTTCACAGGTTCTTGTCAAGCTAATTATACTTAAAAACAAAGCTTCTGAAGAGCTCTACAAATTGAAACTCCTAGTCTTAAGAATTTTCTGATGGATAGCCCATTTAATTGTCAGCTCCAATATTGTGGAGTAGTTTGTAGCATTCTCAGCCACAGCTTGTATCTGTTCGAAATGGGTATCTAGGAAATGAGTTAAATTTTTGTGCGCTTTTTTCAAGCCGGGCCTGGGTCTTTCTCTTGAAAACTCCGGCCTGGTCCAAGCCCAGGCCCAAAGCCCTATTTTTGCGAGCCGCTACTGTTCACAAGAGGGCCGGGCCAGCCCGGACTTTTTTCGAGCCGGGCCGCGGGCCACCCGGCCCATTTGACATCTCTAAATTCTCCCTCACCGCGTATGTAAAATTACCAAAATTTCCATCTCGGACTTAAGTCGCCAAAATGGTCTTCTCACAAGTTGAATCACCCAAATAACCTTGTTATATGTCAATTTACGCAAAATACATTTCTTAGGTTAAATTACCAAAATACTCCTTCGGGTGGCAAATTACCAAAATACCCCCCGTTACACTTAAATTGTCAAAATAATCTTTCTGTAAGCCAAATCACTACAATATCCTTACCGTATGTAAATTTACTCAAAAATACCCCATCGGGGTGGTATATTACCAAAATACCCATGGGGGTTTTCGGCATCAAAAAAATTCCAAAATATCTTAAAACGCTATTTTAAGCATCATGATGTCATTTATGAACTAAAAGATATTTTAGAAAAATTTTGCCCGAAAATCTCGAACTAGTGTCCGGATCGAGAGCTAAAAGGCAAGTTTCGCGAAAAATACCTATCGGCCTCATAATAGCCCGAAATTTTAGAATATGAATCATATCAGTAAAATAAGATTTTTATAAATTTTTAGATTAAAATAACTTGGTTTATTTGGTTAAATAATTCGCTAATTTAGTTTAATCGATGCCCTTATTTAGCGCCCTTCGTGGATACTGAAAATTCCCAAAACATTCTAGAGTATAGGTCTCGTAGAATATTGGGGGTTACAGTTTTATACTTTGCCTAATTTTGGTCCTAAATATTTATAAAAATTTGTGGAAAGATTGCCTAAATAAATTTTCATCTTTAGCAACAACAACGGTTACTATTCAAATTTGAACACACGCTATTACACCTTGAGAACACAGTGTCTTCTTCCTCTTTTCTCTTCACGGCCGAGACCAACCTCACTTCCATGCATACATACACACATGGGCGGATCTCTTTCATGACCAGGGGTCCCACGGCATCACCCAACTTTTGGAAATTTTTTTTTCATATTTACACAAATGACATTATCTCGTAACGTTAATTAATTAGGGTTTCGTTCGTTGTATTTTTTACTCTTTATGTCACCGGTCGTCATTGTCTTCTTCTTTCTCATTCTTTTGCTCCATCTCCGTTCTTCCAAATTCTATATTTCAAATCTCCTAATCACGAAAAAATACGAATTCATCAAGGTTAGTTTTTTTTGGAAGTTTAAATTCTTATAGTATGTTAACTTATACGTGACTATTATACTCATACAGTTAATAATTACATTAGTAATTCATCTATAGAGTAAGAGTTAAGTTTCTTCATGCAAGATTAGCAATTCGTTCTAGATTAACCTTACCAAGTTAAATAAATTATTATGAGAAGCAAAATTAAATGATTAGTAGTCAAATTAAGCAGTACTTTTACGTTAGCCATCAACTTTATTTAATGTCTTTTTGGCCCCCCTCGCTTAGATTTTCTGGATCCGCTCCTGCATACACACTACCATCCCCAAATACACACACTGAAACACCCCCCCCCCCCTTTACTTATTTTTACATCAATGCAAATTAAACTTTCAAGTTGTACATACAAACCCACTGCCGCAGCCATGAACACACACCTGCGCACATCGTCTCACTTCACCTCCTCTGCCAAAGCCTTGATACTCACCTCCAACTTGCATACACCCACATGAAACCCACCAAAACACTTTACCATTCTTCTAGAACCTAAATTCCATACCTAAACATATATAGTTTTCACACACACACACACACACACACACACACAAACCCACACAAACCTACTGAATTTAACACATCATAAGGGGTGAAGGATTTACCCTTTGGAAAAATCATCCTAATCCCTTTCTTTATATGATTTTCTACCGAGCTCGTGTTCTTCGTCTCTTTCTCTCTTTTTGTTTTTTTTGGGTTCTTCTTCCTTGCTCTGTTTGTGTTCTTCCTTATCTTCTCCTTAATTCTATTTTCCTCCCCTCCCGAATTTCCCTTTTGATTTTCTTCTTCTTTCTCTCTCTCTCTTTTCCTAAGCAATTGAATAATTCAACATTAGTCACCAAGCCAGGCGGCTGTTATACATAATCTGACTCCCAAAACGTTGACACCTAAGTGCCATTTTCCAAAAATTGTGATTTGGCCCCCAAAGTTTTCATATTTGCAAAATAACCCCCCAAACTTCATATAATTGCATTTAAGCCTCAGAAACTTGCCTAATCTTTATTATTAGATCATATGTCGCTAAAATGTACAATATCACCCATTTTACCATTTTTATCACATAAACATTAATTTACATTGATACCCCATAGTTTTCCAAAATTACGAAAATGCCCCAAAATTTCAAAATTGACCTTTTTGTCACAAAATTCTTTTAAGCTCCAATACGCCACTAATACCTGAGCAATGCCCAAAATTACCACCCGTTTATTTTTCGGAGCTCAGATGATTGTTTTAACCGGCTCCCGAAGGTCGGGGTATTACATTTTTGTTAAAAAAGTTTTTAACAATTATTTTATGGATTTTTATAGTTTTACCCTCCCCAATGAATGACTAGTTTTCAGGGGTATTTTTGTCTTTTATGAACTTTGAAAAATCTATAAATTCACCCCCTCTTCTTCATATTTTTCACACCAATCTTCTCATTCTCTCTCTTATCTAAATTCTACAAGCTTTCTTATCATTCTTATTTGTTACTAAGTACTAACCCTCTCCAATTTTTAATTACAAGTCTTTAATTATTTATTACTCTTAGTCCTTTGCTATTCCTATTCAATTATTTACTAGTATTATTTACTACTCTTATTCAATTAATCTTACTAATTTTATTTGTTCATTCTTGTCAAACAGTTTTAGCGTTAAATATGTCTCGATTATTTAGATCACGTAGCAAATATGCAGCACCACGACAAGCACCACCACAATCATTTGATTTTCAAGATCCGCCACTAATGGGTATAGATACCCAAGCCAATTGAGAGTTTAACCAAAACATTCCAGATTTTGAATATACACGTTCATAAGATACCCAAAAATTTAGTAAAAAATGCAGCTCGGTTGATGAAGCAACTAATCCGAGCCAGAATTTACCCTGATGAGCGGTCTTCATTTTGAGGATATTATGATTGATGGCGTTCGAAGAGCTCAATGTAAGTCCTGTGGTAAATTATTTTCGTGTAGTCAAGATAATGGACATCTTAATAGGCATTACCCTCTGTGTGCACCTAAGCAGGTCATGTCGAACCTAGCCAAATGCAGTTATCTTTTGACAGTAAATTATTTATTTATAATCAGCTAAGCCAAAGAAACGGTCTTGCTGAATTTCTTATTCATAGTGAACAAGTTTTTAGTTTTGCCAATAATATTAAGCACTCTAGATATATATATGAATACATACGTACAACCTTTGTACAAAAAGGTTCATAGAAACACAACTAGATCTGATGCACTTAGACAGTATAATGTTGTAAAGCACGCTTGATCGATTATTGTGATTATTTTGATGGTAGAGTTAGTCTTACTTCTGATGTTTGGAAATCTCCTTTTACTCTAGTTAGTAATGCTTGTGTGACGGCCCATTGGATTGATCCTGATTGATCTATGAACAAGAGAATCATCGATTTTGAACTCTTTCCTTATCTGCATGATGCAGCTAATGTTGCTACTAGTATAATCAATACATGTACCACATTTAAAATAAAGAATAAGATTATGAGTATCAATTTTGATAATGCTTCTAACAATACAACTGTTGTTTCAATCTTAAAGGAGAGCCTTTGACCTGTACTTGATGGTAAATGACTTCTTGTTCTATGTATTTGCCATATAATTAATTTAATTGTTCAAAATGGTTTAGCTGCTGCAGGAGATATTCTTTACAGAATGAGGGGTATGGCAGTATATATTAATAGTTCGGGTCCGAGAATACAATAATTTAAAGGTTTGTGTGTTTAACATAATTTGCCTCGTAAGAGACCACTTACAGATGTTGTTCATAGGTGGAACTCCACATATCATATGCTTTTACATGTCTTGGTATACAACGAAGTGTATATGCATTGCCTACTAACCATGTTCTCACATGGCTTGCCAAGTCGGGCGGAATAGTAGATAGCTGCACAACTATCCAAAATTTAGGAGGTATTTTACACGTCTACCAATTTATTATCTGGTACGTACTATCCCACCTCCCCTATCGCTCTAGTAGAAATTCTAATAATTGCTACAATATTATCGAAATGGAGATATATAGGACCTTTTCAGCATATATTAGAACAGATGGATATTAAGTTTAACAAATATTGGGCGGAATTTCCTACTCTTTTTACTGTTGCCACTTGTTTGGATGCTAGGCTAAAGTAGGATGGCGCAAATGTCTCGATAGTAGAAATATCCAGACGAATGTGCTACACGGATGAGGCCACAACTGATCTTACAAAGAAAGTGACTACGACATTTGAAGATCTGTATAACCTATATCGAAATACCGCTGACGTGCACGGGTGAGCTACATTGTCGACTGGTGAAATATATTATGGGCCATATTTTAAGGGCCTTGAACATTTAGTGGCAAGACAACTACCAGTGGAAGGTACTTCTAGTTCTGCAAGTTCATCTCTCTTTTTTTTCTCTTTTAATGAAATTGGTTTTTATGAAAATACTAATCACTATTCTTGTTTACCAATGGAAGATCATATGAATTTTAATTTGTTAATTTTTTGTAAACAAAATGAAAAAAATTATAAAACTGTATCCCAAATTCTCCGAGATGTACTACCGGTGCAAGTCTCCCATGTTGCTTCAGAGTTGACATTTTCAGCGAGCAGGAGGGTGTTGGATAACGGGATGAGTCGTCTTAACCCTGAGTTAATCGAGTTATGTATATGTTGGAAGGATTATCTTGATGCAAAATACAACGAGCAAAATAAATTGATTGATGATAGGAGGAGCAAGGGTTCAAGCGTCCAAATGATTAGGCAATTTCCTTTTTTTTTCCTTTTCTCAATTTTTTAGAATAAAGTATTTTCAAACAAATTAAGCTTGTTTAAACTAAGCATTGCACATGAGAAAAATAGATATTTTTCCTCACATTTTTTGAAAAATGAATCCTTTATATATATAATAGGTAACTTCGTCCGCTTGTTTACATGCAGCCGGTCTCAAGGCCGGATAAAAAGAAAAATTTATCTAAAATTTAATTTTTTTCGCAACACAAAACATGAATAAAAAGAATTTAAAAAATATTTTTTTATTGAGGCCTGGGCCAAGCCCTATCTCGGTCCTAAAGTTAGGGCCTAGGGCTTAGGCTTGGACAGGGCCCAAATACCCCCCCAATTGGGCCCAGCCCATTTCCCATGGCCCGAATCCTGGTTGGCTCGCTTTTTTTTCTTTGGCCCGCTGGGCCCGGGTTTGGCAGGTCCAAGCCCATCCAATTGACACCTTTAAAGAGGCTCCTACCCATAGAAGGGAAAACTTTTTGCTGCTATCCAGATTGTAGGAAGATAGCTATAATTTCTTGCATAGCAACAAGTTAATGGTCACTAAAGATAGATAGTTGCATTTCAGCTAATACTTTAAGTGACAATTATTAGTAACATTTTTTCAGTGTCACTAAATACAAGCCTCTAAAGTCATTTAACGACCATTAATTATCACGATACAAAGGATTATAATTATTATCCTCCCAAGTTGGTAACAGTCAAAATTTGATCGTACTAACCTATTCTTTACACTTATTGGAATGTAAACTTTAGTTACTTAGGTTCTAAACTATTATAGCATAAACTATAGGCACTGAAATTACTTGATGTTGCATGCTTGATTATTATTGGATCAACTCACTGCAGTGCATTCAGTGAGTGATTCCACGATAATTCAACTAGAAAATTCGCACTCATTGACGCATCTATGGATAAAGACTATGCAGCCATGCTCGATCACTAAAAAGTGCCCAGTAGGAGCAAGCGTGTCTGTAACAATAAACAACAATCCCCAAACACCCATGATTTTTGGCAACCAGTACTACGGTGATCTATTGGCTCACAAGGGTCTCTTCCAATCTGATTCTGTTCTGTTTAATAATGCCAGAACAATGAACAAAGTGGTGAATTTTGCTAATAACCAAGAGAATTTTTTTGAGAGCTGGAGTCAATCATTTTTTAAGCTCGCTAGTGTTGTAGTCAAGACGAGTGATGAAGGCGAGATCAGACGATCTTGTTCAGTGATCAATGGATGAAACATGGGAAAGAAAAAGTATGTCTTACATGGATTCTATATCGGCTGCAATCGACTAAATGGGAGCTTTTCATCTTCAGTGGTAACCCCTTAATCTTAATGACTTAACTGGACTGGACGTGGCTGCAAAACTGAGCTCGAAATATGGCTCGAATTCTTACATGGACAAACCTTTTGATGTCTTTTTATAGAAAGGAGGCGGTGGGCATGGAATTCAAACTGAGCCACCGGAGAAACTCCATGTATGTTGTTTTCTTAGCGCCTAATATTTCCAAGGGATACTATCAATAAGGTCCTCATGTTAGGAGGTAATTCCAAAAGACGTACTTGGTAAAATCTTACCTGTGTCAATAGACTAGGCAAATTTGAACAGTCCTAATGTGCATAAAAAATTGACTTTATAATAGAACATGTGAAGCAAAAATTGCTCTCTTTTAATTATGCATATGTTTTTTTGGCAAATTTTGATGTTAAAGCACATGTAATTTTGCTAAAGCAATGTGCATGTCCGGAAATAGGAAGTGCAATCATTTTAAAGCATGAATCACTTTAATAAAAATCGTTATAATTTTTTACAACATAAAAGCCTAAATTTTCCATTACAGAGCACAAACTTCATCAATTTTCCCTGGCTTTTTCGTTGTCTATCCCCTTTCTCTCTACTGGATTTTCAATAATTCTAAACCATGTATCCATCTAGACCACCTGATATACCGGCCACTTGAGATCTAATTTAATTCATTGTTTAAATTAGATGATGGGAGACATCGAGAGTTCGGGTGGATGGAGTTTGACGAGTACGGGCAAGATTTACTCTAAATCTTCTATTCACATAATACAAAATAAACAAATAGCAGCTTTTACCTTTTTATTTAAAAGTTTTCATGAAACCTTAAGATTTAAACATGAAGCTTTCAACTAATGGTAATTTAGACATCTAAGTTTTTGAAAAGGTATTTTTAAATCTTCACCAAAATATAACATTAGTCTTAAGCATCATCTCAGACCATAAATAGAAACGAATCTAATATTGAAAAGGTAGACACTCCTATATGGAATCCCAACGTGAAACATCCAAATGACACTACCAATGGTTCTTCTTTGTTGAACAAAGTTCAAGATGTATTCTCAATTTCAAAGTACCATAAGAATGTGTGGTATATGTTTCGACGTTGCATGACTTGCACTTTACTCTATCTTTTCCTGGATGCTAATCGGGAAGATTCAATCCTTCCTTTTCTTTTCTAGGTACTAATTCCTTCTTTTGATGGTCCTTCTCTGTCATACTCAACTTGATTATTTGAACTTGTTGTGAGAGATGGATTAAAGTAAATAAAAGATAAATTCAAAAAATTTGCATTAAAATCTAGAATTGGGTAATTAAGTGTTCTTAGCTGAACATACCACAAAAAGCTTATTTTCATCATCTAAGTATTTTTACCCGTGGCTATGTACATGCATGAGCCACTTTTACCCAGCTCGTGCGGTTACGGGTAAAACACATAAGTTTCCAAGTAGACGTGATAAATGCCCACATATACTTAGTGTTTATGGCCCCAAGCCGGTCTACCCACAAGCCATAAGTAGGCTTTCCACGTCTAGACGAAAGCTTAATTAATTTGTAGCGTCCCCCTCCGTCCCATAACATGGTGTTGCCTCCTTCAAAAGGGCTAGTCAATTAGGGGGAATCTCATACTTTCCCACATCCACTGTGGGATACCACAATCTCCCATTCTTAGGACTTGGCATCCTTGCTAAGGCTCGATCACACATAGCACAAAATCTTCTTCTCTAGCCAGTATTAGATTTACCCGCCTCACCTTTTATTGCCCCAACCATCTTCTTAATGTTGGATATATCCAAACTTGCCTTTGATTTCCCCAACCATTAGCAACTAGACTATATAGTCTAGCCCAAGCTTTCGAGAGTCAGCTTTGATACCATTGGTAATAACCCAATCTACGGCCCCAAAATAGGGCATTGCCTCCCTTAAAAGGGCTAGCTAATAGATACTTCTAAGATCACATGCAAGGTGTTTATAAGGGCAATCTCACACTATCGAACCACCGATGTGGAATATCACATTATGGGTTCAATTTTGAAGTCTAATGTTTAACCCAAAACCAAGATAAAGAGAAAGAGAAGCTGACCAGGTAAAATTAAGAACCAAACAAAACTCCATGTATAATCCACGTGGGACTTTAACACCGGCCCTCATGTATATCGTGAAATATGAGGTGATCCCAAGCCTCGACCAAGTAAAGCGGACCCTCACGTATAGCAAAGAGAATGAAGTAGTGACCTAAAGACCATGGGCCACGGGCAGGGACAAGCTCTGATACCATATCAAAGCCTGGTGTCGAACCCAAAAACATGCTTAAAAGGAGGAGAAGCCTACCAGGCATAAGAACCGAACCTAATCAACATGTATACTCAACACGGGACTTTAACAAATGTGTTAATTGATGACAGTCACGTTGAAATGGGTGAAATGAGAAAGGTGAAAAGTTATAAAATAAAAGAACCAGACGTACATATATTGGGGATTAGGGACTTGCAATGAGTCAACCCAGATGAATATGCTGTTTAAAGGCTACATTGACAATGCAAAATACACTAGACATGTCTATGAAATAATGTATCAGAAAGCAATGATAATCTGATCTTGGGCACGTCCGCAACAAACTTTTCAAAATTTGAGTTGGCTAAATAGCATTCAATCACTAATGGTTTATCTGTTTTGACAAATGAAACTTTGAAGTTTCAAATTAAGCTATTAACGTGCAATGTTCTTAAATTAGAGCATGGTCCGAATTTTGATGTGAGCATATTGTCATGGATTCACTGTATAGGTGCTAGCGCCAGGGTGTGCATGGGTTATGTGTTGAACTAAGTAACGGGTCTGGGGTGTAATTCAACAACCTCATTTGGCTTTACACCGACACGAACATCACTAAACACTGAGAGAATCTATTAGGAAAAAGGTTTGGGAGCCGCATAAGATATAGCCGACATGAGAATTTCCATAGCTGTGTGACAGTATGCCAAAAACATAACTCCTTCGTATGGTTATAAAAGCCAGATAATTATTAAAATATAATAAGAAAATTCAAGAAATCAACAATTGTCTACCACCATTGCACCATCGCCTCAAAACACCATCACTGACTTGCATGCTTCATTGACCATATGCAATCAATCGCTAAAGTCTAAACTTGCCCATTTTGCCTTTCCCATAATGATAACCTCTGTGACAAACACAAATATCTAAAGAAATCGTAGATTGAAAAAGAACTTGTCGACTCACTTATTTTCCATCACATTTCCAGCTACTCTCCATCATAGACAAACCCTTAACCTAGGTTCTTAATTGGAAAATAGTTCCCATTTCTCACTGTCCATGAAAGCAAGTCCCACCTCACCTCCATCGATAGAACCTTCAACCAGATCCACACCACAGAGTTCCCCAGGGGATTTTGAGTGGCAAGTCTTGGAGTTTCCCGTGCAAGCTTGAGGCCAAAAAGGCAAAATTGCATCTCAAAATGGTGGTATTACTATTATCACATGAGGGCTAGAACCCCTCAGGTCTTCAGCCAATTAGACGCAAACTTGGGCCAAATTAAATTCCTAGGACTCTGGTGGTGGCACGAGGATGAATGACTCATAATTTATGCTCATCTGGCGATAATGTTATCTCAGGCCGGTAGTGCTATTACGATTAGTCTTCTAACAACAAGGTAGCTAGCTGTCCATGGGTGGTTAATGGTTGTTGGGAACATGAGAGGAGGACAGGGAGAGAGAATCAAGAAAAAAAAAATCCAAATTTATCATGATGTTAAATTTTTTAGAAAATTAGATATTCAAGTGGCCAATAGCTTTTTGACACCCAATTTATTATTTTACTTTAAGAAAATTCGAAACAGACCCCTCGTGGTTTGAGCAAGTTGGAAAGAGGCAAATATGGTTCTATTTTTCTAGAAATGATCCCCCGTGGAACTAATTGGGTTGCATCTGTTAAAATCGTAACATAGTAGAAAAAAATTTCAATTAACCCCTCAGAAATTTGTGCTCCACAATCATCATTGTCCGAACACCCTAACATTTAATAAAATTCAGCAAGCAACCCATGGATTTTAGGATCCCGCCAAACCAAATCTGACCTTATAGATTTGTAATAATTGAACAACCATCACAACAATCAAACAAAATCTAGCCGAGGTAGGCGTGAGTAGTCGCGGATAGGGGCTAGGTTAATGGTGGAAGTGAGCGGAAATATTGGGAAATGGTGCGTTAATAGCGGGCGTGAATGGGGTGGAGAAAGTGAGTGGCAGTGTTGGTCAGGGTTGGGTTAGTGGTGTACTGGACTGCAGAATTGAGCTCGAAATGTGGCTTGAATTCAGACATGGACAAACCTTTTTGATGTCGTTTTATAGAAAGGAAGGGGGTGGCCACATAATTCAAATTCAAGCACCAGGGAAACTCTATGTATTTTGTTCCCCTAGCACCTAATATTTTCAAGGGATAACATCAATAACTTCCTCAACTTAGGAGGTAACTCGAAATGAGGTATTTGGTAAAATCTTACTTGTGTTAGTCAACTAGACAAAATTGAACGGTCTCAACGTGCATAAGAATTGACCTTTATAACATCACATGTGAAGCAAAAATTGCTCTCTTTTTACTATGCATTTAACTATTGGCAAGTTCTGATCACAGAGCACATGTAGTTTTGCTAAAGCATTATGAAACTATGGATATAAGAAGTGCAATGATTTTAAAGCATGCCTCGCTTTAGCAAAAGTCATTACAGTTATAGATAACATAGAAGCCTACTTTTCCCGTTACAGAGCACAAACTCCAACTATTCTCCTTGGCTTTTGCTCTCTCTATCCCTTTTCTCTCTACCAGGTTTTCCAGAATTCTAAACGATGTACCTATCTAGACCACCTGATATATTAGGAACTTGAGATCTAATCCAATTCATTGTTATAGCTAGACGATGGAAGATAACTAGAGTTCGTACGGATGGAGTCTGAAGAGTACAGGATGGATTTACCCCGAGTTTTTGTAGATGCATTATACAAAAAAAAAAAAACAAACAAATAACAGCTTTTACTTGTATTACCTAAAAGCTTTCATGGAACCTTAAGCTTTAAATATGACATTTTAAACTAACAAAAATTTAGACATCTAAGTTTTTAAAAAGGTACAGGAACTTCACCAATATAGAACAAAATTAGTCTTAAACATCGTCTCTAACCATAGATAGAAAATAGTCTATAATAAAAAATAAAAATAAAAAGGTAGATACACTCCTATGCAAAATCCAAACCTTCAACATGAAATGACACTTCAAATGGTTCATATTTGTTGAACGGCGTTCAAGATGCATCCTCAAATTCAAAGTTCCAAAAGAACATAAAGAGTATGTTTCAACACTGCATGGCTTTCACCTTGCTTAATCGTTTCCATTATATCATCCTAGTAGGATTCAAACTCTTTGAAAAGCTTATTCTCACCATCTAAGCATTTTAGCCTTGGCTATGCCATGCCTGAGCCGCTCTTACCCGACCCGTTTTGTTACTGGTAAAACCTATAATTTTTTAGGTGACAAGATGAATGCCGTACAGTCTACGCATAGGTCATCAGTAGGCTTTGACATGTCTAGTAGGAAAGCTTAATTTGATGTCTAACGTCCTAGTCCTCGGCCCAACCACAGGTTGTTGCTACTTTAAAAGGGCTAGCTAATAAGTACTCTAAGATCATAGGCAATGTCTTATAAGGGCAATCTCATAGTATCTGGCATCCAATGTGGGATATCACAATCTCCTTATTCTTATGCCTTAGTATCCTAGCTAAGGCTCGATACACATAGCTCAAAATCTTCCTCTTTAGACAATGTAGAATTTACCCACCTCACTTTTCATTAACCCAACCATTGTCTTGATGTGGGATACATACAGACTTACCTTTATTTTTCCCAACATCGGCATCCCGATTGGATAGTCCAGCTCGAGTTTTCAAGAGCTGGCTTTGATACCATCTGTAACAACTTAGTCTACGACCCCACAATAGGATATTGTCTCCCTTAAAAGTGCTAGCCAATACGTACTTCTAAGATCACATGCAAGATGTTCATAAGGGAACTCTCATACCATCTGACATTAGATGTAGGATACCACATAAGGGGTCCAACTTTAAATTCTAGTGTCCAATCCAAAAGCATGACCAAGAGGAGGAAAAGCCCACCAGGTGTAGTTAAGAACTAAACCAAATCCCCATGTGTAATTGAAGTAGGACTTTAACATCCGCCCTCACGTACAACATGAAATATGAGGTGATCTCAAGCCTTAATTCAAGTAAAGCAGACCCTCATGCACATCATAGATTTAGGGGTGAGCACGGTTCGGTCGGTTCGGTTTAGAGGCTGAATACCAAACCGAACCGACTAACCTCGGTTTGAAAAAAAAGAAACTGAACCGTAGTTGAACGGTTCAGTTTCCACGGTTCGGTTTTCGCGGGTTGAACGGATCGGTTTGGACGGATTGAACGGTTTGGGCCAAACTCAATTTTGATCAAATTTAGGCCTAACTTAGCCACGCTAGCAAACCACAAAAAATAGAATTTTTATTTATAATTGTTAACATACGTAAGGAAATATAGGATTTTAAAGAACAGAGAGCACTAGCTTACAAAATTCAATCTAAATACCTTCACTACTTCACCAATCTACTTAGAACACCTAATTTTGCATCTATACCTTACATGGCTTCACAAAGTACTTGTACCATTTTTCAAGTGTAGCTATAGCATTCACAACAATAATTACAAACTGTTACTTCACGGTCGGTCAGAGTCAGTCGGTGTAGTCCCTTCAATTTTCTGAAAGTGATCCCATAATCAGCTCATAACCACATCCAGCCAAACCCCAAATCCACTACACACACAATCAACAACCCCATTAAACAAACTAAAAAATAAGGAGAAATTCAAGAAACCCCAATAAAACTAATGGGAAAGTAAAGTTCAAAAACTTCACCTGATTATCGGATCAAGAACTGAAATCTGAGGAGAATCCCAGCAATGTTGCAAAGGCGTCGAACCATTACATATCTATACGGCACCGTTTGAGTCTCTCTCTCTCTCCCCCTCTCTGTCTGTAGTTCGGTAACGGAGAAGGGGCAGCTGGACGATGAACGTAGGGGAGGGGTTAGCGGTTTGAGTGTTGTGTTTTGTAGAGATTTTGATGGGCACCACAAAGTAGGAATTCATTCAATTGCTTTATATTCATTATCTTGCTAGATCAGAGGGCAAGCAAGAGTCGTATGAGATGTGGGCATCGGAACGGGGAGTGGGAGGTGGAGGACTGGAGGCGTGGTAAAGGCGTTGAGCACTGGAGCAAGTCGGCAGATGTGGGCGGCGTGTGATTGAGAACCAAGAAAATGTGTTAGGGTTGAATGAAATTAGGGTTACTCACTTATTTGTATAAGTGGTTAAATATAACTAAAGTAGTTAGTAAAACTAACTGGAGTTAGGTTAAAATATTTTATTATATATAAATGCTACGGTTGGTTCGGTTTACATAGGTTTCAAAAAAACCGAACCGAACATTCGGGTTGAAAAAAACAAAACCAAACCGATTGTTTTTTTGGTCGATTTGTAATTAGTCGGTTTGATTTTCGCAGTTGGATCGGTTCCGACGGTTCAAATGCTCACCCCTAATAGATTATGACGTAATGACTTGAAGACCATGGGCCACAGGCAGAGCCAAGCTCTGATACTATATTAAAGGCTGGTGTCGAACCCAAAAGCATGATGATGAGAGAAAAAGCCTACTGGATATAAGAACCCAACTCAATCAGCATGTATAGTCAATGTGGGACTTTAAAATGTGTTAATTGATGACAATCCCGTTGAAATGGGTGATACGAGAAGGGTAAATAGTAAAATAAAATAAAATACACCAGATGTACATAAACTGGGGATTAGGGATCTTCGTTGAGTCAACCCAGATGAACATGGATTACTTCAGTCTTGAAGGCTATATTGGCAATACGAAAAGTCTCAGAAATTACTGTATGAGAAAGGAACCATCACCTAACCTCGGCCACGTCCACAACAAACTTTAAGAATTTTAAGTATTGAACTTTTAAGTAGGCTAAATAGCTTTTAAGCACTTATGGTTTATCTGTTTTGACAAATAAAACTCTGAAGTTCCAAATTAAGCTACTAACCTGTAATATTTTTAAATTAGAGCATGGTCCGAGTTTAAACTTGAGCATGTTGACACCGGACTCATTGTATAAGTGATGGCGCAATGGTGCGCATATGGATATGCACTGAAATAAGCAACGGGCCTGAGGTGTAATTCATAAGCCTTACGCAATTGGCTTTCCACCGATCTGAACATCGCCAGACATCTGAGAAATCTATTAGGAAAGCATTTGGGAGCCTCGTAAGGTATAGCCGACGTGAGAATTTTAATGGCTCTATGACAATGTGCCAACAATGTGACTCTTTCGTGGGGGTTTTTAAGTCAGATACTTATTAAAATATAAAAACACAATTCAAGAAATGAACAACTATCTGCCACCATTGCACCACTACCTTAAAGCGCCAATCACTGACTTGTATGCCTTAGTGACCATCTGCAATCAATTGCTAAATTCTAAACTTGCCAATTTGCCTTTCCTATAATGATAACCTCTGCGACAAACAAAGACCTGAAGAAACCGTAGATTCAAAAACAACTTGTCGACTCACTCATTTGCCATCACATCTCCATCTACCACTCTTCATCATAAACAAACCTTACTCTCACTGTCCACAAAAGCCAGGCCCATCTCACCTCCGTCAACAAAACCTTCAACCAAATCTGCAACACGAAGTTCCCACGGGAATTCTAAGTGGCAAGTCATGGAGTTCCCCGGCAAGGTTGAGCCCGATAAGACGATGTCGCATCTCAAATCCACGGTGGGATCATTGTTATCACATGAGGGTTGGAACCCCTAAAGTCTTCCGCCAATTTGATGCAAACTTGGGACATATTAATTTTTTAGGATTCTAGTGGTGGCACAAGGATGAATAACTCATAATCTATGCTCGCCTGTGATAATATTGCCTCAGGCTGGTGGTGGTGTTACGATTAGTCTTGCCGGCGATAAGGCAATTGCGCATGGCTAGACCATGGCTAGTTAGTGTTGCTGGGAACAAAAGAAGAGGGATAGAGAGATAAAATTAAGAAAAAGTAAATAAAATTACCACCTTTTTATAATGACGTTAGATGTTTGAGAAAATTAAATATCAAGTGGCCAATAGCTTTTTGACACCCATTTGATTGTTTTATTTTAAGGAAATTCGAAACACGCCCCTCGTGGTTTGAGCAAGTTGGAAAGAGGCACATATGGTGGTGAACGGGCCAATATTAGTGAGGCATGACAACACGCATCCAAGGCGTCTTGTGCCTGCCCTACATGCAAAACTTGACTCATGGGGTCTTACTTTCGAATTGATGTACGATGCGGTCCATCAAACAAAAGAGTATTGAATACTATGATAACAAATTATATCTACTTTCTAAAGGCACTCCGGACGCACTCTCTAATTCTTAGCCAACATTAGGAGTCACTCAACCCACATACTTAAACAACACCGACACAATGATAAACTGATTGGCCCATTGATGGAAGGAAAATTTTTGGCTGCTACCCCGGTTGGAGGAATCTTCCTCCTACCCCCTATAAAGTGACAATCAATTTTGGCTGCTACCCCGGTTGGAGGAATGCTCCTCACTCAATTAACTCGAAAATTTGGGAAGTTTTTTACTATTGATATTATCATAACATTCTAAGGATACAGTGACTTGAAAACTAGTAGACAATGTCATCTGACAATGCAATATTCAGCTTTAGGGAGTAAACTTCCACACAAATTTGATTAGTCAAATACAAGGCACTGATGAAGTTTAGCTAATCATTACTAAATTAAAGCAGTGCACCTCGTTCCAGCTATTTACCCACTAGATTACTAAATAAGATTGACTTTATCACCCAATGGCTTTCTTTGCCTTGACAATGCAATATTCAGCTTACCGAGATGATGAAAAATTGTAAGAGGCTTTATTCCCCATCACATGTCTACATCGCTACACCCACATATTGTACATGCAGTATACAAATGACAAACAAAAGATGTTGAAAAATTGTAAGAGGCTTACCGAGAAATTGTTCTAAATCGCCGGGAAAAACAATACGTCCGCTGAAAAAACCTCCTTCCTTTTCCCCTTCCTTCCCTCTCTCTCTCTCTCTCTCTCTCACAGTGGCCTGACGGCTAGAAGGGGTGGCTGCCCCATAACATGTCTTTTATATATATAATGAAAATCCTAGTTAGAAAATGAAAAGAAAACCCTACACGTCCATTTGTCACTAAAACTTCAAACCCAAACTTATTATTGCGAAATGATCCAAAAATAAAATATTTACGATAAACTATATGTTGGAAAATTATTAACGGCTGTTACGCTAACCCGCTTCACTATTTGACACTAAAAGTGGCTACATAAAAATATCAACGCTAACTAAAAGAAAATTCATCGCCAAAAGTTTCTAAAAATATCATTAACGCTAATCATCGCTGAAGACCTAAATCGATATCTCCTATAACTGCTATCATTTAGCTAAAACTTATGTTTTCTAAAAATTGTCGCTAAAGGTTGCCGATAAAAATTTGGTCTTGCTAATTGCCAAAAAATTTAAATTAACCCGTTAAAATATATCGGGGTATTACATTATCTCCCCCTTATAAAATTTCGTTCTCAAAATTTCACATACTTATAATATCGAAGCACTACGCTTTCACCAGGTAATTCCCAAAAGAAGGTGTCACCGAATGCATATGTTACACATAACCCTCAAAACGTTAGTCAAGAACATCCATGGTAGCCTCAACAATTTCACAACTTCAAATATCTCACCATGACATATGATCCTGGCACCATATCATTGGACGTCGTATCATCCTGAGCTGACATAGCAAAAAGTCTGGCCGATGTCCTAGGCCTCTGCCCCTGCTGAGTTTGACCCTGCTGACTCTGACCTGCTCCCGGACGAGGTGCACTACTCATAGCCAAACTAGTTGTAGGTGCGAGGCTGATGGCTGAGTGATTCTCCTAGACTAAAAGACAATTTTGAACTTGATGTTCCATACTGCCACATTTGAAACATCCTCCAGTAAGTATGTAGCATGGTTTATTCCCATGGTTCCTTCCACATGTAGGACACAGAATTGCCGAAAGATCCGACCTAGCACTTTGAACCGATCTAGCTCCTGCGCTCTGTGCTCCTCTGAATTCAGCACTCTGCCCTGACCTAATTCCCTGTACATGTCCCATCTTCTGACTCTGAGCACCCTGATGTGCTGAAGAAGAGAACTGTTGACGCTTGCCAGCCTCTGAAGTTCTATTCTCCTCTCTATCCCTCTTCTGACCACCTTATCTTTGTTCAATCCTCTTCTTATTTTCCGACCTGGACTGTTCTAATGCACATGCCAAATCAATACACTCTACATAGCTCGAGAAACGAGCAGAAATCACCCCATCTCTCAGTCCTGGCTTAAGTCCCCACTCGAACTTCCGACATCTATCCACCTCAGTAGGTAACATCCTAGTTGCAAACCTCGCCAGACACGCGAACCGCACCTCAAATTCATCCACTGTCTCCTGATCCACTTGGGTCACATTGGTAAGTTCCCTCAACATTTGCTCACGATAGCTCACATAAAAGTACCTATTGTCAAACAGTTCCTTAAATCGTTCCCAAGTCATCTCAGTCTTTTGCTGAGGAGTCATACCATTCTCCACCATCTTCTACCACTGGTCGGCCTCACCCCTCAACTTATACACCGCAAATTCTAATTTTTCTTTCTTGGGTGCATTTTATGGCTCGAAAGACATTCTCCATCTCCGCAATCCAAGCCTTTGCCTCTATAGGGTCCACTGATCCACTAAAATTCAAAGCATTCTGGTTGTGGTTGCGGCAGAATAGGGTTTTGTGTACCTTGCTGCTCATTAACCAAATGCTGGGCCATGAATGCCAGAATCTGATTCATGGTATTTAGTGCTACATCCTAAAATTTTTGGAACGTTAGACACTCGCTCGATCAGTTCACTAAGACAAATATATCCTCCACCTCAATAAATAATGCAACAAGCTGTCAGAGCAACTAAACCATTAAACATAATCTTAGTAAACTTCCGTAGGGGTTCTAACGATCAATACCAAAATTTAATTCCTTTTCTTTAGCTCGCTCGACTCTGATCCTTATTCGGGCAACTTAATTTCTGCTTATCGCATGCGGAAAGGAAGTCAAACGGGAGTGAGCTTTTCAGAGCCGAGTAAGGTCGATCAACGATTTAAAAAGAACAAAAATGATTCGGACGATTTTACATTTAAACCAAATAACAACTTTCAAAACGGAGAAACAGAACGATTCAAATGATTTTCTATATACAATCAAATGATAATTTTAAAAGGGTTTTCAAAGAAAATCACAACATTTCAATATAAACATAGGGATGAGTATCAACTCAATCCCTTAAATCAATAATCATTTCAAAAACACTTCAGGTGCAATGTCATTTGACAATGCAATATTCAGCTTTAGGGAGTAAACTTCCACACAAATTTGATTAGTCAAATACAAGGCACGGATGAAGTTTAGCTAATCATTACTAAATTAAAGCAGTGCACCTCGTTCCAGCTATTACCCACTAGATTACTAAATAAGATTGACTTTATCACCCAATGGCTTTCTTTGCCTTGACTAGATCTTTATAAGCAACCTTATTACGGAGTAAAATAAGTAGGGCTAATTACACCTATGTCCCTGAGGTTTGGGGGTAATTACACTCAAGGACACAAAGTTTCAAAATGTAACACTTATGTCCATCGACAAACGGAACCCTAAAAATCTTAACGGTTTTAATAAAAAGACTGTATTGCCCCTGAGTTAGAACCTTATTTTTTTTAATGCCATTACTTCATTAAAAAAAAGACTTTATTTCATCTTTACTTTACTCTTAACCCCCCCCCCCCCACCCCTAGCCCCCTCATCTGCATCCCCCTTCCCCGTCACCCACCCACCCCTGCCTCCCCCTTCCCCGTCACCCACCCACCCATTCTTCCTCCCCTTCCCCGGCGCCGCACCCCACCTGCCTCCCCATTCCCCGTCACCCACCAGCCCCTTCTTCCTCCCCTTCCCCGGCGCCGCACCCCATCTGCTTCCCCCTTCCTCGTCACCCCGTCACCGCCTACCTCCCCCTTCCCCGTCACCGCCCACCCAGGATCAGCAACTGCGGGAAGGGCAGCGACGGTGGAGATCTGCAACTGGAGATCTGCAACTATGGGAGATCTGCAGCGAAGGTGGCTGGAGAATAACTTTTCCGGTAGTATACCGGAAGAAATTGGGTGGCTGGAGAACTTGGTGGAGTTTTTCGGCAGGGGTAACCGGTTTTCTGGGAAAATCCCAGTTGGGTTGCAAAATTTGAAGCTCAATCAGCTCAATTTGTCAAGTAATCGCCTTTCGGGCGAAATTCCTTCAATGTATGCTAAGAAGATTTACAGGAGCAGCTTTTTGGGGAACCCTGGGCTTTGTGGAGATTTGTCACGGCGGCGACGATGTGGGGCTGAGGGAAGGGCAGCGACGATGTGGGTTTTGGGGAAGGGAGGGGGCTTGGGTTACCGGCGACATGGATCGAGGGAGGGAGCTGGGGCTGCCGGCGGCAAGATTCCAGATGTGGATAAACCCTAATTTCAAAATTAGGGTTCTGAAACCCTAATTTTAAGGTTTCAAAACCCTAACTTTTAAATTAGGGTTGATTTTGAAACCCTAATTAAATCATTTGGACATTTGAAAGCTTAATTTGCACACCTTGATTACCTATAAGAAACACATCTTCTACTACCCAACTTCATCCTTTGCTCGCTTGACCATATGGATCTCACTCTCACATGTCTACTGCTCTTTGGGCTACTCTATGCATCTTTCTCTTTATTCTTCATCTTCCGTAAAAAATCCCCTCGTGACCAGAGATCTCCTCCTGGCAATACTGGTTGGCCAATTATCGGAGAATCGCTTGAATTCATCACCTCAGGCCGGAATGGCACTCCTGATAAGTTCGTTAGAGAGAGGATGGACAAATTCTCACCGGAGATATTCAAAACCTCCATTGCCGGAGAAACCGTAGCAGTGTTCTGTGGAGCATCGGGTAACAAGTTTTTGTTCTCCAACGAGAACAAGCTTGTGAGATCCTGGTGGCCACCCACCATCGAGAAGATCGGCACTGCAAAAAACAGCGAAACCAACGCTACCTTACGGGCGAGAAAGCTGAGAAGGATCCTCCCAGAATTCCTTAAGCCGGAAGCGCTTCAAAAGTACGTGCCGATAATGGATCGCATTGCCATGCAACACTTGAAGAGAGACTGGAGTGGTGCATCTAATAAGCAAGTTAAGGCTTTCACCCTAGCGAAGAAGTTCACGTTCGAGATGGCGTGCCGGCTTTTTATGAGCGTGGAGGATCCCAATCAGGTGGCGAGTTTCGCAAACCATTTTGGCCTCGTCGCCGCCGGGTTCTTAGCCGTGCCAATAAACTTCCCTGGCACGACTTTCAATCGTGCAATAAAGGCCGCCGATCACATCAGGCACGAGCTGTCGCCTATCCTCAAGGAGAGAAGGAGGCAACCGAATGAGAAGA
Source organism: Escallonia rubra (assembly GCA_033065855.1). NCBI lineage: Eukaryota > Viridiplantae > Streptophyta > Magnoliopsida > Escalloniales > Escalloniaceae > Escallonia > Escallonia rubra. The sequence goes on along the minus strand of JAVXUO010000067.1, from coordinate 129,884 downwards.
TAGAAATGCGAACTCGCGATCTTTTGTCCCACTTACTGTTTTCCGCCGACGAGGATGGCAAATTCCTGACAGAGATGGAGGCTGCTGACATGATCTTGGGCATACTTTTTGCGAGCCATGATACAGTGACCACTGCTATTGCTTTTGTTGTATACTATCTTGCAGATCATCCTGATGTCTATGCTCAAGTCTTCAAAGGTAAATCCCAATCTCAGGGTCAAATTCATGCTTTATTTCTTACTTTATATCTGAAACAAATCAAATATTGGACATGCACCTATAGTGATCTTAAACCGAACACCACCGTCTCCTTAAAGCAGATATACTATCCGTTCTGTTTATGCATTTCCTATAACTAGAGCTATTTCCTGAAAATGTTAACCGAGTGGTTTTCATTTTCCTTAAACTTGGTTTACCTTTGAAATAGAACAAACAGAGATTTCGAACTCAAAAGGACCAAGAGAGCGGTTGGATTGGGAAGACGTCCAAAAGATGAAGTATTCTCGGTGTGTTCTAAATGAGATATTGAGGCTACAACCTCCTTCTCTAGGATCTTTCAGACAAGCTATTAAGGATTTCACATATGCGGGCTTTAAGATACCAAAGGGATGGAAGGTGAGTTTTCACTATTTGTACATGAAACCTTTTTCAATGATTTTTGCTTCATTTTACCGTGTAGTTCCATGAAAGTATATATTGATCCTTGTTGTCATATTACCGTGTAGTTCCATGAATGTATATATTGATCCTTTTTGTCATAATCACAATAACAGGCCTTTTGGAGTGTTTATTCAACACATAAAGACCCAAATTACTTTCCTAATCCGGAGAAGTTTGACCCGTCAAGGTTTGAAGGAAATGGACCTCTGCCATTCAGTTTTGTACCATTTGGAGGAGGACCCAGGATGTGCCCCGGCAGAGAGTATGCCCGTGTAGAAGTACTGATCTTCATGCATAGGCTGGTCACAAAGTTCAAATGGAAGAGGTTGAATCCAGATGAAAAGATCATCAATGAACCATCTCCGATTCCAGTAGATGGTCTTCCGATTCAGCTCTTCCCTCATGAAAGTTAATTTCGATTCCCCCCACATAAAAAACTATTATGTCTGAAGGGTTGGAGATTCAGAAGTACTGATCTTCAGAAGATTTGCATCATCTCGTCAAAAGCCGCTAAAAATGTATTTCGCTCTTGCTAAAATTTATTACAACGATTCTCCAGCAAAATACAATTAGCAACACTGTTACGTTAACACCCAAACTTTGCATATAATCTGAATCAAGTTGCAAAGTTATCTACAGCTATCACCCAATTACATCTGGTACCCCATTGCACACTGAACAAAACGGAAAAGCTGTGACTCAACGTCTCTGGGATATGTGCGATGCCAAGTCCATTTGTGCAGAAACACAAAGACGAAGATAAGAGCAAGACATCCGGCGCTTCTGGGCGGTCGCTTCCTTTACTAAGTAAGCGGTCTCCAAAACGCCCCAACATCTTTTGCCGCTGATTTCTCATGGCAGAAATAAGTATGTTTGAGAGTGAATTACCTACGTGACCTTTCTGGTAATAATCATCTTGCTCCTGTTTCAGTCTTTCTGGAGTGTCTGCCACAGTCTTATTCTCCCGTTCCTCTGTCTTCGAGGTTGTGAGAAGGTATATCACGCTGAATTTTTTTATTAAAAAATGAGTAACTCTGATTTTGCTAATGGGTGTGTTTGATAAAACAATTAAACACTTAAAATTATAAAATTTTAAATGATTTTTAATTAAGTGTGTTTGATAACGCTTAATGCTGTATTACTTAAACAATTAAGTCTTATGAAAAATAGACTAAAGTTTTAAGTCAGGATGGACTTACTTAATACTTATCAATTAATTTTAAGTCAAGATGGTTAAACGTTATTGAATATAAGTTTACATAAGAAAGAATTACCACCATGATGTCACCTCAATTAATTTGCCAGTAACACCGCCTCCGCCACACATTAACCACCACACCATTATTCCCTTTTGCTACCGCCACCACAATTACCATAACTTAGCCACTATCACCACCACCATCACCAAAAGGACACCGTCAGCTCCACCAGACAATCACCGGAGTCACGACATCCATGTTTTTTGGCAAAACCATCTATATATCCACCACACTACAATCACTGCCATGACCGTTATGTCACTGCGTATCGAATCACACCACGATTATCGAACCACATCTTCATGCACTACTACCGCCACCATTGAAACATTTCACCGCCACCACCGCCACTACCATTAGTCCATCGCCGCTATCACCACCACACCAACAACGAGATTTTGGCAAAAACAAAGTTATAAAGTACATAAATAAACACATAATTTTGGTATGAATAAGTTTATCAGTGAAATAATCTTTCAGACATTTGCTTTTGGTTACCGAAGAGGTTAACTTATTTTTCAAGAAAAATTCATTTGCTTAAAGTTTTCAATTTTACAAATTCAAAGCTTAACTTTTAAGTATTTAAGTTTCAGTTTTATCAAACAGTCTCTAACTCTAATAATAATAATAATAATAATTAAAAAAGCTTTTAATGATCGTGCCATTAGTACAAGTCTAAAGTTCCGGCTTAAGATTATTGGTGCTACATTGTTATTGGTGGCGCCAAAAGATGAATCTTCAAGGCGCGTTACAACATCGATTTCTTTAAAGCATAATCTCACCTTCCATTTTTTTATAAAATTGGTGTGCAAACTGGGTACGACGAATAGTCAAGCAGACTACAATGAAGTCCAACCGATGAAAAGATTTCATAAATATCAATCAAGTCAATCAATAACTTCTAACTATCTTCAAAATCCCATTATTTTAGTTTTACCAAGTAATTCGTGCCATCCTTTATCAAGTTTTCCAAGTAAGTGCTCTGCAAAGCGCCCCACACACATCTATATTTTGCCGCTAATTTCTCATGGTACAAGTAAGTATGTTTGAGAGAGAAATACTTATGTGGCCCTTTCGGTAATAATCTTCGTGCTCCTATTTTAGTCCTTTTGGAGTCTCTGAGACGGTCTTATTCTCATGTTCCTCTGTCTTTGAGGTTCTGAGAACATATACCACGTTGAATTTAGATTAAAGAAATTGTAACTTTTTTTTGCCAATGCCTAAAATTATTCCCTTCAAGCTACTATTTAAGATTGACTAACTCTACAAAAAAAGGCTTTTAATGATTGTGCCATTAGTACAAGTATGAAGTTACATTTTAAGATTGCTGGTGCTATGCTGATATTGATGGCGCCAAAAGATGAATCTTCATGGCGTGTTAGAGCGTCGTTTTCCCCAAAACATAATCGTGCCTTCCATTTTAGTAAAATTACTGCGCAAACTGGGAATGATGAATAGTCTCTCAGACTGCAACGAAGTGAAACCTATGAAAGATTTCGTAAAAATCAATTTAGTCAATCAAGAACTTCTAACTATATTTAGAATCCCATTATTTAAGTTTTACTAAGCGCCTTCATTTACCAAGTTTTACCTAGTAAGTGCTCTGCAAAGCACCCCACACATCTTTCGCCGTTGATTTCTCATGTTACAAGTAAGTATGTTTGAGAGCGAATTACCTACATGGCCTTTCTGGTAATAATCATCTTGCTCTTGCTTCGGTCCTTTTGGAGTCTCTGCCACGGTCTCATTCTCAAGCTCCTCAGTCTTCCGGGTTGTGAGAACGTAAACTATGCTAAGTTAAGATTAAAGAAAATGTAACTTTTATTTGCTAATGCCAAAATTTTTTACCTTCAAGTTGCTCTCAAGTTTGACGAAAGTCCACAAAAAAAGCTTTCTATGAGCGTGCCACTCGAAAAGAAATGAAATTACGGCTTAAGATTGTTGATGCTACGATGTTGCTAATGGCGCCAAAAGTTGAATCGTTTTCATTAAAATAATTTACAGCTTTGATAAACTTAGTGCAAAAACTGGATACAACGAATAGTCTCTCAAATTACAACAAAGTGCAACTTTATGTTGATTATTGACAGCATAGTTGGATAAAGAAATCAGCTCAAAACTAACTAACAATCTTACAAAGTTGCTATCATTAATTATGAAAAGTACATGTAAGCACCCCATTATTGTAGGCATTTTCAATTAAACAAGTAATGAGCTTTATTATTAATGAGAGTGTGTATTATTAAGTCTAGGCTTAAAAATGTTATTTAGTTAATTAATTTAGTCTAGTCCAGTCAAGTGGCATGTCTAGTCCAAGTCTGGTCCATCAATCCAGTCTAATTGCATTAGTCATGTCCATTTGTGTCAAGTCCGTTCCAAGATCTAGATTATTCTAATTAATATAGTTTGTCTAGATATTTTGAAAAAATTATCCATGATTTATCCTTGATATAAAAATCAAATCAATTTATTTTTTGGTTAGGAAATGACTTATCCCGAATCTGGTACATCACATATGTGATATTAGAGATAATTACCAAAAATAAGGGCAGATAATGTCTCGAAATTGGGAGAAAATATTTTTAATTAATGGGGTGAACCGGCCAATATTCGACTAACCGGGCGGTTAGTTGACTATTGTCAATCTATGATTTTATTACTTATTATGACTTATTTCCAGCATTACATATTGGTATTGTCAATCTTATCAGATTCTGCGACCCTAAACACTATGATTAAGGCCCTTTGTCTTCATTTTTAGGGGTCTTAGGTTTTAAGTAAGGAAGCTTATTCTCCTTGGAGCTTGTGTGCCATTTCTTCATGGAAAGGACATAATATCTCTCTCGAGAATTCAAGCCCTTTAAATCATTCTCAAAACGTCTTTTTGCTCTTTGCATCGTGGATTCTACGGAGAATATCCTCGAGTCATCCAAACAAGCTACATTGCGAGGTAATATTCACTAACTTTTCTGGGGTAGAAATCATATAGATTGTCTTCTTCCATGTGATCTCATTTCATTTCAAAAATAACAAAAATAGTCTTTTTACATTTTCTTTGTCTAAAGTCCAAGTTCGAAATGTAGATTATTTCCCGAAGGACCAGAGTCGAATCACGGAAGTTTTAATTATGATTGTCTGATGGGATACATAGGCAATTCGACCCATATTGTTCAGCTCAAGCCAAAAATCTAAAAATTAACTTAGGATGTGTTTTAATCATATTTTAGATGTCATGTGTTCTTAAGGTTAAAATTCTTTAAAAACGAAGTAAAGACTGAAAAGGCGCGGTGGGTGCCTAACACCTTCCCGTTGTGTAACATACTCCCTGGACTCCTCTTTTGGTTTTGATAAGATCAGTCGTCCTATTGGACACTTTTAGAGTAATTTTAGGTCTTTTTTTATTTTCCCTTCCTTTAATTAAATAAGAAGGCGACTCCATTTAAAATTCTTTTTTCGATGAGATTTTTTCTGAGATGGTGCGCCATAGTGGCGATTCCACTAGGGACAAAAGGAAAACACTAAGAGGACTAGACTTGAAAAGTTTTTGATTTTTGGCCTTGTTGTACTTTCCTTTGTATTTCATGGCATGTACAATATGACAAAACTGTGGTATTTAATCTTTTATTTACATACCTCACACATGCGCATGTCTTACCCAGACCTACCGATTTGAAAGTGACAGTTGAAGCCATTGGTTCTTCTGTACTCAAGGCGATCTTTTGATTAATCTTTCAACTCCATGACCTTGTACTAAAGATTCCTCTTAGTCTTCTTATATATCAAATGACTTGCATGCGTACTTCCTAGTTACGGGCAGAGGTATATCGTACAGTCGAGCCGATAGGAGTGACCTTTACACCAATTTTATAAGGAGAAACTTCAAACCCGGACCCTTCAGGGTTCTGTCCTTTGTGAGGAGAATACTTGTATTGGCCTACGGAATGTTGGCAGGGAAATCGCCAGCATTATGTACGCTAAACTGGTAATTTCACAAAAGAAGAGAGACTTTGACTAACCGGCCAGTTAACAGGTCTCCCAACCGGACAGTTAGTCTGTATGTGCATTACTTGAAAAAAATCCGAAACTGGCTTGTTCATACCTTGATCCAACCCACTGACCAACCGGCCGGTTATCCGTCTGATGATCAGATGGTTAGTCAGAAAACTCATCCTCTAGAAAATTCCCAGAAAAAACCTAGATTAAGGCCGATTATCCATCTGGACGACCAGACGGTTAGTCAGAAACCTCATCCTCCAGAAAATTCCCAGAAAAAACCCTAACCACACTGACTGGTTATCCGTCAGGATGACCGCACGGTTAGTCAGAAACTTCACCCTCCAAAAATTCCCAGAAAAATCCCCAGAACGAAGCCCTAACCGTACTGACCAATCGACCGGTTTTCCTAATGGATAACTGGATGGTTAGTCAGTCCTCTTTCCAAAAGTCTGAAAAAACACCTTAAAAATCAAAAAAATTCCCTTCACCCATGTTAGGGTATGAGCCAGCCAGCTCTATATATGTGGTATGTATGATTAAATTTTTGACAATTTTCCCTATAAAGTTAAGGCTAAGTGCCGTTGGTATCGAGACTTGTCCCAAAAGCTTTCACGAACCCCAATGGCCAAGAAATTTCCACATGTCTCCGATTTGGTATGTATTATCAGGGAACTTCAAAAGGATCTTCAGAATGATTTCACAACTCTAACCGAGCAACAATCCTGAACTACTGAAGTTGAGGAAAAGAATGATGTCTAAGTTACCGCCTACCTTTATGCCGACAGTGATGCCTGAGGGATATGATATGCAATCCTTTTGTGATTATCACCAAGGAAAGGGTCACTCCACAGATAGATGAATCTTCTCGCGACAGGTCATCCAAGACCTCATCGACAAGGGCTTTGTTTCCCCTCATGTTAGGCCGAATATCCAAAAAGAGACTTTGCCACCCCCATTGCATTGATGATAGCCAGACAGTCATGGATCAAACCACTCTCATTGCTCCAGCCAGCCCACTAGTGTGTAAGTCAGTGTCAACATATGATTCTCTACCATAATTTTACGATGTGATTACTTGGGAAGAGTTGATGGAAGGCGAGGCCTTCAGTGTTGAGGAAAAATATGAAGAAGAAACTGAGTTTATGTTCTGACCTAATGCCGAGGTATCCAACCTAACCCGATCAGGCCGAGTGTACTAGACCTCACCATAGCCAGCCACATTTGACCCATTATTCTCCCAAGACCCTCCCGATGATGAAGTCCTTAGACAGTTGAAGAACAACCAAGCCAATATTTCCATATATGGATTACTATCTGCCTCATACTCCCGCCGTCAAGTCTCATACTCTCACCGTCAAGCCTCATCAAACTACTCAGCAAAGCCCAGATACCAATCCAGGTCCAGCATGAAGACTTGTCCCAAGTGCTAGGGGCTATACATTACAGAAATGTCCTCACTTTTTTCGAGTCAGATCTGCCCAAATCAGGAGCAAGCCACAACAACCTACCCCATATCACTATGAGAGCACTTGATAAGAGGGTTCCATTAATACTCATAGACAACCTCATAGACAACGGTTCCGCTCTAAATGTTTGTCCTCTCCACATTGTTCAATCCATCGGCATTGACCCTTGGGAATTCACCCCTTCTAACCTAGGTGTCCGAGCCTAAGATAACACCCGAAGGGAGGTGATTGGTAAAGTAAAGCTCCCGATGACTGTGGGTACTGCTAGTTTTAATGTTGAATTTCAAGTGTCGGATATACCTGCCGCCTTCAACCTTCTGTTGGGAAGACATTGGATACACTATGTGGATGCAATCCCCTGTACATTACATCAAAAGGTCAAGGTTGTGTTGAATGATGTTGTTTTCACCATAATGGGAGATTTACAGTTGCCACAGATCGGGCAGGTCGAAAAGGACATTGTTCAAGTGTCGCATGACTCTTTGAATATTTAGCTAAGTGGATTCCAGTTGGATCACTTGGTTCAGTGTCTTGGGTATGAGATAGTTTGTCCCGGTGAGAACTTCCACACCTTTGTACCTTACAGCTGTACGACTGTGCTTGTCATGTTAAGGAAATTCTACTTCTTTCCCAAAAAAGGCTTAGGCTGAAACTGTCAAGGAATTCCCAGCGTCCTAGATATGGAGAACAAAAAAGACCAGTTCGGCTTAGGATATAAGCCAACCAAAAAGGTGAAGAAGAAAGCTATCCTGAAGCTCATCCAAGCCATAAAAAATAAGGAAAAAGAGTAGCGCATGAGCATGATCAAGATCCATACCATGAATGGATGCTTTATTTAAGAAAAAGATAATGTGCAGTTCTATGAATTTTCTGAGCCAGTTTACGGCATTGAGACCGAGAAGCAGGATAAAGGATGTGAGATATTCTACGACTGAGAGTGGGTAGCAGACGAGGAACCGCCTATACAGACCAAGCCGGGTATCGAATGAGTCTTAGATTGGATGGATTTGATAGAGCCAGAAATAATGACAGAATGCTTCACTGGTATGTTTATCTCAGTGCTTATATGTGAAGTGGATAACCAGATCGTGGATCCAACATACCTAATCACTCTAGCATAGAGCGACATACATAATTGGACAATCAAGTATGGACCGCTGACTGTGAGAGAGGAACCCGAAGGAAGTCCTACTGCCAAAGATGCTTCGGAGCCGAAAGACTTGGATGCTCATGTCACCTTAGCCAATCTAAATTTCCTTACCTACTAAGTATTTCTAGACTACTTGCTTGTAATATGATTAATTTCGAGTATCACTTGGTTACTAAAAGAAGAAATCACTGAACGCTTTAGGGAAGTTATCAATATATTTGCTTAGTCATATAATGACATGCCAGGTATAGACTCCTCCATCGTGGAACACCACCTACCTGTCCTACCTGAAGCCAAACCTGTCAAGCAAAAACTCTGGAAGTTGGGACCAGAGTGGTCTCTCAAGGTTAAGGAGGAGGTGATAAAGTTACTCCATATTGGAATTATCTGAGTAATAGAGTACCCTACCTGGCTAGCCAACATCGTACCCATTCTCCTACCTTCTGGTCAAGTCAAGATGTGTCTTGACTACTGAGACCTAAACCGAGCTTCTTCTAAAGATGACTTCCATTTACCCATCATAAATAGACAAACATAGCCGAACATCAGTTCGTGTCGTTTGTAGATTGTTTTGCGGGATATAACCAAATAAAATTGCTCCTTAGGACCAAGAGAAGACAACATTCACAACCCCTGAGGATACCTTTTGTTATAGAGTGACCCACAGAAGTGTGTGTTCGGAGTCACTACTGGGAAATTACTGGGTGTTTTAGTGAGCAAACAGGGGATATAGGTGGACCCCACCAAAATAAAAGCCCTAGTCGAGATGCCTCCACCCAAAATTGAGAAGGAAATCAAAGAGTTCTTGGGTAGAATCTAATACATTAGCCGATTTATATCCTAACAGACCATGATCTATGAGCATGTGTTCAAACTTTTGAAGAAGGATTCGAGCAAAGAGTGGAACCTCTTGTGCCAAGAAGCCTTCGACAAAATCAAACAGTACCTTAGCAACCCTCCAGACCTAAGCCTTCTGATACTTGGTAGTGACCGATACCACAACTAAAGCCATGTTAGCCAAATAATTGGAGAATTCATTGGTTGAGAGAGCCATATACTATGTTACTAAGAAGTCAACTCAAGGGGAGGTGAACTATTTTGCCCTAGAGAAGACATGCGTATCTTTTGTTTCGGTAACATAAAGCTTAAGACATTATGTTTTGCCGTACCTCATCAGATTGTTGGCTAGAATGGATCATATGAAGTACTTGTTTAAAAAGCCCATCCTATCTAATCACACAGCCAAATGGCTTTTGTTATTGTCGGAATTTGATATCATTTGTGTTATGCAAAAGTCGATCAAGGGGAAGACTGTGACCGACTTGTTAGCTGATTGTCCAATGGAGGATACTAGTCGATGCAAAGCGAGGTTCCCAAATGAAGGTGTATGCGTTGTTGAATCAGAAATGAGGTGGCAGTTGTACTTTGACGCATCAGTGAACAATAAGGTTTTGGAGTAGAGATATTATTAATCTCGCCAGACGGAGCCCATTCACCCATAGCCATGAAGCTGACTTTCGACGGTACTGATAAAATTTCCCAATACAAAGATTGTATCATCGGTCTAGAGATGGCCCTAAACCTAGGAGTTCGAGAGATCACAGTGTATGGGGATTCAGTATTGACCATATACCAGATCTAGGGTATGTAGATGATCAAAGATGGGCGTCTACAAGCATACCATGCTTATTTAGAGAAAGTTGTAAACTAGTTTGAAGATGTAAATTTTCAATACCTACTTTGAGTCAAAAACAATCTTGCCGATGTCCTAGCCACCCTTGCTTCGGTGATTGATATGTCTGAAGGACCTGAGGTAGAATTATTTGTAATATAGAAGAATGATAGACCAGCTTATTGCTTCATAATAGCGCTCGTAGAAGAAGACGAAGTGGCCGAGCCTTGGTACACTAATATACATAATCTTATCTAAGACGGAAAATATCCTGAGGGGTGCTCTATGATAGACCGAGTAGCTTTGAGAAGATGGGCGTCACAATTTATCAAGTGTGACCAAAGATTATATAAGAGACATTACAATGGAGAACACATGTTGTGGTATAACTGAGAGAGAGTAGCAAGGTCATGGAGGATATATATGCACGAGAGTGTGGACCACAATTGAGCGGGCGAATGCCGACGAAGAAAGTCCTCCGACAGGGATACTACTGGAGTACTATGGAGCAAGACTGTGTCGAGTATGTGAAGAAGTGTAACAAATGTCAGGTGTGCCAACTTACAACATTTTCCTACCCGAGAGTTATCTGACGTGACCTCCCCTTGGCAATTCTCAATTTGGGAATAGATGTGATAGGGAAGATCAGTCCCAAGGCCTTAAATGGACATGAATTCATATAGCCATAGATTACGTCATGAAGTGGGTGGAAGCCGCTTCCTATGCCGTGCTCATTGTTAGGAAGGTGGCTCAATTTATCTGCCTCTACACCATTTGCCGATAAGGTGTACCCTGGGAATTAATCTCAGACAACGAGTTACGTTTCGAAGGAGAATTTATAGACCTAGCCAAAGAGTATGGTATCATCCACACCACTCATCACTATATCGACCACATACCAATGGGGTTGTCAAAGCTGCCAATAAGAACACCAAGAGCATGCCGAGTAAAATGACGAATTTTGTAGGAGTTGGTTGGATAAGCTCCCCTACGCACTATAGGGCTATAGGACATCAGTGAGAACCTTGACTAGGGCTACCCCATATTCATTAGTCTACGGCATAGGGGTCGTATTCCCGGTAGAATTGGAAGTTAACTCTCTTAGAGTACTATTGAAGAACCAAATAGCTAAGGAAAACTAAGTGAGACACAAATTTGAGGAGTTGACGCTAGAAGATGGACAAATTTGGAAGCCGCAAGAAAAATTTGAACCTAATTGGTCAGGTCCTATATGATTAAGCAAATCATGACTGGGGGTGCAGTGTTGTTAGTCGATTTAGACAGAATTGAAATACTACAATTAGTCAATCTAGATCGACTAAAGAAATATAATGCTTGAGCGAATTTTGTAGTTGAACTCCGAATGACCTGATCCTCATTAAGAATATATTCCAGCACACAAATTGATATAACAAGTAGATGGAGGTACGTAGGCCGCTCGTAAGGTTATCTTGGTTGCGATCAAATTTTAATGATAAAATTCTTTTATCCCACTGGCTAAAACACTTACTACATTCCTGAGAAAAATAAAAATGTCGGCTTGGCTGAAAACCCTGTAAAGGGCGGCCTAGGCAAAAGTCAGGGTAAAAGAAAAATAAAAAAAATGCTAGAAGAAATAAAAGTGCCCGCTAGGACGAAAACCCTATAAATGGAGGCCTAGGCAACAGTTAGGGCAAAGAGAAAATTCTATGTCGTATTAGCAACTATGGGATATCCATCAATCATTTTCATCTTCTTCATAGCTGGACTGTCTTCGTCACTTATGACGGACATCCATGTCTGCATATCCTTCTTGTAGGCTGGCCTTTGAGACGCTGGAATGACATCCTTCAACTCTTCTACCTGAAAAGCTGGTCCCTAATCCTATTTCCCTTTGCCTTTATTACCTTTCTGATCAAACAGACCCTCAAGATAAGCATCCATGTTAGCCTCCCGATTCCGAGTAGCTTTGATTTTCGTATTTCTCTTCGACGGTTTCTCCTAAAGCAATAAGGAGGGGTTTCGTTGGGGTTCATCCATGTGTGAAGACTGTATTGGATTCCCATCAACATCAAATTTTTCCTCAAACATTTGGGAGCCGATCCAAGACCGTCTAATCCAAGTGACCCGAACTTCGCCTTCTGCCTAAGGACGATGGAAACTTTGCACTCTACTCTAAGGATACTTGCCAAGCTTAGACACCTCCGAGCCTAATTCAATAGCAGCACGGGCTTCCTATTTGGCTTGCTCCATAGATCTTATTTCACAAGCACTTGGGAAGTCCCAATTCACCTCCACTTTTAATTTGCTTTCCAAAGCTAACACCTTTTCCAGGACCAGGTCCAAAGCCAACAGGTGCATGCCTTAGACAGTAAGGGAGCAACGGGCTCTATACCCACACTACAAGAAAAATGACTTTTAGCGACGGACAATTCCGTCGCTAAAAGCCCTAAATCCATCGCCAAAGACTTTTAGCAACGGACACCCCGTTGCTAAAAGTTTTGCGACAGATTTTTAAAATCCGTCGCCTAAAGTCGACTTTGAGCGACGGACGTACTAATACAATTAGCGACGAAATATCCGTAGCTAAATATATTTTTCATATTTTAATTTATTTTCTTTTCTAAAAAATAATTTATTACGTAAAATATTTAGCGACGAAAACAGTTCGTCGTAAAAAATTTTAACAACAGACATTTAGCGATGGATTATCCGTCGCTAAAATTTATTAAAAAATTGAAGACTTTTAGCGACGGAATATCCGTCACTAAAAGTCTGTTGTATAAAACTTAAAAGTCATTTATTCACACAATAAGTAAGACTTTTAGCTATGGATTTTATTCCGTCGCTAATAGTGAAACTAACTTTTAAAATATATTTTTTATTTTTTTAATACCCAAACATGTAATTACAAATTCTCAACAATCATTCTCAATCTAGCAAATATTTCTCAATGCACATTAGGGTTAAATAATTGCTGATCCATCAGCAATTATTTAACCCTTAAACAGACACAACACACATATAGATAAAGAATGGATTCTATACTAATTGAAAAATAAAATGTATACAAAGGTTAGGAGGGTACGGGAGCGGGGTACAATAGAGTAGGGGCAGGGAGGGGAGTACAAGTCAGGGGGCACGGGAGCAGGATACAAGTAGCTAGGAGGGGAAGGGCTGATCAGGGGTCAGCGAGTCCCGGATCTGGATCCTGCTGATCGTCTTCGTCAACAGGGCACTGTGATCCGGATCCAGCTCGGCATGTCGAGCAGCAGTGCCCTGCATGTAAAGGCACGAACCCATTAATCTCGATAGCAATCGTATATAGTGTTTACTAAATGTATATAGTGGTTGTACCTAATTATTCGCCGTGATCATCTTATACACCTCTGTAGCAATGCGACGAATCTCGCTCTCTTGTAATGACGGTCGCTCCACGGTCTGTGTCTGCGTCGGTGGAGGGGCATCGGGGGTAGGGATGCTCCTATCAAGGCATGTACAGTTGTATTGGGGAGGCCGTGTACGCGGCCTTTCGGCCTACTAACGACCCCTGGTGTAGACGGCCATCACTTCAATCCCCCAGTACTCGTGCTCGTACTCGTGGACGTTGATGGCTGTCCGGACTGCAAAACAATGATTTGACATTCAAAACATTAAGGCGACAAACATCGAATACCAAGTCAAAAATTTAACAAACTAAAAAAATTAATTCGTAACTTACATCGATCTGCTGGGAAATATCTAAAACAAAGTCCCCCGCCAGGTGTGCATCGTCCTTATCCTTCTTCCTCAAGTGCGTCTGACAGTACGTCAAAGCTACGACCTCATCCACCGCCAGGTTCAGGTACTCAACCGCATTCTTATGTCGGAGGATGTCGTGAGCCACCGAACCCCCCCCCCCCCTCGCGTGTGCGTGGGATCTTTCTTGTGTCTGTTCTCACTCCCACTCCTACTCTTGGCCTCCCAAGATGGATTAGTCCTCCACTTATCAACCATCTATCCCGTACAGATGGAGATATCCAATGAGGGGGAAATCCCTTCCACTCCTCCATCGGGGCCCTATCAAGCGTCATCTTCCTCACCCGCTTCCGTGTGTCGTGCAGCCATTGCCAGTAATTTTGCCGATGTAGGCAAAAAACAAATCATACCGCCCCAACGTCTGCTGCTCAGGCATCTCAAACTCGAACCCCTTCTGGAAGGCATCCAATTACACAATCAATACGATTAATTTTAAAAAATGTTCTAATTAAACAAATAATGACTGACAAAAAGGAAAACCTTACCAGCCACTCCTCCCATAAGGACTCCCTCGTCGCGGCATCCCAATCCTTCCAGTATAGCCGTGGCTCAAAGAATCGGCCCTTCATAAGCACGCCGATCTTCGTCTTCACCGGAGTCTCTAGGATCCGAATAAAGAAACAAACATCAAATACATTAAATAAGTGCACCGTAATAAATATTAGAATTGAAGATTGTAAGTACTACATTATGTAATTTTTTTATTTACGGGCCCTACTGGGTGAGAGTAACTCTCTGTTTATATTGGAGGTTGATGCGCACTCCGCGTGTCGGTCCATGGGCTCGTCGAGATCCTAAAAAATACCAACATTAATACATACCAAATATAATTTAAATATAAGTCTAGCATTATGACCAGACCAAACGATGTTATCAAATATACCTGAGGTAGAACCCACAATAGAAAAAGAACCAGCGCGCGTGTGGGAGGAATCGGCTTAGGGCTGGGGCTGGATCCCCACCTGCTAGATGTGAGCACTATGTGCCTCATCATCAGTGGGCAATGACGAGGCAGGAGCCACTGAGGTGAACGCAGCTCGGCGTCCACCGCGACAACGAATGGCCTGTAATATATCCATGTCTGATTTCTTGTACAACAAGTCCTAAGAAATTAACACATTAAAAACAATGTCTAGTCGACAACATATTACAACACTATATAAATGAGCCGAGTATATATATGAACCGAGTACAAAAACACTATATCATCCGAGTACTAAAAGAATGCATGTTATAACAATAGAAGTCAATCATCTTCATTTTGGGAATCATCGCCATCATCATCGTCAGACTTGTCATCCACTTCTTCCTGGGACTCGTTGTCCTCTTCATCGAGTAATTCTTCATCTTCGTTAGTAAACTCAGCCTCACCATCTTCAACACTTTTTACATCTTGCCCGTCATTATCTACGACTTCTTCTCCTACATCAAGTGTTGGTTAAAGAGGAAGATCGTCCTCCTCGTTGTTCATCTCAACAGGTACCAAGATAGGTGCTTGGTCGGCTTGAAAGGTGTTTGCCTCACTGTCATATGCCACGGGCAATTTCTTGGACTTGATAACTGTATACCAATAAGATTTGAGATTTGAGATTTGCAACGTCCTCTGCGTAAAAAAGACTTGTGCAGCTTGACTAGCAAACACAAACGGCTCGTCTGATGCAAGTCTTGACTTAACATTGACATCTACAATTCCTTGCGAGCTAACACGAATTCCTCTACTGCATGTGACATCAAACCATGTACACTTGAATATTACCAGACGGTTTTGGGAACACAAATATGTTAGCTAAACAATCTCATCTAGCTCTCCATAAAAGTCCATGCAATTCTCGTCATAACTGTCGTTGTTGACCAAGACTCCACTGTTCGGTCATCATCTTTTACGTTAAACCTAAACCCATTGATGATATAACCTCCATGACAGGCTGCTTGTTCACTAGGGCCTTGAGCTAGTAATTTCAACAAGGAGGCTACTGGAGCATCGACCGACTGAACATATTATAGAAGGCGGTGAAAGTTAATAAACCACATAGCTGTATATAACACATAGTATATTTTGGTTAAAGACTTAAACGTCTTCTGAACTATTCTACCAATTGTGATTTCCGATGAGATTCAAGTCCAATAGGATCAGTGATTAAAGATTCTGCATCGAACTCACTGTAAATCAAGAGAGTTAACCCACTGATCGCACCTTTTCAATTATGTACAATAATTATTTGAAGACAAAAACTTACTCAACGAATGCTGAAACTTCATCACAATTTAGAAAGGCATATATTGTTGCAGCATTGTACTCTACATCCGTTAGCCACCGAGTTTGTCCGAACGGACTACCTGACTGCTTGAATATTGACAATTGCCCTTCCAAATGTGTGTTGGCTCCGGGCTCATTTCGGCCTAGTTGATTTAATCTTGTATCAACATTAGGCCCAAAATATTGGCTACAAAAGTTACTTCGATTTTAATTAGTGTTAATTAAATTTACAACATGTAACAATATACAATTAGGGTAAAATTACACTATACATTACAAAAAATTAACTTCAATTAACCACAATTAAGGTAAAATTAAATTCAAACTCATACTCACATGCATAAATTCAAACTCAAACTCAAAATTCAAGCCTTTTAGCGACGGATGTTTTAGAGACGGAAGCTTCCGTCGCAAAAGGCTCGTTTTAGCGACGAAATTTTTAACGACGGAGAGTTTCCGTCGCTAAAAAGTTTTTACAAAATTAAAAAAAGATGCCCAAAAATAGGAAAATTTTAAAATAGTTTAGCGACGAATAATCCATCGCTAAAACACCGTCGATAAAAATCTGTCGGTAAAGGTTTTTACCAACGGCTGTACCCGTCGGTAAAACGTTTTACCGACGGATGTTTATCGACGGGTTTTCTCGTCGCTGAAAGTGCCTTTTAGCGACGGATTCTCGTCCGTTGCTAAATACCTTTTTTTCTTGTAGTGCCACCACCAGAGTCTCCAGACCATAAAATTTCCTCAAGCTCCTTATCATCATCGGTAGAGCTAAACTCATTCAGTTGTTCCTCCTCCACTTCCATGGGGTTTTCCTCTTGTAGGTTTGCAAGATTAGCAAGCAGGTCTTCAATTGGTGGTGTTGCAGCTAAAAATTGGATCGGGAACCACACCAGAAAATAGGCCTGCAAAAACGAACACGGAGTGACCGCCGGGTGGGGTTTCTAGCGGGGGAACGCTCTGATGCTTAAGTCAGAGATGGCTAACAATGTAGAACTCTGAGAAGCAATAAAGACACAATGTGTATGTGTGTGAGCTTGTCCATACCTGAGGGGTTAGACCCCTTTATATAGTAGTAAGAAGGAGAGCCCTTTTAGGTTTTGCACAACTCCAATCAGAATCGAATTAAGATCCTAGAGGATCTCATGTCAATCTTAGCTGATAGAGTTAGATCCCTATTAGGATTCTGCCTGGTGATTGATATGGCAAGTGCCAAATCAGTAATAAGCCAGCATGGACTACGTGTCATAACTACCACATGTCATCCGTAGATTGGAGGCGTATTTTTAGCTATATCATATGCCCCCTGCTTTTACCAGCGTTAATGAAGCGGGTGCAAGCACACTTTTTCCACTGGTGATAGCGAAATATGCCAAAACAGAATCGAATCCATTTGTCTGACATTGCAAATATCCAAAGACAGTTATGCTTGAACACGATTCTGCTCGGGCATAATTGTGCTCGGCTTAGGAGCGTCCTGCTCGGGCATGATTATGCTCGGGCAAAGAGCATTCTACTCGGGCAAAGTGTTCGGAAGAAATTCTGCTCGGCCAAAGATCATTCTGCTCATGCAGAGTGCTCGGGTACATTCTGGTCGGACAAGATTGTGCTCGGCCAAGAGGCATTCTACTCGGGCAGAGTGCTCGGGCACAATTCTACTCGGACATAATTCTGCTCGGCCAAAGAGCATTCTGCTCAGGCAGAGTGCTCGGGCACAATTCTGCTCGAACAGAATTGTGCTCGGCCAAAGAGCATTCTGCTTGGGTAGAATGTTCGGACAAAATTCTGCTCGGCCAAAGATCATTCTGCGCGGGCAGAGTGCTCGGGCACCATTCTGCTCGGACAGAATTGTGCTTGGCCAAAGACCATTCTGCTCGCGCAGAGTGCTCAGGCAGGATTCTGCTCGGACAGAATTGTGCTCGGCCAAAGAGCATTCTGCTCGCGTAGAGTGCTCGGGCAGGATTCTGCTCAGACATAATTGTGCTCGGCCAAATAGCATTCTGCTCGGGCACCATTTTGCTCGAACAAAATTGTGCTCAGCCAAGAGGCATTCTGCTCGGGCAGAATTCTGTTCGGCCAAAGTCCTTTCGTTTTGACAGAGTGCTCGGATAGGATTCTGCTCGGGTAGAATTCTGTTTGGCCAAGGTCACTCCGTTTTGACAGAGTGCTCGGACAGGATTCTACTCGGGCAGTATTCTGTTCGACTAAGGTCAATCCATTTTGACAGAGTGTTCAGACTGGATTCTGCTCTGGCAGAATTCTGCTGGGCCAAAGTCACTCTGTTTTGACAGAGTGCTCGGACAGGATTCTGCTCGGGTAGAATTATGTTCGGTTCATTTCCACGTGTCCCTTTTGCCATTAATGCCTTTGAGCGGGAAATTTTCAAGTTTCAAACTTCTCTTCTCATAGCTTGTGACACATAAAGGGTAGATGAACCGTTGGGTACCCCAAGAGACAATTACTTGGAGATTTCTCTATAAAAAGAGATCTTCACTTCATTTTTTTCCTCACTCGAATCATTTGGAAGCATACTACTCTTCAAATAAGTCTATTTTCCTTTCCTCTTTATGTTCAGCACTTCAAGTTTTTCGTAGTTTCCTAGTTTAATAGAAAACATGTCCGAAACTTCAGTGTTTGTTTCTTCTTCCGAAGAGAATATAGATATAAATCCACGACTTCCACAACCTTTGACTTCACAACCATTACCACCTTCATCCTCTCAACCTCCACAGCCTTCAACTTCTCCGCCTTCATAGTCTTTGCCTGCCAAGAATGCCTTAGGAGATGTGAAGAATCAAGCTGAGGATAAGGCTAATCCTAAGCCTTAGTATACTGCTGATGAGAAGTCAAATAAGATGTCTACCGAAGATTTGTTGGAGTTGATTCTGGAATATCCTCTTCCCGAAGGTTGGTATGCCCGTCTTCCTAGTTTGTAAGAACCAGCTAATTATGGAACCAAGTTTGAAACTGGGATCTACGAAGAGCAGGTGAAGTCTGGGTATAGGCTTCCTTTTCACACTTTTGCTCTTCGTTTCTTCGAGCATTATCGCATGGCTCCCGGGCAGCTTGTTCCAAATGGTTGGAGGAAGCTTGTCGAGCTTATATATTTGGTTCAGACTTCAGGCTACAAACCAGATGTAACAGATTTTATGAGAGTGTTCTTCAAAATCTATTTCGTCAAAGGAGTCGCCAACTGCCCGGGATGGTATTACATTCATAGTAGGCAACGAATTCTGAAGGAAGGACCAAAGTCGAATAAGGGTTGGCACTCTAGATACTTTTTTGTCGGTCGCCTCGACAAAGGGGAGATTCCGTTTGATAGAGACTGGAATCCTTGCTGTAAGGATTTTGAGAACCCAGGCAAGCCCTCTCCTAACAACCTTACTAAGCACATCCTTAGTCATATTAAGCTTCAAGGTGGTCTTTTCATTGCGGAGCCTCTTTCGGAGGAGCAATTAGAGTGAGGGAAGATTATTCCTCGCAAGCCCATTCCAGCTGGTCTTTCGTTCATCCTCTTCCTCCTGCTATTCCTAACATGTCATCCGCTGAGACCGTTCCTCTAGGTGTGCTTTATATAAGTCATTGGTTTCAATGTTTATTCTTGTATTGATTCTTTTCTTCATTGCAGAAATGACTAGCGGAAGTGGAAAATAGCCACAAGGAGGCTTTCTTGGCGTTCTCCAAAAAGCCAAGGGAAAGAGGAAAGAAAAATAGCCAAGTGTGGAGTTGCCCCCCACTCCGAAGAAGATGAGGGTTACTCCTCCCGATCGCTCTCCGCAAATTGTTGACCGAATGTCCATTGATGATGATCCTATTTTCCGTCCCAGATGGACACTTAGGCATGATGATATCGGGATGCCAGACAACCATATTTTGGAGCAGCATCTAGTTCATGGAGTTCTTCCTCGTGACAAGGAACTGTTGCAAAACCAGACCCATGAGACGTTCGCCTATTCTTTTGCTCAGGCTGTATACACGGTAATGTTCTTTCTTCTAAATGATCTTTTATTTCTTCCTTCCACCTCCATTCGGCTTATTGCTCCAATCTTTATTTTAGATGTATGCTAGTGGGCTTGCAATGCTTTCTCGATTTGAGATGGCAAGGTAGGTGGCCGCGGAGGAGGCTCAGCAGAAGAGGGATGCCATTAAGGAGGCAGAGGAAGCCACCCGTCATGCTGAAGAGCTGAGCAAGCAAGAAGCAGACTACCTTGCTCAGATTGAGACTTTGGAGAAGAGATTGGAGCGGGCAAAGAGGAAGGTGGCAGAAGAGGTGAAGAAGGCTCGAGATCAAGGCATTCGCGACTTCCTTGATGGGAATGCGGGGGAAGAATGGCTGAAGAAGTGAATGGATGATGGCTTGGAGATCTACGAGATGGGCTTCATGAAGGCCAAGGAGATATTCGCTGAGCGCTTCCCTGACATTCCTTTGGATGACTTTGTTATGCCTGTAGTCGTGTCTCCATCAGGGGAAACGGTCATGCCTTTAGAGGCAGGTGATGCCGCAGCTTCCCATCCTCCTGAGGAGGGTCCTTCTGGCCATGCCCCCAAGCCTTAGACTTAGTCTTTAGCATCAGGGCTCTTTTGTTCTTAGGCCGAGTTATTTTGATGCCCCTTTGACGGCTTTTGTAAAACTCTATCTTTTTTATTTCATGATACTATGTGTTTCTCGTGGTTTATGTTTACCATTCACACAGTATTATTTATTTTTACTTTGAATCAAACCCTTTATTCGTCACGTAAAGAGTTGGCAAAGAAGTCGAGCACCCTCGCTCGGCCTAAACTTCGAAGAAGCAAAAGCTTTGGTAGAGTGATGATGCCCCCATGAACTTTTATTTCTTCACGGACTTAGATCTGCAGCTAATCCGTTTGGCATATTCTTGTATTTTTATAAAAACAAAGAGTTATACACCCTGCTCAGGCAGAGTATTCGGTCATCATTCTGTTCGGATAGAATGTTTTGCCTAAGTTTAGCACTCTGTTCGGGCAGAGTGTTCGGTGGATATTCTGCTCGGGCAGAATAATTGGCTAAGTTTACATTACAACAATGCTTAAAAAAATAAGTTTATTGCTCGAGCAAAAGATAAAGTTTACACTGGATTGCTTAACAACCCATTTATTTGAAAAAAAATATTCTAAAGACAATTTCTAAGAGATTGGGGTTTTGATAAGGTCTGGGCCCCTTGTCCCCCCAAAAAAGAAGGGTCTTGCCTCGGGGCAAGATGCTACTGGTAGTATCTGCGCAAGTTCTCAGTATTCCAAGTACGAGGGATGGGTTCTCCCGAAAGTGTTCCGAGTGTGTAGGCACCCGGTTTGAGCACCTTTATAACACGGTAAGGTCCATCCCAATTTGGAGATAACTTTCCCGTCGCTGCCTTTGGATCGGAGACTTCTAATTTGCGAAGGACCAAATCTCCTTCGTTAAACTGCTTGGACCGAACTCTCTGATTGTAATACCGCCTGACCCGTTGTTTTATAACAACGGATCCTTCATGGGCTTGAGTTCTAGCTTCTTCTACCAAATCAAGATTTGCTCGGAGTCGAACTTCGTTGTTTACTTCGTTGAAGTGCAAGGCCCGTATTGTTGGAACTCCTACCTCAACTGGCAGCATTGCTTTCGTTCCATAGCAGAGTAAGAAAGGTGTTTCCCCTGTGACCGAATGTGGATTTGTTCGATAAGCCCACAACATTTTGGAGAGTTCATCCACCCATGCGCCTTTAGCTTCATCCATCTTCTTTTTTAACCCTTGTAAGATGCTTCGGTTCATGTTTTCAGTCTGGCCATTGGATTGTGGATGAGCTACAGAAATGAATCTCAAATCGATCAAAAGATTCGTGTAAAAGGTTCGAAAGTTATTGTTGTCAAACTGCTTTCCGTTCTCAATGACCAGAGCTCTTGGAACTCCAAAACGGCAGACCACATTTTTTCAGAAGAAATCTTCACATTTGGCTAAAGTAATGGTTGCCAGAGATTCTGCTTCAGTCCATTTGGTGAAGTAGTCTATTGCCACAATCACAAATCGTCGTTGTCCAGACGCCATGGGAAAATGGCCTAGCAGATCCATTCCCCATATAGCAAAGGAAATCAGAGAAACAATTGAAGTTAAAGAAGCAACTGGTGTATGAGAAACTGGAGCAAACTTCTGACACTTATCGCATCTTCGTGTGAATTCGATGGCGTCTCTCTGTATCGTAGGCCAATAATATCCTTGCCTTAAGATTTTCTGAGCCAATGTCCTCCCTCCAAGATGTTGGTCACATATCTCTTCATGTACTTCTTGTAATGCGCATAAGGATTCTGATGGGCGTAAGCATCTGAGGTAAGGAAGGCTGAAGGATTTCTTGTATAGAATTCCTTCCACTAATGTATATACCGAGCATTTTTGACACGAAGGTTCCCCGCCTCATTTCTTTCACTTGGTAATTCACCTGTAGACAAGTATTTGATGATCATGTCCATCCAACAGGGTTCCTGATCTATTATTCCAATTTTAGTTTGAGAACTGATATTACGATCCTTGAGGAATTCAAGGTAAACCGAGCGTCGGACATATGTTACTTCGGCGAAAGCGAGCCTTGATAATGTATCCGCCTGAGTATTCTGATCTCGGGGGATTTGACGAATGGTGAAGTTTTAACTAACTGGAGATATTGAGCCATTCTTTCGTCTCTGGCCTCGTAATCTCCTAAGACATGATTGACCACCAGTTGGGAATCACTATGAACTGATAGCGAGTCCACCTTTAAAGCATGTGCTAGCCTTATCCCCGCGAGAAGAGCCTCATATTCTGCTACGTTATTTGAGGCTTGAAATCCAAGGCAAAGCGCGTACTCAATAGTAAAACCTTCTGGATTTATAAGAATGATTCCGGCTCCACTACCACCAACAGCTGAAGAACCGTCTTCATAAAGATTCCAAGGATCTTCATAAAGACTTAGTCTTTAGCATCAGGGCTCTTTTGTTCTTAGGCCGAGTTATTTTGATGCCCCTTCGAGGGCTTTTGTAAAACTCTATCTTTTTTATTTCATGATACTATGTGTTTCTCGTGGTTTATGTTTACCATTCACACAGTATTATTTATTTTTACTTTGAATCAAACCCTTTATTCGTCACGTAAAGAGTTGGCAAAGAAGTCGAGCACCCTCGCTCGGCCTAAACTTCGAAGAAGCAAAAGCTTTGGTAGAGTGATGATGCCCCCATGAACTTTTATTTCTTCACGGACTTAGATCTGAAGCTAATCCGTTTGGCATATTCTTGTATTTTTATAAAAACAAAGAGTTATACACCCTGCTCAGGCAGAGTGTTCGGCCATCATTCTGTTCGGATAGAATGTTTTGCCTAAGTTTAGCACTCTGTTCGGGCAGAGTGTTCGGTGGATATTCTGCTCGGGCAGAATAATTGGCTAAGTTTACATTACAACAATGCTTAAAAAAATAAGTTTATTGCTCGAGCAAAAGATAAAGTTTACACTGGATTGCTTAACAACCCATTTATTTGAAAAAAAATATTCTAAAGACAATTTCTAAGAGATTGGGGTTTTGATAAGGTCTGGGCCCCTTGTCCCCCCAAAAAAGAAGGGTCTTGCCTCGGGGCAAGATGCTACTGGTAGTATCTGCGCAAGTTCTCAGTATTCCAAGTACGAGGGATGGGTTCTCCCGAAAGTGTTCCGAGTGTGTAGGCACCCGGTTTGAGCACCTTTATAACACGGTAAGGTCCATCCCAATTTGGAGATAACTTTCCCGTCGCTGCCTTTGGATCGGAGACTTCTAATTTGCGAAGGACCAAATCTCCTTCGTTAAACTGCTTGGACCGAACTCTCTGATTGTAATACCGCCTGACCCGTTGTTTTATAACAACGGATCCTTCATGGGCTTGAGTTCTAGCTTCTTCTACTAAATCAAGACTTGCTCGGAGTCCAACTTCGTTGTTTACTTCGTTGAAGTGCAAGGCCCGTATTGTTGGAACTCCTACCTCAACTGGCAGCATTGCTTTCGTTCCATAGCAGAGTAAGAAAGGTGTTTCCCCTGTGACCGAATGTGGATTTGTTCGATAAGCCCACAACATTTTGGAGAGTTCATCCACCCATGCGCCTTTAGCTTCATCCATCTTCTTTTTTAACCCTTGTAAGATGCTTCGGTTCATGTTTTCAGTCTGGCCATTGGATTGTGGATGAGCTACAGAAATGAATCTCAAATCGATCAAAAGATTCGTGTAAAAGGTTCGAAAGTTATTGTTGTCAAACTGCTTTCCGTTCTCAATGACCAGAGCTCTTGGAACTCAAAAACGTCAGACCACATTTTTTCAGAAGAAATCTTCACATTTGGCTAAAGTAATGGTTGCCAGAGATTCTGCTTCAGTCCATTTGGTGAAGTAGTCTATTGCCACAATCACAAATCGTCGTTGTCCAGACGCCATGGGAAAATGGCCTAGCAGATCCATTCCCCATATAGCAAAGGAAATCAGAGAAACAATTGAAGTTAAAGAAGCAACTGGTGTATGAGAAACTGGAGCAAACTTCTGACACTTATCGCATCTTCGTGTGAATTCGATGGCGTCTCTCTGTATCGTAGGCCAATAATATCCTTGCCTTAAGATTTTCTGAGCCAATGTCCTCCCTCCAAGATGTTGGTCACATATCTCTTCATGTACTTCTTGTAATGCGCATAAGGATTCTGATGGGCGTAAGCATCTGAGGTAAGGAAGGCTGAAGGATTTCTTGTATAGAATTCCTTCCACTAATGTATATACCGAGCATTTTTGACACGAAGGTTCCCCGCCTCATTTCTTTCACTTGGTAATTCACCTGTAGACAAGTATTTGATGATCATGTCCATCCAACAGGGTTCCTGATCTATTATTCCAATTTTAGTTTGAGAACTGATATTACGATCCTTGAGGAATTCAAGGTAAATCGAGCGTCGGACATATGTTACTTCG
The DNA here is from genome assembly GCA_033065855.1 of Escallonia rubra. NCBI lineage: Eukaryota > Viridiplantae > Streptophyta > Magnoliopsida > Escalloniales > Escalloniaceae > Escallonia > Escallonia rubra. Next base: position 104,712 of record JAVXUO010000067.1, on the reverse strand, counting down.
GCGAAAGCGAGCCTTGATAATGTATCCGCCTGAGTATTCTGATCTCGGGGGATTTGACGAATGGTGAAGTTTTAACTAACTGGAGATATTGAGCCATTCTTTCGTCTCTGGCCTCGTAATCTCCTAAGACATGATTGACCACCAGTTGGGAATCACTATGAACTGATAGCGAGTCCACCTTTAAAGCATGTGCTAGCCTTATCCCCGCGAGAAGAGCCTCATATTCTGCTACGTTATTTGAGGCTTGAAATCCAAGGCAAAGCGCGTACTCAATAGTAAAACCTTCTGGATTTATAAGAATGATTCCGGCTCCACTACCACCAACAGCTGAAGAACCGTCTTCATAAAGATTCCAAGGATCTTCATAAAGACTTAGTCTTTAGCATCAGGGCTCTTTTGTTCTTAGGCCGAGTTATTTTGATGCCCCTTCGAGGGCTTTTGTAAAACTCTATCTTTTTTATTTCATGATACTATGTGTTTCTCGTGGTTTATGTTTACCATTCACACAGTATTATTTATTTTTACTTTGAATCAAACCCTTTATTCGTCACGTAAAGAGTTGGCAAAGAAGTCGAGCACCCTCGCTCGGCCTAAACTTCGAAGAAGCAAAAGCTTTGGTAGAGTGATGATGCCCCCATGAACTTTTATTTCTTCACGGACTTAGATCTGCAGCTAATCCGTTTGGCATATTCTTGTATTTTTATAAAAACAAAGAGTTATACACCCTGCTCAGGCAGAGTGTTCGGCCATCATTCTGTTCGGATAGAATGTTTTGCCTAAGTTTAGCACTCTGTTCGGGCAGAGTGTTCGGTGGATATTCTGCTCGGGCAGAATAATTGGCTAAGTTTACATTACAACAATGCTTAGAAAAATAAGTTTATTGCTCGAGCAAAAGATAAAGTTTACACTGGATTGCTTAACAACCCATTTATTTGAAAAAAAATATTCTAAAGACAATTTCTAAGAGATTGGGGTTTTGATAAGGTCTGGGCCCCTTGTCCCCCCAAAAAAGAAGGGTCTTGCCTCGGGGCAAGATGCTACTGGTAGTATCTGCGCAAGTTCTCAGTATTCCAAGTACGAGGGATGGGTTCTCCCGAAAGTGTTCCGAGTGTGTAGGCACCCGGTTTGAGCACCTTTATAACACGGTAAGGTCCATCCCAATTTGGAGATAACTTTCCCGTCGCTGCCTTTGGATCGGAGACTTCTAATTTGCGAAGGACCAAATCTCCTTCGTTAAACTGCTTGGACCGAACTCTCTGATTGTAATAACGCCTGACCCGTTGTTTTATAACAACGGATCCTTCATGGGCTTGAGTTCTAGCTTCTTCTACCAAATCAAGATTTGCTCGGAGTCGAACTTCGTTGTTTACTTCGTTGAAGTGCAAGGCCCGTATTGTTGGAACTCCTACCTCAACTGGCAGCATTGCTTTCGTTCCATAGCAGAGTAAGAAAGGTGTTTCCCCTGCGACCGAATGTGGATTTGTTCGATAAGCCCACAACACCTTGGAGAGTTCATCCACCCATGCGCCTTTAGCTTCATCCATCTTCTTTTTTAACCCTTGTAAGATGCTTCGGTTCATGTTTTCAGTCTGGCCATTGGATTGTGGATGAGCTACAGAAATGAATCTCAAATCGATCAAAAGATTCGTGTAAAAGGTTCGAAAGTTATTGTTGTCAAACTGCTTTCCGTTCTCAATGACCAGAGCTCTTGGAACTCCAAAACGGCAGACCACATTTTTTCAGAAGAAATCTTCACATTTGGCTAAAGTAATGGTTGCCAGAGATTCTGCTTCAGTCCATTTGGTGAAGTAGTCTATTGCCACAATCACAAATCGTCGTTGTCCAGACGCCATGGGAAAATGGCCTAGCAGATCCATTCCCCATATAGCAAAGGAAATCAGAGAAACAATTGAAGTTAAAGAAGCAACTGGTGTATGAGAAACTGGAGCAAACTTCTGACACTTATCGCATCTTCGTGTGAATTCGATGGCGTCTCTCTGTATCGTAGGCCAATAATATCCTTGCCTTAAGATTTTCTGAGCCAATGTCCTCCCTCCAAGATGTTGGTCACATATCTCTTCATGTACTTCTTGTAATGCGCATAAGGATTCTGATGGGCGTAAGCATCTGAGGTAAGGAAGGCTGAAGGATTTCTTGTATAGAATTCCTTCCACTAATGTATATACCGAGCATTTTTTACACGAAGGTTCCCCGCCTCATTTCTTTCACTTGGTAATTCACCTGTAGACAAGTATTTGATGATCATGTCCATCCAACAGGGTTCCTGATCTATTATTCCAATTTTAGTTTGAGAACTGATATTACGATCCTTGAGGAATTCAAGGTAAACCGAGCGTCGGACATATGTTACTTCGGCGAAAGCGAGCCTTGATAATGTATCCGCCTGAGTATTCTGATCTCGGGGGATTTGACGAATGGTGAAGTTTTAACTAACTGGAGATATTGAGCCATTCTTTCGTCTCTGGCCTCGTAATCTCCTAAGACATGATTGACCACCAGTTGGGAATCACTATGAACTGATAGCGAGTCCACCTTTAAAGCATGTGCTAGCCTTATCCCCGCGAGAAGAGCCTCATATTCTGCTACGTTATTTGAGGCTTGAAATCCAAGGCAAAGCGCGTACTCAATAGTAAAACCTTCTGGATTTATAAGAATGATTCCGGCTCCACTACCACCAACAGCTGAAGAACCGTCTTCATAAAGATTCCAAGGATCTGTAACCTCAGAAATCATTAACTGAGGGGGGTCTTCAGGTAACGTACACTCGACAATAAAGTCTGATAGGGCTTGAGCTTTAATTACAGTGCAAGGTTTATATTGGATTTCGAATTCCCCCAGCTCGACGAACCACTTTACCAATCTTCCTGATGCTTGAGGCTCAGTAAAACCTTTCTTAGTGGTTGGTCTGTCAGAACGACAATGGTATGAGACTGGAAATACGGTCGAAGACGCCTAGCTGATATGATAAGGGCTAGTGCAATCTTGTCGATCTTTGGATATCTTGTCTCTACATCTTGTAAGACTTTGTTGATGTAATAGATGGGTTTCTGGACTCCATCCTCCTCTCTGACTGAAACAGCGCTGACGTAATAGATGGGTTTCTCGAAAGACCATGTTCACCAGGCGTTGGTAAGTTGCCCCGGCGTTCTTGAGTCCAAAGGGCATTACTTTATAGCAGTATAACCCTCTATCCATGATAAATAAAGTTTTGGGGACATCATCTTCATGCATCATGATCTGGTTATAATCAGAATATGCATCCATAAAACTGAGCAGTTCGTGGCTCGAAGTGGCATCAATAAGAAGGTTGATCCTTGGAAGGGGTAGTTGTCTTTCGGGCATGCTTTGTTGAGATCTGTGTAATCGATACAAATTCTCCATCTGCCGCCCAGTTTAGGAACCATGACAACATTCGCGATCCAATCAGGGTAGTAGATTTCTTCAATAAAGTTTGCAGTTAAGAGTTTATCTACTTCTTCTTCAATTTCCTCATGTCTTTCTGGTGCAAAGGTTCTCTTCTTCTGCTTGACAGGTTTCTATGATGGATCGACATTCAGCCTGTGGGTAATGACCTCGGGATCAATTCCAGGCATGTCTACAGCTGTCCACGCGAAGACATTTGCATAGGTTCTTAATAATTTTACCAGCTCGAGCTTGGTGTCTTCGTTAAGGTTCGAACCTATCCGAACTGTCTTGTTTTCTTTTCCGGGATATACTTCAATGCTTACAAGATCTTCCACTGGTTCACCTCTTTGCATCTTTGTATCCTCTCGGACGTTTTTGATAATAAGTGCTTCCTTGTTCGACAAGAGGTCATGTAGCACTGACGAGCTGTAGTCTGGTCTCCTTTCACCTCCCCAATCCCGTGTTCCGTGGGGAACTTCATTTTGAGGTGGTAAGTCGACACCACAACCTGTAATTGATTGAATGCTGGTCATCCCAATATGGCATCGAATGTAGATGGGACCTTTACCACCACAAAATCAAGCATGAAGTTGGCTTGTGTCGGAGGTGTACCTATCACAACCGGGAGTGCGATAATACCTTCGACTGCAACTGGATGATTGGAGAATCCATAAAATGGTGTATCCATCTTTCGAAGACGGTCCGTCGGAATGTTCATCTTCTTGAACGCATCGTAAAATAAAACTTTTGTGGAACTCCCGTTATCAACCAAAACACGCTTTACCTCGAAGTTCCCAGCTTTGATTGTGATGACTAATGTGCCATCATGAGAAGTCTTTACATCTTTTGAATCTTCATCGGAAAAGGTGATTGTAGCTACGGGTACAGTCTTCTGTTTCTTATTTGGGGGTTGGCTCGTTATGCACACTTCTCTGGCGTATGCTTTTCGAGCCTGTCCTGATGAACCTCCTGTGGCTAATCCCCTAGATATGGTGTTGATCGTACCCGCATTCTCTTCCCGATCTTCTCTTTCTTCCATGGCCGGAGGTGTCTGTTGTCGTCTATCTTTATGAGCTACAAACTTTCTCTACTGGCCACGCTTGATAAGGGCCTCGATTGCTTATTTGAGTGACCCGTAATTGTCAGTTGTATGGCCATGATCGTTGTGAAAGTGACACCATAAATCTTTGTTCCTTTTATTCGGCCAGGATCTCATTTTGTCTGGCCACTGGAGAGCTTTATTTTCTTTGATCTCGTGAAGTATCTGTGATAGTTTGGCATTGAGGGGTGTCAGATTTTCCAAGGCAAACGGGTCTCTAGGACGGTGTTCGTCACGCTTAGAACACTTTGCTGACTTTCCTCCTTGAGGAGTTAACTCTCAAGATCGTTTCTCATGTTCTTCCTTCCCTTCTCCACGTCGTCCTCTGTGTGTCTCCAAGTATTTTTCAGCTTAAATATATTTGTTAGCCTTCTTGAGAAGGGCTTTCATATTACCCGGAGGACTTTTGTTAACAAAGAACGCAAACTTGGATGTTGATCGAAGGCCTCGGAGGAAGGCAGTATAATTCACGGATTCGTCCAAGTTATCAATTTCCAAAGTGGCTGCGTTGAATCGTCCGAGGAAGCATGCCAAAGACTCATTTTTCTCTTGCACAATGTTTAGCAGACTCGTCGAGTTCTTTTTTCGGGAGCGACTGCTTACAAAGTGTTTCTGAAAGAGATCTGATAATTGGCCGAAAGCGTAGATGGATCTTGGTTGTAGAGATTTGAACCATGCATGTACAGCCTTCCTTAGAGTGGTAGGAAAGGCTCTGCACATGACAGCATCTGAGAGCTGGAGGAGTAGCATGTTTGTTTCAAACTGGTAAACATGTTCTCCTAGATCCCCAGTCCCGTCGTAGAGGTCACATTGAGGCATTCAAAAATTGGGATGTAGCTTTGCCTTCTCGATGGCCTTGGATAACGGTTATCCAGATTCTTCCCTTGGGGGAGATCATTCTGGAGAATGATATCTAGGGACCATTTTCCAGGAGTCCCGTTCTCAAGAAGGAAACTCAGGCCTCCTCTTTCTGTGGATAGATCTTCGAGGGGTCTCAGCTCTTGCGACCTGTTCAGGAGAGGAGTTGTTACTATCTTCGACTAATGGATCACGTCGATAGCATGATCCACTCCTGGTCATGTGCTATCCCCTCTTCTCTTTAGGATCGAAAGTCGGATCGGCCGCTGACCTGTATTTACGGCCGTAGCTTGATCTGGAGGTGAGACGAAGACGAAGGTTGCTAGGGTCAAGATGTGAATGGTGAGTGGACGATGGAGCCATCGCCGTGTCGAGCTTTCATTGAAGAGTGTTCACGACATCCTTCGGTTTGTGGATTTCTTTTGTAAGGTCGGCATGGGGTGTTTTGAAGAGCTGGCGGTTTAGGCCATGACGAAGGTCACCGTTTTTTAGAGTAGACGTTGGAGATCGGTTTCTCCGAGGTCTGGTTTCTGATTCGGGAGTAGCAGATGTTACGTTAACGTATACATCTTCAAAAGAACTGGCGCGACGACGGCGCAAAGGGATCGAGTGTTGGTCATGAGAATGACTAGGTCGATGAGAGCTACTAGTCCATGCGCGACGGTTCTGGGATTGACTGTGTGAAGAGTCATTAGAAGAACAATGATTGGCCATGTTCCTTATCGTGGTCCCACGGATGGCGCCAATTTGTTGCAGCTAAAAACTGGATCAGGAACCACACCAGAAAGTAGGCCTGCAAAAGAGAACACGGAGTGACCGTCGGGTGGGGTTCCGGCGGGGGAACGCTCAGATGCTTAAGTCAGAGATGGATAACAATGTAGAACTCTGATAAGCAATAAGGACACAATGTGTATATGTGTGAGCTTGTCCATACCTGAGGGGTTAGACCCCTTTATATAATAGTAGGAAGGAGAGCCCTAGTAGAATTAGGTTTTGCACAACTCCAATCAGAATTGAATTAAGATCCTAGAGGATCTCATGTCAATCTTAGCTGATAGAGTTAGAGCCCTTTTATGATTCTGCCTGATATAGTTAGAGCCCTTTTAGGATTCTGCTTGGTGATTTATATGGCAAGTGCCAAATCAGTAATAAGTCAGCATGGACTACGTGTCATAACTGCCACGTGTCATCCGTAAATTGGAGGCGTATTTTTAGCTATATTAGGTGGTAAATCGCAAATTGATCGTCGTTTTCCTCGTTACCATCTTGGGCTTTATCATTTATCCCACGATTTTCCTGTTAGGAATCATATTTTCAGGTAAGTCATTGACTATTGGTGCGTTTTGTAGGTTCATTTCCACCACGTCAGCCCCAAGAACATCTATCTCAGTAGGACTATTTGCCCTATTGGCACGGATTTTTCATCATCCATGTTTTTGGCAAAGCTAGAGCTTAATAAGTCTTGAGCAGTAGCGAAAGTTTCATCATCACTCATCGCATGGGAGGGGTAAGGGGAGAAGGCATCCAACATGTGGTTTAGATGTGGACCCTCAGTATGTCAGATGATGGAAATATGAGAGGTTCGGTTCTAGTGGAAATGCGAGTAGGGATTCAGCAAACACCAGATAATTTTACTAGAAAAAGGTTGCATAAATGTTGATTGCAGGCATATGCGCAGTCCTGCGGGGAAGCATTTCTACAAATTTTTGTAATGGTACCTTGCAGTTAGTATTTTCGTGGCCAATTCGTCTATATCAAAAGCAAGCAGTGAATATGCGTTCATATTTACAGCGAAGAAGTTGGGTACACTGGTTGTCAAGGAGGTGGATAAACACCCCAGGAAGTAGTGGTGCATCAGGGAGGATTCGCATTTTTATGCAAAAATAGTCTCTAGTTTTATTGGCGTTCTTCAGACCAGTCGATTTTCATGAGAATACCAGCAGCTATACCCATCATTTCTGCCAAATAATAGTAATATCAATCACTAGGGATTTTGGTCACCCAAATCCACAAATCCTCAGTTTGGAAGGACACCGAGGCATAAATAACATGTGGATACCAGGCTTTTAGAAGCAAGAGTGCACCAAAGAAAATTCCACGGGCCATTTTTAAAACCAGGTTGGTAGCCAAGCTATCAATGAATTGGAAAATGATGAGTGAGGGTACCTTGGTGACTGTTATAGGTCCTTGGAGAAACCAGCATTGGTTAATTCTTTACTGAATTTTTTGTTCCGAAAAGACACGGGAGTCTTGGAACCTGCTAAGAAGAGTTTTTCCCATACTAGCACGTGTGTTTCTGACTATCTGCTCGTTAAGGGGGAACATATACGATCTCATATTCAGATTAATGTCTTCGACTATGTTTCTGTCATGTTGAAAATGGTCATCCATGTGTAGCAGGTGGGTACTGAAAGAGAAATAAAGTGGGGATTTAAAGCCAAGACTCTGGCAAAGGTTGTTGGGGGAGACAAAGGGTTTGTGGTCCTTATCAAGACTGCTTTGGTGTGATTGACAATAGAACGTAGAGGAAGAGAGCAAAGGACCTGAGGTTGGATCAAACAGGATGAAAGTAGATGGGGTTATTGATGGGAGGGTTTCAGTGGAGCTTAGTAGGTGTGGAGGAGGGAAAGATGCTACAGCAAAGCATGGAGAAAGAAAATTGGTGAAACTGATCCATAGGGGAGAGACAGAGAGAGAGAGAGAGAGCATATAGTATGTTGCATTATGTTTTGAGCCAAATTAGTCTCATCATGTACATCTTGTATATTTTGATCTCCATGCTGCACACGGACTTTCCATGGTATCTTATACATGTATTATGTTATCAAAACCCATAGCTGATGATTTGGGCTTTGCAAAGTTTTAAGCCAAATGAGTCTCATCATGGAGGAGGGAAAGATGCTACAGCAAAACATGGAGAAAGAAAATTGGTGAAACTGATCCACATGGGAGAGAGAGAGAGAGAGATAGTATGTTGCATTAAGTTTTGGGCCAAATTGGTCTCATCATGTACCTCTTGTATATATGGATCTCTATGCATTTATTGATATAGTAATCTCTAAGTTCAAGTAAAATTTGCAGTGGTTTCTGAGAGTGTAGGGCTTGAATATTCCAGCTCCTGTCCTTTATGCTTTATGACATCAACTTTGTTAGTAGACAGTGAATATAAATTTATTTGTATACCATGCATAAATTGTAAAAGCATATGATATGTGGAGTTCCACCTGCGCCGGACATCTGTAATATATTTCTTATGAGGCAGATTATTTTGAGTACACAAACCTTTTAAATTCTTGTATTCTCGGGCATGAAGAATTCACAAACATAGCCATGCCCCTTATTCGGAAATAATTAGTGCAGCAGTAGATAAACCATCATGAACAACTAAATCAATTATATGGCAAGCACATTGAACATGATATATTTTTTTTCCATTTAGTACATATTTGAGGTTTGTCTTTAGCAATTCAACAACAATTTTATTATTGGAAGCATTATCAAAACTAATACTCATTATCTTGTCAATCATATTAAAGGTGTTACATACTCATATTATAATGTCTGCCACATGAGATGCATCATATAGATTGGAAAGATTACAAAAGAAATCATTTTCTTGTGCATAACCCAATCAGAATCAATACAATGTGTCGTTAGACAAGAATAATTATGCATAGTATAAGGAGATCTCCAAACATCAGACATAAGACTAACTTTACAATCAAAAAATTTCAAATAATCAATTAAGCATTGTTTAGCAGCATAATATTGTTTAAGTGCATCAGGCCTAGTAGAATTTCTATGAACCTTTTTATACAAAGGTTGCACATAAGTATTCATATATCTAGTCTACTTTTTATTATTCGACAAAATTAAAAGATTCTTCATGGTGCACAACAAATTTAGCAATAACGCCTTTTTTTTCTTGTTGATTATAAATAAATAACTTACTGTCAAAAGATAATTACAATTGGTTCTCATCATGATGGCCTTATGAAGATGCACATGGCATGTAATGCCTATTAAGATATGAATTTTAGACAATACTTACATTGAGCTTTGGGTACGCCATCAACCATAATAACCCTTTTAAAATGCTCCCAACACTTATCTTTGAGCTTTCTATTGCCTTTTGGACTTGAGCAGACTTGAGGCAAGATTGCTTGGTCCTTCCTCTCCATGAGCCCTCATCGGGTAAAAGATGGACGTAAGAGTATTCATGTCACCAACTGAGCTGCGTTCTTGACTAAAATATTGTTGATCTTGTGAAGGTGTGTATTGAGAATCGGGAATATTTTGGTTAAAAGCCAAAAAATATGCTCGCGGTGGTGGATGTTTTTGGCTACATGATTTTGATCCTCTTGAACTAAACATATTTGTTGAAATGTTTGAGAGTAATAGAAAAAAAATTAGGAAGACTAATTAAACATTAAAAGAATAAAAGTACTGCATATTACCGTTTAGCCAAAATATATTGACTAATAATTGAAGAATGCTTGTAACTGAAAAATTGAGAGGGTTAGTACTTAGTAACAAATAAGAATGTACAGAAAGCTTGTAGAATGTAGAAAAAAAAGAGTTGTGAATCGAGGTAAAAATGTGAAAAGAATGAATCAATTTATAGATTTTTCAAACTTCACAAAAAACTACAATGCCCATAAAACTAGCTGTTGTTTATAGTTGTTGAGAGGGTAACTAGGTAAAAGTGTATAAAGGGAGTTGTTGGAATAAGGTTGGACAGAAATATCCCTCAAACTAGTCGTTATATAGCTGTTGGAGGGTAAAACTATAATTTTCAAAAAATCTAGATGTTGAGGGGGAATTTGAATACTTTGAATTTTAGAGGGCCGAGTCGGGCATGGCCTGAGCTTTGACCGGGCTTGGAATAAGAAGGGTCGGGTTGCAGGCTGAATTACAGGTCGGGTCAGGTCAGGCCGTTTTTGAGGAAAAATGAAGCGTAGCCCCGGTCAAGGCCCTAAGCCCTTTGGATCTGGGCCTGCATTATTCATCCAACAATCGGACCGGTCTGGGCTTTTTTTGGGCTGAATGGTGCTGGCCCAGGGCCCCTGGCCCATTTAACACCTCTACCCTTAGACAGCCCTATACACATTAAAAAAATAAAATCCCTTAAAGGCTATCATTATTCCATGAGGTTCTTGCATCTAGAGAGATAATATATTGCGATCCACTTCCCCATATAAATGTATTCATCCACTTTTACTTACAACTCTCTTACATCGTGGATAAATCCAACCGACAGCTAGGCAATCCAGATTAAAGTTATAACTTCTCTACTTTTGTAACTAGAGTATATTAAGTCCCTCCCTGAATAGTCAAATTCTGGTCCTTGGGAAAAAAAATAGTTTTCCAGTACTCAATTTGATAGAATATAGTTGCATAACTATTTTCAAAAAACCCACGAGCAGAGTTTATGTCTCCTCCCCTAGGGTTGGAACACAAGGTTTTGATCTCGATTAGTCCACTCGAGTAAGTTGGCTACTCAGCTCTAGTTGTTGAGTTCAAATCAATAGAAGGTGAAATCAGGGTTTGTACTTACTTTTAAATAAAAAATCATCCAAAGTCAATAAAAACAAGTAGAGACCTCTTTAGGGGTGTGAAATAAATTACTCCCCAAATCTGTATCTGGGGGTTCTTAGATGGCTTGATTGGTGATCTAGAGTCAATTTTAGGATTTTCATATTCCTACTGTTGATCATCTGAGATTAACTCTAAAAATTAGATGGCTATCTCAACAACTAGATTTTTTGGGATGCATATCCCCATAGTGGTGGTTGAGCAATGGTGACGATGGTGGTAGAAATGTGACGGTAGTGTGGTGGATATAGAGATGATTTTGGAGAACTGGGGGGGGGGGGGGGGGGTTGGTGGCGGCGATGGTGTAATGTGGTAGAGGTGCCGGTATCCTCATGATAGTGATGGTGTTGGCGGTGGCCATAGTGGTGCAATGGCGGTAGTTCCGACTAGGTAGTGGTAACTATGGTAGCGACAAAAGGGACACGATAATTGTAGTGGTGATCACTCTAGTGTGGTAGGGTGTTGTTGTCAGGAAATTAATTGTGCCGCATAATGGTGGTAATTATTATATTTAAGTAAAATTTTGTTCAATAACTTTTGAACATTTTACTTAAAATTAAGTGATAACAAAAGAAATTAGGGGAAAAAAAGTAAGAAGCCAACCGCTGGAGTGAACTAGCAGTTTGATTCATCTGGAATTCAAGATGGGGACTCAAACAAACCTTTTTTCAAGGAACGCAAAAAATGATTTCCATTGTGTTATAAGAAACTCTTGTCAAATTGCTTCAAACTCTTCGGTACAAATGTACAATGAAATTATTTGTATCTTCTAAGTAGCAACTATACAAGTTTTTCTCCATGGGAAACAAGAAAGAATGATCATAGGATACGAACTTTAGTAGAGTTCTAAAAGTTGAATCCCTAATTACGCTATAGTGACTATTTCAAATTTGAATGGCATAATAATGTTAAAGAATTTTTAAGCAGCAGTACTAAGGCTAAATTGAGACACGTCGTTACAAGAAGCAACTTTTGAAACTAGGTCGTGATCATTCTCATCAGTCGTTAAGAATATATTAAGCCAAGAATACTAATATACTAAAAAATATGTTTGAGCGTGAAACAATAGATCAATAAAGACTTGCACCAAATAATTAACTTCGTCCAAAAAAATAATCAACTTCAAGAATTCTACTTCATCTTTTCTCCCTTTTTCTTACTATTTTTTGAACGCCAACTGTTCGAAGTATAGAAAATGTTACACGCTTCAAAATCAATGATCACTATCATTCAAGATCACAACTCTTATATGGCTTACTTTCACAACCATAATTTTGAGTCGCTCGCAATACTTTCTGCGGGTGAGCACATCAACCTTCTGCCATCACCTAACCAATAAATGCAAGCCTTAAATATGTAAACATAGTCTTCTTTCTATCCCTCTTTCTTTTCAAAGTCATACCGTCCATTTCAGCTTGATACATTCTTTGTGGTTCGACCCATATGGAGAAAACACCATCTTTTTATCCAACATTTCGTCTGCATGGCCTCTTCATTGTCGTGACACTGTTAATCTCTGCTTTTCCTTCTTCCTCCAATCTCTCCCTTGATTTCTACGCACTTTCATGCCCATCCGCTGAGATGATGGTGAAAACACAGTGAGATCAGCTTCCTCCTTGGACCCTACATTGCCTGGAAAACTTCTTCGCTTGCTCTTCCATGACTGCTTTGTTGAGGTAAATCCTCTCTCTCTCTCACACACACACACACACAGAGGCACTCTCAACACATTATATTAAAAAATACGACTGTCTTTTTATTTCCAAACAAATAATTTTGAAGAAGGGCAACTTATTAATTAATTAAGTGGAGTCGTCAAACGATGAGTGAGATTTTGGAAAAACTTTGGCTCTAGCAAAGAGGCTATACAAACCCCGTTTGAAATAAATATTTGTTGCTCGCTATGTTTAGTGGCAGTTGGGAAGTTATCTTGTGAACATTTATACTACAAGGTCACTGTGAATTTTTTTATTTTTATTTTTTATTAGTCATTTCATGTCATTCGTTGGACCAAGTTTTTCCATTTTCAGAAATAGATCTTCCGCATTGAGTTTTAGAGTCGCTGAGACCAAATATAGTAGCAGAATTTTAGCTTTAGCGACAAAAGAAACCAGCAGTGTATAATCTATAATGCTAGTGGCTTCTTTTCTGTCCTTTGATCTGTCCAGGGTTGTGATGCATCCATTTTGATACAAGGAAATGGGACCGAAAGAAGCGACCCGGCAAACACATCCCTAGATGGATTTTCAGTGATAGATTCAATAAAAAGAGTAGCTGAACTCTTTTGTCCCGGAACAGTTTCTTGCGCGGACATTGTTGCTCTGGCGGCTAGAGACGCAGTTGAAATTGTATGCGCACAATCTTTTTCTTGCATGAGTTGCAAAAATATCCCCCAAACTATCGCACACATTGGCGAGCATCTTGTTACGCTGTGGTTCTAACAACTTTTTGCTACCTTAGTAAACAATGTAAAGAGTATGCAGTAGCTCGGGGGACATTACTATGATATCAAGCCGTTGCATTTGTTGCGTGATTTTCTGTGCGTAAAATGGTATTCATTAAGCGTAATCCATGCAGACCGGTGGACCAGCGGTTCAAATTCCGACGGGAAGGAGGGATGGGAGGATTTCGGCAGCCTCAAACGTGAGACAAAACATTGTAGATACAAGTTTTACACTGGACAAGATGATTCAGATCTTCTCAGCCAAAGGGTTATCTGTGGATGACCTTGTTGCACTCTCAGGTATGTAACTTGTCTCCAAACAACTGTAGTGATAATCTACTTGAAACAACTGTACGCCAAAGGGCCATCATAACGGTGTCCATGGCTTCAAGTCCACACGGATAGGCATGAAAAATTATGACTGCAGCAGCTTTCTATTTAATGAAGACATGCGTATATTAAATGTATGCATCGCAGTCCGCATAAATTCTGCAACGCCCTATTGTACGTATATATGGCATCATCAATTCGTGGAGATATAAGATGGAGGTTTTAAAAGTATTCGTTCCGTCGGGGAAAAAAAATTTGATGAGTTTTTCAAGTTTACTCTCTTTAATTTTATTTTATTTAATTCCTCACTGCACATTTAACCTTCTTTTGACCCATTCTCTCTCTTCAGCCTTCTCTCTCTCTCTCTCTCTCTCTCTCTCTCTCTCTCTCTCTCTCTCTCTGGTTAGGTATGACTTGTATCATTAATATACGTTTCAAGTCAAAACCAGTTCAGTTGTTAAGTGACCGGGCCACACTGGCATAGGATGGCCATGGCCACTCCAACATTTTTCTTCTCTCTTTTGATCACTTTATTTTTTGCCTTCTGTATTAGCATTATTCAAGTAGTCTAAGCTATGAGCAGTTCATTCAGTTAAAATTTTGCAAAAACTGACGTATAAATAAAACTTAAACTAACATCAAAACTAACTCGTCATTCATCAAGGATTAATTAACTTTAACTAATATTTTTCAACAAAATTTCAAGTTGATTGCACACATTATACTACTTTCTTTTTCTTTTTCTTTTTTTGTTCAAGTATTTTTACCATTTTCTCACCTGAAGGATGTTTGCAAATATTTGAAAAACTGTTTTTACCTTGACACGTATTTTGTCCCTCCTAATATAAATTGCTGACTCCGTTAGTGCACTCATCTCGAATCTATACTTTTTTTTTTTTTCTTTTTTTTTGCATCTCAACTAATGTGGCTCCTTATGGTTTGTACTTTATTCAAGTATGGAAGTCATTGCTGTCAAAGGATTGAACTGGGATATGATACATGATTTGTTTTGAAAGTGAGCCCTAGATCTGCTTCCTCAATATAAACCTCAAGTAATAAGATTGAAGCTCGCAAAGTTTCAGTTTTGATGCCAAGGAAAGTGGGTTCGTACTTACGTGGAGGTGCCACAAAGGCTGCAGTCCGAGTCAGCTTCCAAGTATGTTGATGTGAGACACAGCAAGGGTGGAACAAGGGCAGAGACCAGGGACTTCCCAGACAGAGCCTGAGGGTGGCAGTGCTGCGAGGGTGATGACACGGGATGAATACACGATGACAGTCACAGTCTGATGCTTAGGTCCAGAGTCAAGGTCATGTCTGTTTCTCTCTCTAGGATTCTAGAATGAGAAAGTGAAAATGTGAGAGTGAAGAAGAAGTCATCCTAATGAATTCTCAAGACATCTATTTATAGAGATTGAGATAATGATGTCATAAACCGACACATGGCGCTCCCCGGAAGTGACACGTCACCAGGGGGCCCACGGGTGCCGGTGCTCCATGGACTGTCAGATCGCATATTCACCCGGCCTGCCCCGCACAGCGTCGCTCCGTCTGTCAGGAAAGACTGGGTCCCACAGCGTCGGTGTGGCCAGAGAACCCCTTGATCTAGCCTCCAATCCAAGCCCTTGCAGAGTCCCACAGGCCTGGCAGCGGTGGGGAAGACCCGACGCCCAACTGCAAGGTGAACTAGGCGCGATGCCCTCCGAAGACCTGCTCCCGTCTCGGAGTGACCCGGGGGTCATAGTCCCTAGAGGTGCCGACGCAAGCCCCCAGTGCCGGAGCACGTAGCCCAGTCACGCAGGCACCCTGACGGAGATAGTGTCCCAGAGGAGTCGCATATTCCGCAGGCCGAGGTAGCATCCCGGAGGAGCCGTCTACCTGGCCGGCCAAGGTAGCATCCCGGAGGAGCCATCTACCTGGCAGAAAGAGAGTCTTCGTGCCAGAGCACTTAGAGCTCCCTAGTAAAGATAGTGTCCCGAAGGAGTCGCCTATCCCCGCGGGTGAGTCCTTGTGCCGGAGCACTTAGAGCGAGTCAAGGTAGCATCCCGGAGGAGCCGTCTACCCGACTGGCCGAGGTAACATCCCGGAAGAGCCGTCTACCTGGCGGAAAGGGAGTTGAAGAGCTTCTTGCCAGAGATAGTGTCCCGAAGGAGTCGCCTATCCCCATGGGTGAGTCCTTATGCCGGAGCACTCGGAGCGAGTCAAGGTAGCATCCCGGAGGAGCCGTCTACCCGACTGGCCGAGGTAGCATCCCGAAGGAGCCGTCTACCTAGCGGAAGGGGAGTTGAAGAGCTCCCTGGCAGAGATAGTGTCCCAGAGGAGTCGCCTATCCCCGCGGGTGAGTCCTTGTGCCGGAGCACTCGGAGCATGTCAAGGTAGCATCCCGGAGGAGCCGTCTACCCGACTGGCCGAGGTAGCATCCCGGAGGAGCCGTCTACCTGGCGGAAGGGGAGTTGAAGAGCTCCCTGGCAGAGATAGTGTCCCGGAAGAGTCGCCTATCCCCGCGGATGATGTACACTCCGGAGAGTGAGTTGAAGCATGTTCCATGACCAAGGCAAGGTGCGCATGGTGTGATGAATGAGTGTGGTGCCCGGGGGCATGATGACATGATTGTGGTGCATGGGTGCGATGAAGTGAGTAAGGTGTCGGGGGCACGTCTGTGTCAATGGCGAGGCGCATGGGTGCGACGGAGTACGTAAGGTGCCGGGGGCACATTTGTGTCAATGGTGGTGCATGGGCGCGACATAGTGCGTATGGTGCCGGCGGCACAGTAGTGTGACAGAGAGCCTGGGGGCACGGCTATATCAGCGGCGCGGCGCACGGGTGCAGCGAAGTGTTGAAGTGCGACGCCCAGACGCCGACGACGGGGTCGCGGAGTTGTGTCCGGGCGACGGGGGTCGCGGGGTTGTGTCCCGGCAACCGGGTCGCGGAGTTGTGTCCGGGCGACCGGGGTCGCAGAGTTGTGTCCGGGAGACCGGGGTCGCGGAGTTGTGTATGGTCCCTTGAAGACAAGTGAATGTGCTAAGGATGGAGGCCAGAGGCCAACCCTTCGGGGAAGGCCAAGGCCAACCTCATGGGGAGGCCAAGGCCGACCCCAATTACCAGGCCGAGGCCGACCCCAATGGTGAGGCCGAGGCCGACCCCAAGGGGAAGGCCAAGGCCGAGGCCGATCCCATGGGGGAGGCCAAGGCCAACCTCCTTGGGCAAGTGCCGTGGCGCATCGACGGGCGACGGGCGAAGTGCGACGGTCGAAACGTGACAAGGCTTCGTGCGAAAATGAGCTTCTTAGTGACGAAGTAACGTGACGAAAGTAAGAAGTGCACGTGACTTGAGCGTGCATGCTTTGACCGGTTGTGAGCGTTGAAAATGACTGTTGCTTGTGCGGATGTGTCATGCAAAATGGGACCGCAGTGAGCCTTTGGGTACGACCAGAATAGGTTGGGAACAAGTTTGAAGTATTACAAGAAATGCAGGTACAAACTTCTGAAATACAAGTAGAAAGTAGCGTGATAAGGTGGGTACTACATCACTCTCTTAAGACAATTAGCTCCCTTCAGATTATTACCGGTACAGCCTTCAGATTAGAACGTCACAACTTTTACTGTTACTTCACTCGTATTTTTGTACAAAGAAATGAGGCAAAAGCTTCACCTGATACCATACCAAAATTCTCACAAGTGTATAGGAAATCAAAAAGTCAAAGAAAGAAAGCTTAAGTTGGTGTGTCGAAAAAGTTTGAGACAAGGAGAGCTAGAGGTCAAATGTGCAGTGTAAAAGTAGATGCTTGAAATTTGTTACAAAGAGATTAATTTTGGTATAAAATGCTGTAGTAAAAAATATGACACTAGGTAATAAAACTAGAAATCAGTGAAAATAATGATAATAAAAATTAACATTAACAGGGGTAGCCTGTGGAGTATGTGACTGGGTTATCCAATCGGTAGGCAGAGTTTGGGACATGAAGGCATGCTGCAATCGGGCCAATCCAATTGGCTTGCCTCAACAATGACTAGAGAATAAGATTTTGAGCTATGTGTGAAAGGTTGAAAATGGGTTTAGCGTGGCGCTAAGGTATAACAAGGGAGAATGCGATATCCCACATTTGGATACGGGATACTATGTGAATGGCCTTATAAGACTTTGCTAAGGAATTCATTAGTATTTACTTGGCTAGCCTTTTGTAGAAACATTGTCTTGTAGTGGGAATGTAGACTAGGGTAGTTAAAGTGCGCGTGTGATTCCAAGACTTGGGCACTTTTTATTAAGAGACCATTGAGTATTCTCTTATACGATCTTTAAAGTTTCTTTTAAAATCGAGTGTGCGATAATTGTTTCTCAAATGTTTAGTATGTGAGAAAAGCACATCTTCTCACCCACAAACACTCTCATGTTTTCTGAAAACCATTCTTGTTTATGAAAGGGAGAATGCTTTGTTAAAGTTTTTTCAAAACTGCCCCGCTTATGTTACTAAAAAAAATAACTTAGATTGTGGGCAAAGGTGAGAATGTCATGCTTTGTTCAAGTTCTGCCTTGAAACCGTCACTTAGTGTTTCAATCTACCAATGTCAGAGGCAAAGTAGACTCAACCTTAAAACAATGTCTACTTGAGGATACGTAGAAACACATCACACACATGAGACTGATTGTATCCTATAACAAACTTCGAAAGCCAGCACGTTATAGCCATGTGCTTTATCCTAGTTTTCATGAGTGTGTTAGAGAATTAGCCCAATTCTTAAAGCAAATGGCCCCACTTCCACTCTCATAGAGGTGAGCCTATCAATTATGTTTTTGTAACTAATGCATCACACATGTATTGGCAATAGAAACATTAAGAAATAAGATGAATCTCGACCTCCAATATTGTTACAAGAAGCATGTAAATACACTGTGCGAATGAACATTATGTCATATAACAAGAATACTACACGTATGAAAACTCAAGCACTTTACAATTCATTGGTCCCAGTACTTGGGATCTCTAGTTCTTAGGAGGTTGTATCCTTATAGGTGACTTTCATAACTTTGGGTTTAAGTCTCATCCACCTCGATGTGCTCCAAATATTTTCTCTAGCTAAAGCTTTAGTCAGTGGATCAACAAAATTATCGGCTAACCTTACATAATCAATGTTGATTGCACATTGCTAAGATAAGATCTCACGCTACTGTTATCTTCTCACTGATCGAAATATGCCATTATGATATTTTTTTCCAATCTACAAATTTATGCGATTACTATCACAATGGATTAAGATAGATGGCACTGGTTCTTCAACATAGACATTTCGAACAATATATCACGTAGCCAACCTACTTCTTCGCTTGCCAAAGCCAAGGCGATAATTTCAGCTTTCGTGGTGGATTTCACAATAATTTGTTACTTTTTAGATATCCAACACATAGCTTCACCACCTAATATTAGCCTGTTGTTGACATGGTATCTTCATATTGAGAAATCCAATCTGCATTACTAAAACCTTCAATAACAGATGGTTGCCTTGGTACATCAAACTGCAGTTAATAGTTCTTTTAAGACAGCTCATAACACGATACATTTCATTTCAATGTTGATTTGGTCTACATGTAAATGTACTAAAAACACCAACTAAATATGTAATATTAGGCCTTGTGCAATCGATGGCATGTTTAAGACTATCCATTATACATGCATATCCTTTTCATTGACAACATCATGTTCAAGAACATTATGGTAAAGGAATTTGAGGATAAAAAGGAGTGCATGTAGATTTGCAATCAAATTATTTGCATTTACATAAAATTTTCTCCACATAATGAGCTTCATTAATAAATATTTCATCACGAGTTCTAGTAATTTCCGTGCCTACAATGATGTTTGCTCGTCCTAATCTTTCATTTTAAAATTCTTTTTCAACAAAGATTTGGTTAACTGAATCATGTTCATGCTAGTGCCAAAAATTAAACGATCATTCACATACAAGCAAATGATAAAATCCTCACCATTTTTCAGGTTTACTGTAAATTCATTTATCGCTTTCATTTGCTTTAAAACTATTACCGAGAACACATTGGTCAAATTTTTCATGTCATTGTTTAAGAGCGTGTTTCAACCCATATAGAGGTTACACACCTAACTCTCATGCTTCTGTTGCACAAACCTTCTGGTTGGTTCATATCTTTCTTTCGAATTCTCTACATAGGAAGGCATTTTTAACATCCATTTGGCGACTTTAAATGATGGATTGTTGTTATATAAATTATGTTATTTTAGCAATATGCAAGAAGGTATTGAAAATGTCAATGTCCTCTCTTTGTTGAAAATGTCAACCATGCTTTAAACTTGTCAATTGCACTATCTTGCTTAAACTTTTTCCTTGGACTCCAATTACAACATTTGGGTTTACAATCTGAAGGTAAGTCAACTAACTTCCATGTTCAATTACCATTAGAGACTCTACTGTATCACTTATGGCTTCTCTCCAAAATTCAAAGTTTGGTGAGGATAAGACTTCTTCTAGGTAATGAAACTTCACTTAACATTATGCATAACATAGTCAGATCGAAGGTCTGTTTTCACCATTGCACATTTGCTTCTCCTACATTGTCCAACATTTGATCCTCGACACCCTAAAAGGATACTGTAGCCTAAGCATTACGATGCTTTATGGACGTGAAAGTTTGGGCCAACCTCAAAAGGATTCTCATAGAAGTAAGAGTGATCACCAACCCCGTGCCAGCGATAAGTGATACATGATAAAAGAACACCCAAGAATTAATAAGAGCACATAGTCGGGAGACATACAAAGCTCTATTGGCCTTGGTTGAACAAGGTAATGCATGAAAAAAGGGATGAGCGAGAGATTTACAAGTACTACGAGTAACTTAAAGTGCTAACTTCTCAAGTTGGTTGACCAAAAAGGTGGCTGGCTAAATAATATGGTGAGCGTCAAATGTGCATCAGAGCATATGATCACATTTTGATGTGACCAAGCATACCACAAGATTGATAAGATTTAGTGAATGACTTTGGATTGTGTCTTATTGCGGGAGCTCGAGCTACGAATCCAGGCTACCAGCCATTTTCGAAAAGGAGTTGTCAATAACGGTGAATATAAGACAGGGAAAAGACCAAATCACACAAGTCTTGTACAGTGCATTCGATGGAAAGTGTCCCACTGTCTTAGTGTGGGCCAAACAAAAGGGGCTAACATCATTATTTCCATAATATTAAACTAAAAAGAGGGCGGATTTAAGAGGTAAAGAGTCCCAGAGAGCATGCCAAAGGAAGACCATAAGCTTATGAGGGATAGGTGAGGATCAAAGTTTCTTCAAAACATACAAAGAAATTGATTCAACACACACTTAGAGTTCTCGCTTTGTTCAAGGCGTGATTTACTTTTCTTTGTGCAGGAAAAGGTAGGCAGGTTTTACTGAGAAATGATAAGCCTATGTGAGATCCAATATCAGTTTGTCCTTATATTTAGCAAAAGAAAGGCGATGACTTAAAAATGCTTGAAGCAATATGATCTGGGAATATTGACGAAACCAAATTCGAATCTCAGACTCCTCAAAAGGTTTTTAATGTGTAAGAAAAGCACATTTTTTCTCTCACGAGTTTTCTCAAAATTCTAATACTTTTCCAAACCATTCTCATTTATGAAAAAGATATTTTTTGTGTTAAAATACTCCAACATCTTTAGCTAAGTTCATTTCATGTGTATGAAGACCCCAGATCTTATACCTCTGCTCCACCCTCTTGAAATGCCTTCATGCCTTTACCTCCATGTCGATCTCCCTAAAACAACATTACTGGTTTCGCACCATTAGTTTTGACTATTAAGAACCGTTAAATATACTATATTTTTGTCCTTGCTTCTTTTACATCAGTCCCCCCAGCCGCTTCCTTACCCCACAAATTCAACGGTCCAATTTGTTTTGAGTGGATGGTCCAAAACCATACAATCCCACATGGACAGCCTGGCATCACCACTATATCAACATGACTTCATCTCATAGCAACCACTATCATTGGTAGGGCTGTATACGAATCGAGTTCGAGCCGAACAAAGGTATGTTCAAACTCGTTTGTTTAGTTTCAGGCCATGTTCATGTTCGTGTTCGTGTTCGTTTAATCTTCAAAATCTTGTTTGAACGCGTTCGCGGTTCGTTTAACAAAACTCGTGTTCGGCTCGAATTCATTCGTTTATTTGTACGAATCGAACTCGAACTTGAAAACTTGTGTTCTCGTTCAAAATAATTACTCCAAACTAGAACTACACCTTACTTGATCCAATTGTCTAAGTGATTTTAGGGCTTTTAAGTTTAAACTAATTTATACTATAATTAAGTTATATGACTTTTGAGTTTTGAACATATTATAATGAAGTTATTATCCAGAAGAGCTGTTCACAAACACATTCGTGAATACTTTGAAATGTTCATGCTCGACTCGTTTAATAAATGAGCTCTAATATTTTGTTCATGTTCGATCGAACGAGTACTCGATTGGCTCGTTAGGAGTTGTTCAAACTCGGTTCGGCTAATTTTAAGGGATGCTTGAGCTCGACTCGTACACCTGACGAGCCAAGAATCTGTGGTCAAACTTGGGATCGTTAATCGATCACAAGCTTAGCTCGACTCGGCTCGTATGCAACAAATCAAAGAGAACGGATATGCAAGATCTATGATGAAGACGAAGAAGACTAAACATTGATCAATGGAGAAGTGAGTACCAGATCTAGACGTGCAGTACCAGATCAGCAAATCAAACCATGGAAAATAAATATAGATTGTGAAATAGATAGAGATAGAATTCAGCCTTCTTCTCTTTCGACTCTAATGGGAATGGGGGATAGAATTCAGCCTTCTTCTCTTTCGACTCTAATGGGAATGGGTGAAGGCTGAATTCTTTAAGTGGAAAGAGACAAAGGGGTGAATGCTGACTTTTTAAGGAGAAAGAACTTGTTTGATTATAAGTGGTGGTGGACGGTGATAGCTAGAAATAGGGAGATGGAGATATAGAAGAGAGAGAGAAGAAGAAGAACCTTCCTTAAATGTTTCTGCGGTTGATGAGGTTCGTTGCCCGACTCTTGGAAGAGAGTGAGTCAAAAAACCTGTTAGTTAAGGTTTGAAATATTTTATATTTGACTTTTACATTTAATGATGTTTAAATATGTATAATGAATGTATATCTATATACATGAATAAACATGAATAGATAAATGAATTGCTCACGAACGCTTTCATGAACAAAATTTCGTCTTCGTGTTCGATTCGCTTATTATACGAGCTCTAAAATTGTGTTCATGTTCGATTCGTTTATTTTGTGAACGAACGTGAACTTTGTTCACAGAAAGCTCGATTTGCTTGCAGTTCTAACTGCCACAACCACCACTATTTATCCATGGTCATAGCTGACTAATTGTTCATTGTGAGGTCATCGGCGAACTAATGGCACATAATTATAGCAATCTAGTGGCACATCAATCATGTAATTACAACATGAACTAGTGGTAAGTCGTACCTTGCATGATTTAAACAAATACTGCCCACCATTTCTTTTAGTGGTAAAAGGCCTCCTTAGACTTAGTTAAATCGCTAGAGTAACAAGTTAGTTAGTACCCTTATATAGAAGAAAATTTTTGGATGCTACCCCGGTTGGAGGAATCTTCATTTTACTCCCTATATAGCGACAAACAATCGTCTCTAAATGTTTCTAGTGACTTCTATTTAGTGACGCGAAAAAAGTGCTGCTAATAATTGTCGCTAAAAGCATGGGTGGATCTCTTGCATGACCAGGGGGGCCCACGGCACCCCCCAGCTTTTGGAATTTTTTTTCATAATTACACAAATGACATTATCTCGTAACGTTTATTAATTAGGGTTTCGTTTCGTTTTGTTGTATTTTTTATTCTTTATGTCAGCGGTCGTCATAGTCTTCTTCTTTCTCATTTTTTGCTCCATCTCCGTTCTTCCAAATTCTATGTTTCAAATATCCTGATCACGAAAAAACACGAATTGATCAAGGTTAGTATTTTTTGGAAGTTTAAATTCTTATAATATGTTAACTTATACGTGACTATTGTACTCATACAGTTAATAATCACATTAGTAATTTATCTATAGAGTAAGAGTTAAGTTTTTTCATGCAAGATTAGTAATTCGTTCTTGATTAACCTTACCAAGTTAAATAAATCATTATGAGAAGCAAAATTAAATGATTAGTAGTCAAATTGAGCAATACTTTTACGTTAGCCATCAAAATTTTAATGTCTTTTTGGCCCCCTTCGATTAAACTTTCTGGATCCGTCCCTGGCTAAAAGTGTTAAAAGAAAAGCCACTAGAAATATTTAGCTACTATTAATTGTCACTATACATGGGATTAGAGGAAGATTCCTACAACCTGGGTAGGAGCCAAAGTTTGTTCTATATAGAAAAGAACGAAGTATCTGGACTAAGTTTGTAATATCATACATCCTTGAGAACACCTCTCCTTATGAAAGCAATGTCCTATACATAAATAACCCAATATATCGGATTTGAGATTTATAAGCATAAGTTAGACATTATGATTTATTTAGATGTCAAATAGAATGAAGATCTTTTGTGCAAATATTTTGATATATGAAAATAAATCTAACCTATACATTGCAAAAGCTAGTAGGTTTCAGGAATGCTACCGTATCAGTATTATATTTAGCCATGTTGGTAATCTTTAAAGACCTTGGTAAATCAATAGTAGAACGATTTAATGCCCTAATGCAAGAAAAGAACAAGTATCATTATTTCGGATTGTGATTCCCTACTGTAACCATGGGTTACAGCAGGGTGCGGTACCCAGCAATGTGAGAGGGGGAAGAGAGAGATAGAGAAAAGGGGATTCAAACCATGGTTACTCTCTCTTTCATGTCTCTCTCTTCCCCCTCTCACATTGCTGAGTACAGCACCCTGTTGTAACCCATGGTTACAACAGGGGATCCATATCCCATTATTTCAAGTAAGTGCTTGGAAGACGTCAGAATCAAAAGATCACCATTTTCTCTCTCTACGAGAGAAGACAAAAGCCAAACCTCTCTTTCTCTTCAACTTCTGTCTCCATCATCATCGTCAGTTTCCCGGTGGGTGGTGATGTGGTAGTATAGATTTTCGTCTGATTTCGTTTTCTCTTTTGGGATCTTGGTGAGTTTGGCGAGCCGGACGGTTGTCATTGTCGTCATGACGGATGACCATCGGTTCGATGTGGTGAGCCATTGTTTTTCCGGCACCGGTGATGGTTAGAGTTGGAAGCTGGTTAAGCTGTTGGTCCTTGGAATACTCCATGGTTAGGTTGTGGTGACAAATGTGAAGGTGATTTTGCTGTCGGGGTCGTGATTCAAGTGTTGGCATGGGTTGGAAAACGGTTGCTGTGTGGTTACTTTACCTAGTGTTTGTGGGTCAAAGATGGTGAGTCCGGGTCATAGGCTTTTAACTTCTGGGGTTTGTCTTCCCCCCTCATCCCAGTTGATTCCCCCTCCCCTCCTTTGTTCCAGAAAGGTCATATTGGCTTGAATTTGGTGGTGGTGATGATGCTTCAGTGCAACTTGCGGTGTAGGTGCAAGGCTATGGTGGTTTTGGTTGGTTTCTAATGGTGGTCAGTGGCGATTTTGGGTCAGGGTGCTAAGATCTTTATCCAGTCTGAGATCTGGTTGTGAGACAGCGGCGATTCCGATGGAGCTCCCATTTGTGTTTTGCTTTAGTGGCTGCAGCAGTGTGCTGGTCGGAGAAGATGGGTTTTTCCAGTGCCGGCGTGGTGCACGGGTATCAAGGACACGTTGCAGAGATGGGACACGTGTCTGGAGTTGGGTCAGTGGCAGACAGTATTTTGGTGTTTGTTGATTGATTGTTTTATTTAGTCCTTATCATGTTTAATTTAGGTTATAGTTATCTTGTTTTAGTTAGTTTTTATCCAATTTAGCTAGTAATTTCTAGTTTGTAGTTGGTTTTATCTTGTTGTTTAACTAGTTAGTGTATATCTCAAAAAAAGAAAAAAAAAATCAAAATATCTATATTGCCCTTTTATTACGATTCCTATCGGATGAGGATGTTATCCGTGAATCTTGTTACTTGCCTTTAGACATGGTGTATCTTTCATTTATCCTTAGTATATATTTATATTCTTGAAAAAAAAAACATATGAGACATTTTCGGCTTAAGTCACGTAACATTAATTCAATTGTTTATGTGATCCATGTAGCAAAACAAAAATAATAATAATAAGGCACTTTTGTATGGTTAGTGCCACTTTTCATTGGATCCCTTATTAACAATTCATTGGGTCGATATCTACAAAGAGAACCGGAAATGATAAGGACACCAAACATTGACATGTACGAGAACGTATGTTATATTTTTTTCAGCCCAAAACTATGGTTAAAATAAGTAATGTTATTCAAAAGTTTTCTTGCAAACGCCATTCAGGGGAAACATTTGTCGGTATATATTATTAATGAATTTTTTTGTCACACCCAGTGGACAATTATTAGTGTAGTGAGATCAATTTGTTGCTAATAGTCCCAATAATTGAGTGGTGTTAAGTGGTTAGTTATAAATATCATTTATTAATGTATGTACTAATATATGATAGTTGGCTGACAAGCTCCTATTGTTGCCCATATATATATATATATATATATATATATATATATATATATATATATATATATAACTTAGTGGCAATTAACTATTACTGACAATTGATATGTGAATTTTTCAGAAAGATATGGGAATCATTCTACACTAAAACATTAGAGTCTACCATTTAAGAATGCTTTTTAGACTTTCAACGTTATATATCTGAAACTAAAAAGTGTAGCAGGGGCCAAATTAGTGCTGAGAATTACATTATGTTCTAGAACAAACTTTGGCTCCTACTCCGGTTGTAGGAATCTCCCTCCAACCCCGTGTATAGTGACAATTAATAGTCACTAAATATTTTTAGTGATTTTTCTTCTAACACTTTTAGTGACAATTATTAGCAGCACTTTTTTAGCGTCACTAAATAAAAGCCACTAGAAACATTTAGAGACGATTGATTGTTACTATATAGGGAGTAGGAGGAAGATTCATCCAACCGGGGTAGCAGCCAAATTTTTTCCTATGTTCTAATATAAAGACTCTTATTTATAAGAATTTTTTCTACTGCTATCCGGGTAGTAGAAAGATAGGTACAATTACTCATATAGCAACAATTAATTGTCATTAGTACAGTTAGTTACATTTCAGTGACAATTTTTAGTAATAGTTTTTTAGCATCACTAAATAAAAGTCAATGAAGATATTTAACGACCATTCATTATCGCGATGTAGAGGGTTATAGTTATCTTCCTACAATCGGGATAGTACTCAAATTTTGATCATACTAACCTGTTGTTTATACTTATTGGAATGTAAACCTTAATTACCCAGGTTCTAAATATTATAGCTGAAGCTATATGCACTATATTTACATGAAGTGGCATGCTTGATGATTGTAGGAGCTCACACTATTGGATCAGCTCATTGTAGTGCATTCAGCGAGCGATTTCACAACGATTCAACTGGAAAACTCGCCTCATTGACGCATCCCTGGACAAAGTCTATGCAGCAATGCTCACTAAAACGTGCCCAGTAAGAGCAAGTGTGTCCGTAATAGTAAACAACGATCCCCAGACGCCCACGATTTTTGACAACCAGTACTACAATGATCTCTTGGCTCACAAGGGTCTCTTTCAATCTGATTCCGTCTTGCTTAATCATGCCAGAACAATGAACAAAGTGGTGAATTTTGCTAATAACCAAGACAATTTTTTTGAGAGCTGGAGTCGGTCTTTTGTGAAACTCGGTAGTGTTGGAGTCAAGACGGGTGGTGAAGGTGAAATTAGACAATCTTGTTCGGTGATCAATGGATGAAGCATGGGAAAGAAAAAGTATGTGTTACATGGATTTTACTAACTGTAATCGACTATATTGGAGCTTTTTCGTCCTCAAAGGTGGCCCCTTAGTCTTAATGGCTTGATTGAACTGGCGCGAACTGCACAACCAAGCTCAAAGTATGGCTCGAATTCGGAGATGACAAACCTTTTTGATGTCTTTTTATAGAAAGGAGGGGAATCGCCATGGAATTCGCGCTCAAGCACCGGGGCAACTCGATGTATGTTGTTTCCCGAGCACCTAATATGTCTAAGGGATAGTATCAAGAGCTTCCTCTAAGTTCAGAGGTAATTCAAAAAGACTACTTGGTAAAACCTTACTTGTGTCAGTCAACTAGACAAAATTGAACGTTCTTAACGTCCATAAAAAATTGACCTTCATAACATCATGCTTGAAGCAAAAATTACTCACTTTCTACTATGCACATGTAGTTTTGCTAAAGCAATATGCAGCCTTGAATATCAGTACAAGAAAAGCAGTCCTTACTAATGGTTTTTTAGCGACGGAACAAAATTTGTCACTAAAAGTCACCTTTAGTGTCAGAAAAATCCATCGGTAAATATCTGTTGGTAAAGGTTTTCACCGACGGAACTATTAGTCATTAAAACCCTTTAACGACGGATCTTTATCGACAGACTTATACCGGAGGAGTATCTGTCCCTAAATTCTTTTTCCCAATTTTCTATTTTCGGTCAAATTTTGGAAAATATTTTCTGCCGAAATATAAACTGTCACTAAAAGTATTATTTGTAATATTTTAATGACTTTTGGCGACGAACATAAAAAGCCGTTACTAAAGTCATTAACTAATTTGAAAATGGACTTTTAGTGACGGATTATTAGTCGCTAAAAAATCATTTTAAAAATTTTGATAACAAGACTTTTAACGACGGACCTTTAGCGATGGGCAACGTTCGTCGCTAAAAGTCCCTTAGTCAAAACCCTATTTCCTTTTTTTTCTTTCTCATCGTTGCTTCTTTCTCTTCTCTCTTTTCCTTCCGACCATTTAATCTCACCGACGATCTCCTTTCGCCCCTACCTCCTACGCTGATCCCGTCCGACTGTCCCTTCTCTGCCGCAGCACCACCCTAACGCCCTTGGCCTCTATCGTCCCTCTGTTGTAGCGCCGTCCCACCGTCTCTCCTCTGGAGTGGCGCCGCCCCAACGCCCCTCTGCCCCAGCGCCGTCCCATCGCAGCTCTGGCCCAATGCTCATCGCCACCGTCCACAGTGACCTTGCCGGCTGTCAACCGCTTATAAGCTTTTTATTTCTAAATACTTATAATATGTTTTATTTAATTTATTTGTTATATAATGTGTTTTAATTGTATTAAAGATATGTTAGAATTGTATTGATAGTTAAGAAAAAAAAAACTTAAATGCTAATTAATCATGATTAATCCTAATTAACTCTAATTGTCTCTAATTAACCCTAATTAGGTTTAATTAACTATAATTAAATCCTAATTAACCCTGATTAATGTTAATTTAACCCTAATAAGTCCAACTTAACCCTAAGTAATCCTAATTAAATCCTAATTAACCCTAATTTTAACCATAGGGAACACTAACGTAACAGTCTGAAAATCTGGAGCTCCATTGTTCTGAATTGGGAATTGTTTGTTGATGGATGTGGATTGGTTGGGATTGTATAATTGGATTAGGATTACAGGTTTGGGTATAAAAAAATTTAAAAATATTATGTTTAGCAACGGATTTTTTCCCGTCGCCAAATGTCTACAAGGATAGTGTTGTGAAAATCCTTTAGCGGCGAAAATTTTCGTTGCTAAAGGTTTTCCGACAAAGCTTTAGCGATGGGCAGTCCGTCGCTAAAGGTCCATTATTTTTAACGACGATTTTTTGGGACGAAAATTATTAATTTGAAAAAAAAATATTTAGCAACAAAATATTCCGTCGCTAAACCAAAAAAAAATTAATTTCAAATGCGGAAATCATTATTTAGTGACGGAAATTCCGTCGCTAAACCAATCTAGTGTCCATCGTCAAAAGTTGGACTTTTAACGAACGGATTTTTAAAATCCGTCACCAAACTTTTAGCAATGCGGTTATTAGCGACGGACTTTTAGTAACAGGGGGTGTCCATCACTAAAAGTTTTTGCGACGGAATAAAGACTTTTAGTGACGGGGTATCCATCGCTAAAAATTTGGTGATGGAATAATGACTTTTAGTGACGGAATTGTTCGTCGCTAAAAATCCTTTTCGTTGTGGTCAGTGTTATTAAAAGCGCGCTTAGGAGCAAGGCGCACCCAGGCTCACATATTGCGCCTCGCCTAGGCCCAGGCGCAGCGCGTTCAATAAGGCGCGCGCCTCGTGCACCTAGGCGCCAAGGCGCAAGGCGCAGAGCGGCGGTGGAGGCGCTCACTAAGGCGCACGAAGTCTGGCCGTTGGATTTGCCTGTGTGGTTTTAGGTGAACCGTTGGATCTTCATCTGCCTGTGTGGTTTTATGTCCAAAATCCCTAAATCAAAATCCGAGCTCCTGAATCTAAATCAGTATCACAAAGTCACGACTCTGAACCCTCACCTGATCTCTTCCCTTGCTCCGGCCACCATCGCCCTTATCGCCGCTGGCCGCCACCATCGCCTCTCTCTCGCGTCGGCCGTCTATTGCTCCGTTCGCCGTCACCGTCGCGACCTCGCTGCTAATCTTATCTGCTGCTGCTCCTTGGCTGTTCGAATTGAAGCTACTTCACTCAACGGTCCACAGTCCACCTCTCTCTCTCTCTCTCTCTCTCTCTCTCTCTCTAATTTGATGATTTTCCCACCCTTGACTGTGACAGTCCACCCGCCTGTAAACTCCAAATTTTTATGTACATTAACTTTAAATGTTATGCCTTGTTATATTTTTTTCTTCTAATATTGTTCTTGCAATTTCACATGACATATGGTGGTGTTATGTTCACTTAGTGATTTGTTATTTTTCAGTTGATTTAAAATGTTTCTAATGTTGGAAGCTTGTTAAATATAATGTTATGGAATTTGAAATTTTTTCCTAGTGTTTGAAAGTTTCTTAATTGTCATTTATATTTTTTTTAACGTAATTTTATTGTTTTAATGCACTATTATTTATTTATCTATATTTGTATTAATTTTGCGCCTTACTTCGAAAAGGCGCGCGCCTGCGCCTTGCGCCCAGGCTCCAGGAACCTTTTGCGCCTTAGGTGCGCCTGCGCCTTTAATAACATTGGTTGTGGTGTATATGAAGTGCAATCATTTTAAAGCATGCATAGTTTTAACAAAAATCATTACAGTTTTTGCAACATAGAAGCCTACTTTTTTCATTACAGAGTACAACTCCATCTATTTTCCCTGGCTTTTCTCTCTCTATCCCCTTTCTCTCTCTACTGGATTTTTGAGAATTCTAAACCATGTACCCGTCTAGACCACCTGATATACCAATGACTTGAGATCTAGTCCAATTCATTGTTTAAGCCAGACGATGGGTGACATCTAGAGTTCTGATGGATGGAGTCTGACGAGTACGGGTAAGATTTTCCTAGAAATTTCTTAGACGCGTTATACAAAACAACACAAATAGTAACTTTCACCTGTATTACTTAAAATCTTTTATAACCTCAAGCTTTAAAGATGACGTTTTCAACTAACAATATTTAGACACCTTAGATTTTGAAAAAGTATTATAGAACCTACTTCACCAAAATAAAACAAAATTAGTCTTAAACATCATCCACACCATAAATAGAAACACAATCTGTAACAGAAAAAAGTAGACACGCTCCTATGTAAAACCAAACCTTAAAGATGAAATGACACTTCAAATGGTTCATATTTGCCGATTAGCATTCAAGATGCATTGTCAAATTCAAATTTCCACAAGAACGTGTGGAGTATGTTTAAATGTTGCATAACTTGCACCTTGCTCTATCTTTTCAATTATATCATCCTTGTAGAGCTTAAACTTTTCAAAAAGCGTATTCTCATCATCTAAGCATTTTAACCACATGTATGCCCATGCATGAGCTGCTCTTAGCCAACCTGTGCGGTTACGGTAAACTTACAAACTTTCATGTAGACGACATGAATTCCCATACTTAGTGTTTTTGGCCCCCGGCTGGTTTACCCACAGGTTGTAGGTAGGCTTTGCCGTGTTAGTAAGAAAGCTCAATTGATGTGTAACGTCCCAGTCCTCGGCCCCATCACAGTGTGTTGCCCCCCTCAAAAGTGCTAGCCAATAAGTACTATGTCGTTATAGACATGATCTTATAAAGGTAATCTCATACTATCTGACATTCCATGTGGGATATCATGATCTCCCCTCCTTATGCCTTATCGTCCTCGCTAAGGCTCGATCCCACGTAATACAAAGTCTTCCTCTCAAGCCAATGTGGGACTTTTGATTGCGTTTCTCACCCTTTATTGCCCCAACTATCATCTTGATGTGGGCTATGTTCATACTTACATTTGTTTCCCCCAAAAATCTGCAACTCGACTGGATACTCCAGCTTAAGCTTTCAAGAGTTGGTTCTGATACCATCTATAACAACTCAGTCTACTGCCCCACAATGGGGCATTGCCTCCCCCAAAAGAGCTACTAACAGGTACTTCTAATATTATAGGGAAGGTGTTTATAAGGGCAATCTCACACTATCCGACATCTGATCTGGGATATCACACGATGGGTCAAATTATAAAGTCTGGTGTACAATCGAAAAGCATGATCAAGATGAGGAAAAACCCACCAGGTATAATCGATATGGGACATTAACATTCGCCCTCACGTGTATATCGTGAAATATGAGATGATCCCAAGCCTCAATCTGAGTAAAGTAGACCCTCACAAATAGTGTAGATTATGAAGCAAGGACCTGAAAACCATAGGCCTCCGGCAGGGCCAAGGTTTGATAATGTACTAAAGCCTGGTGTCGAACCCAAAAGCACGCTTAAGAGTAAGACAAGCCCACAAGGTATCAAACCCAATCAACATGTATACTTAACAAAATTGTTAATAGATGACAGTCATGCTGAAATAGGTGAAACAGGAAGGGTGAAAAATAAAAAATAAAAACAAAAGAAGATGTACAAGAATTGAGATTAAGATCTGTGGGGAATCAACCCAGATGAATAAGGATTACTTCAGCCTTGAAGGCTATATTGACAATACCATGATACACACTGTCTTAAAAAATATTGTATGAGAAAGCAATGATCATCTAATCCTGGGCACGTCCACAACAAACCTTTGAAATTTTTAGTAGGCTAAATAGCATTAACCGCTTATGGTTTATCTTGTTTGACAAATTAAATAATACTCTAAAGTTTCAAATTAAGCTAATAGCCTATAACGTTCTTAAGTTGGAGCGTGGTCCTAATTTTGACGTGAGCATGTTTTCACGGACTCATTGTAAAGGTGCTAGCACAGGGGTGCGCATGGGGATATGCGTTGGACTAAGCAACGGGTCTGGGGTGTAATTCAGCAGACATATGCATTTGGCTTCACCCCGACCCGAACATCGCCAAACATTGAGAAAATCTATTAGGAAAAGGCTTTGGGAGCCCCATAAGTATATTCGGCATGGGTATTTCCATAGTTGTGTAACAACGTGCCAACAATATGACTCTTTTGTAGGGTTATTTAAGTCAAACAACTATTAAATATCAAAAGACAATTTAGTGAATCAACAACTGTCTGAAACCATTGCACCACCACCTTAAAGCACCATCACCGACCTGCATGCCTAATTGACCATCTGCAATCAATTGCTAAAGTCCAAACTTGCCCAATTTGCCTTTTATAATGATAACTTCTGCAACAAACAAAAAAGCCTGAAGAAATCCTAGACTAAAAAATAACTTGTTGACTCACTCATTTTTCATCACCTCCATCTACTACTCTCCATCATAGACAAACCCTAACCTAGGTTCTTAATTCATAAATGGTTCTCATTCCTCACCATCCACGAATGCCAGTTCCACCTCACCTGCGTTGATAAAACCTTTAACCAAATCCGCACCACAGAGCTCCCAGGGGGAATCTAAGTGGCAAGTAATGGAGTTGCCCGACAAGGTTGAGGCCAATAAGGTGATTTCGCATCTCAAATCCATGGTGGATCATCGTTATCACATGAGGGTTGGAACCCTTAAGGTCTTTAGCCAGTTAGACAAAAACTTGGGACGCATTAATTTCCTAGGATCTGGTTATGGCACGAAGATGAAAAACTCATAATATATGCTCGCAAGTCGACAATGTTGCCTCAGGTCAATGGTGGTGTTACGATTAGTCTTCTCAGGAATAAGGCAGCCCATGGCTAGACCATTGGTGGTTAATGGTTGTTAGAAATAGGGGAAGAGGGATAGGGAGAGAGAATCAAGAAAAAGCAAATCCAGTTACCACTTTTTTTATAACGATGTTAGAATTTTGAAAAATTAAATACTCAAGTAGCCAATAGCTTTTTGACACCCAATTGATTGTTTTATTTTAAAGAAATTTTCAATAGAGCCCTTGTGGTTTGAGCGAGTTGGAAAGAGGCACATCTGGTTCTATTTTTCAGAAATGATCCCCTGTGGTACTAATTGTGTTGCATTTTTTATATTGTAACAAATAAGAGAAAGTTTCCAGCTTACGCCTTACAAATTTGTGCTCCACAACATCATCGTCCCAACACCCTAACATTCAACAAAAATCATCGAGCAACCCATGGACTTTACCATCCCAGGAAACCAAATCTTATCATGGCATAGATTTGTAATAATCGAATATGCCATTGCAACAATCAAACCAAATATGGCCTAGGTGGGCATGAGCGGTGGTGGATGGGACTAGGTTGATGGTGGAAGTGGATGGCGATGTTGGACAATGGTGGGCGTAAATGCGGTGGAAAAAGTGAGTTGCAGTGTTGGATAGGGATAGGTCGGTGTTAGGCACGAGTAATGATGATGATAGTGACAAGTGGAGTTGGGTCTGGGTTGGTGTTGGGAGTGACTATTGATGTTCGGTGGGGCTGAGTTGGTGGTGG
This sequence comes from Escallonia rubra, assembly GCA_033065855.1. Classification (NCBI taxonomy): domain Eukaryota; kingdom Viridiplantae; phylum Streptophyta; class Magnoliopsida; order Escalloniales; family Escalloniaceae; genus Escallonia; species Escallonia rubra. The sequence continues at coordinate 70,045 of JAVXUO010000067.1, read as the reverse complement.
GCATGATTGGTGGTGGTGGACGGGATTAGTGCAGTGTTTGAAGGGAGTGGTGTTAGACGAGGTAGGATTGGTGGTGCAACGAATAGTGTGTTGGATAAGGTGGGATTAGCCGTCGTGGACGGGGCTAGCTTGGCGAGGCCTGTGAAAATGCATCCAAGGCGTCTTGCGCCTGTCCTACGCACAAAACTTGACTCATGGAGTCTTACTTTTGGAATAATTTCTGGTGCGGTCTCCCATCACGCAAAAGAGCATCGAATACTACGATATCAAACGATAGCTATTTTGTAAAGGCACTTCGAATGCACTTTCTACTACTTAACCAATATTAGGAGTCACCTCAACCCACATACTTAACCAGCATCGAGGCAATCATTGATGGAATTGTAGCGGGTCCCTTGACTAATTTAGTTCCAATCCAGTTCTCAAATAATTATGCAACAAGTCAATGATTGAGATTCTTGACTCCAAAAAAATGCACTGACTTGAAAATTACCGGACGATGGCATCTGTCAATTTAATATTAAGCTTTATGGAGTAAATTTCCACACGAATTTGATTCGTCAAATACAAGGCACTGATGCAGTTCAACTAAGCATTACTAAGCTAAAGCAGTGCACCTCATTCCAGCTATTTCATTTACCCACTAGATTAGCTATTTTCAAGCTTTCTGCTTGCAACACTTATATGTAAATGAATATTACGGATAATATTTGACTTAATTACCCAATGCATTTCTTTGCTTGAATGAGTTCTTTAACCTTATTACCCTAAACACAAGTTTATGACTTTGATTTAAGAGAAGACAAATCCATCCAAGCGGTGACCATTAGTGACAATAACGGAACAATTATTGTTGCAAGCACTCAGGCAACCGCACCAATGACTGTAGAAATGGCCGAAGCTATAGCAGCTTTCCTAGCTGTCAAACTGGCAATTCAAATGAAATGTTCTCATGTAATATTTGAAGGAGATGTAGCAATGATCATTGATTGGATGAAGAACACAAATTCTACCGCAAGCTGGACTAGCTTTGCTGTCGTTGAAGAAACAAAGGAGAAACTGAAATATCTTGAGTGCTGGACCTTTGCTAAGTGAAACCAATAAAATAACCCTAGAGGGGGGCGAATAGGGTTTTAAGACTACTTTAAAAATAATCAACCAACAAACCTCAATCTCAAAAACTCAAATAAACAAGCAACCAATCTCAACACAAATGTAAAACGATAAAGTAAAGAGAGAAGGGTTTAGAGATACTTGACAAGGAGAATTAAATGGTTCGGCTTGATATACCCACAAGCCTACGTCCACCCCTTCAAGGAAGTCCCTTGAAAGGCCCTAGAATCCACTAGTATGATCTTCCTTATGGGTCAAGATCGAACCTCTTACAATCCCTTGATGCTATGCCCAAATCAAGAACAAGCTTTGACAAACCCAAAGCTCCAAAGCTTGACAACCCCAAGCTTTGATACAGGAACCTTTCAATGAAGAAATGTGTACAAGATTTCACTCTTAAGAAGTAGATGAGTACAAGTTGAAGTACTAGAACAAGAGAGATGAGTGTATGATGACTTATGAAAGTGTATCTCTCTCTAATGTAAGCTCACAATAAATGCTCTCTTGAAAAGGATGAGAAATCAATGAAAAAAAGATAGATTTGAACAATTGCTTTGATCTTTGAGAATATGAAAGATATGAGAGCTTTGAATGTAATTGATGAATGAAAACAATGCCTAAGATGAGTATTTATAGAGGTGGTAATAAATATGACCGTTTGGGGTTAGGTGGGGCATTAAATGCGCCAAACGGTAAATGCAGTCGACTGCAATGCCCATTGCAGTCGACTGTAACCCAAAAAGTAGCCGTTGGAAATTCAAATTTCCAACTTGCAGTCTACTGTAATCCATTACAGTCGACTGTAATAGGCTACTGAAAGTATCTCAGTGGACTGCTTTCCAATGCAGTCGACTGTAATACCCTACTACCCAACTTGCAGTCGACTGCATTCCAATGCAGTCGACTGCATTTCTGAAAATGCAGTTTCCTATTTTTAAAGCATGAAAAACTTTTATGCATGCAAGGGAAACCTATGGCCAAGTTCTAGGTATACAGTCATCGTAACGATCATCTCTCTATGTCTAGTTTACAAAAACGGAAATAAAAGCATGAAAACTTCAATCGACGAATTTCCTCTTTAATGCGTTCCGTTGAGAGTCTTTGATCGTGTTGCTCGTCTAATAATCCGTTTGCATGAGTATGAGATTGTTCCTATTGCTTCATCAACTCAATGCATGTTAGACAGCATAATCATCAATGTTAGTTATCATCAAAATCAAATATAATCCTAGGTTAAATAACCGTAGGGTTAACAATCTCTCCCTTTTTTATGATGGCAAACATTGATTCAAATAATTTGAGATATATAAGATAATAAAGCCGAAGAAGCATAACAATCTCAATTATAAACCAGAAGGGGTCATGAGAAGAAATCATGACAAAAAGCTCCCCCTTTTTTAAGCAATATAGGGCTCCCCCTAACTTAAGCAATATATGCTCATATCAAGTTCACACAAATATGAATCAACAATATTTTCTTCCCCTTTTGACATCATTGAAAAAGGTCAAGGGTGTGTGTGAAAGTGATCAACTTATGTATCCATCCATGCATAATCAATATTGCCAACAAGGGCATTTAAACAATAAAAACATAAGTACTTGAATACCCATCAAAAGGTGTACCAAGCACTTGTTACAAAGATAGCACAAATAGGAAGTGTAAATGATTTAGAAATATGAGTGTGTGCAAATCAAATGAGATTGAATGAATATCAACAAAATCAATAAGTTTGAAAAGAGAAACATCAACCAAAGCATGCTTTAAGCATATTAAATAATGTTCAAGCATGAGAAGTGCAACTAGCATGATTAGCACAAGAGATATAACATTTAGTCACATAGGTGAAGACATGCCAAGTTCTCTTCTAAGAGCGGTAAACCTCTTCGAATCTAAAGGTTTAGTGAAGATATCCGCTAATTGGTGATTTGTGTCCACGAAATCTAGAACAATATCACCTTTTTGCACATGATCACGGATAAAATGGTGTTTGATTTCTATGTGCTTTGTGCGTGAATGTTGGATGGGATTTTTTGTCAAGTCAATGGCACTAGTATTATCGCATAAGATAGGTATGTGATCATACTTGAGTCCAAAATCCAAAAGGGTTTGTTTCATCCAAAGAATTTGTGCACAACAAGCACCAACCGCCATATATTCGGCTTCGGTGGTAGAGAGTGCAACCGAATTTTGCTTTTTGGAACTCCAAGAAACAAGAGAGTGACCTAGGAATTGGCATACTCCACTAGTACTTTTCCGCTCAGTTTTACAACCGGCATAGTCGGCGTCGGAGTAACCAATTAGGTCAAAAAATGAAGTGTTTCTAGGAAACCATAACCCTAAATCGTGAGTGCCCTTAAGATATCTGAGGATTCTCTTGACGGCAATCAAATGAGATTCCTTAGGACAAGCTTAAAATCTAGCACATAAACAAACACTAAACATTATATCGGATCTACTTGCGGTAAGGTAAAGGAGTGATCCGATCATACCTCGATAGCGCTTAATATCAACATCCTTACCCTTTTCATCTTTATCAAGCTTTAATGAAGAGCTCATTGGAGTGTCAAAAGCATTTGATGCTTCCATGTCAAATCTCTTGAGTAGCTCTTTGGTGTATTTGGCTTGGTTGATAAAGATTCCATCCTTGCTTTGTTTGATTTGCAATCCAAGGAAGAAGGTGAGTTCTCCCATCATGCTCATTCCAAACTCCTTACTCATACAAGAAGCAAACTTTTCGCACAAGGATCCATTAGTAGCACCAAATATAATATCATCAACATAAATTTGCACCAACAATAAGTCATTGCCCTTAGATTTTATAAAAAGAGTGGTGTCAAGTTTTCCTCTTGAAAAACCATTTTCTAAAAGAAAACTACTTAGCCTTTCATACCAAGCTCTAGGAGCTTGTTTTAAACCATAAAGAGCTTTGCTAAGTCGGAAAACATGGTTTGGAAATTTTTCATGTTCAAAGTCGGGAGGTTGAGCCACATAGACCTCCTCCGAAATAAAAGCATTTAGAAAGGCACTCTTGACATCCATTTGAAAGAGTTTAAAGTCTCTATAGCAAGCAAAAGCTAAAAGCATTCTAATCGATTCAAGTCTAGCTACCGGTGCATAAGTTTCATCAAAATCAATTCCTTCCTCTTGGTTATAACCTTGGGCCACTAATCTAGCCTTGTTTCTAACCACGGCTCCGGATTCATTAAGTTTGTTTTTAAAAATTCATTTTGAGCCTATAATCCTAAAGTTTTGAGGTTTAGGCACAAGGGTCCAAACTTGATTTCTTTCAAATTGAACTAGCTGTTCTTGCATAGCAAGCATCCAAGATTCATGATGTAGAGCATCGGAAAATTTCTTCGGTTCAATTTGGGAAAGAAACGCTATATTAACTTGTTGTTGAAGAGAGCGTCGAGTTCTTACCCCACTCGAAGGATTACCTAAGATTTGATCGCTTGGATGATCCTTTTTGTAAGTCCAGTCTTTTGGTAATTCTTGAGAGTTGTCCAAGTTTGAAGCATAATTGATTGCTTCATCGTTTCTCCCTTGAGAACTTGATTGTTGCTCCCCTTGATCAATTTCTTTGGGGTTGCCTTGTAGTGTTTCACTTATGTCCAAAGTTCTCAAGTCATTATCCATGTCATCTACATTAACAAGCGCTTACCACTGCACCAAAAACAATTGATGTTAGTAAGGGCGCAACTTTATTTCCTTATACTATTGGCCCAACAGCCAGCGCACACAGTCGAGTACACGAGGGAGTAGATGGACGCGGCCAACCTCCGATCTGCCAACAATCCCTCCCCCAGATACACCCTGGGGGACTCGAACCTGTGACCTGCTCTGATACCACTTGAAACCAATAAAATAACCCTAGAGGGGGGGGTGAATAGGGTTTTAAGACTACTTTAAAAATAATCAACCAACAAACCTCAATCTCAAAAACTCAAATAAACAAGCAACCAATCTCAACACAAATGTAAAATGATAAAGTAAAGAGAGAAGGGTTTAGAGATACTTGACAAGGAGAATTAAATGGTTCGGCTTGATATACCCACAAGCCTACGTCCACCCCTTCGAGGAAGTCCCTTGAAAGGCCCTAGAATCCACTAGTATGATCTTCCTTACTGGTCAAGATCGAACCTCTTACAATCCATTGATGCTATGCCCACATCAAGAACAAGCTTTGATAAACCCAAAGCTCCAAAGCTTGACAACCCCAAGCTTTGATACAAGAACCTTTCAATGAAGAAATGTGTAAAGATTTCACTCTTAAGAAGTAGATGAGTACAAGTTGAAGTACTAGAACAAGAGAGATGAGTGTATGATGACTTATGAAAGTGTATCTCTCTCTAATGTAAGCTCACAATAAATGCTCTCTTGAAAAGGATGAGAAATCAATGAAAACAAGATAGATTTGAACAATTACTTTGATCTTTGAGAATATGAAAGATAGGAGAGCTTTGAATGCAATTGATGAATGAAAACAATGCCCAAGATGAGTATTTATAGAGGTGGAAATAAATATGACCGTTTGGGGTTAGGTGGGGCATTAAATGCGCCAAACGGTAAATACAGTCGACTGCAATGCCCATTGCAGTCGACTGTAACCCAAAAAGTAGTCGTTGGAAATTCAAATTTCCAACTTGCAGTCGACTGTAATCCATTGCAGTCGACTGTAATAGGCTACTGGAAGTATTGCAGTCGACTGCATTTCAATGCAGTCGACTGTAATACCCTACTGCCCAACTTGCAGTCGACTGTAATACCCTACTGCCCAACTTGCAGTCGACTGCATTCCAATGCAGTCGACTGCATTCCTGAAAATGCAGTTTCCTATTTTTAAAGCATGAAAAACTTTTATGCATGCAAGGGAAACCTGTGGGCAAGTTCTAGGTATACAGTCATCGTAACGATCATCTCTCTATGTCTAGTTTACAAAGACGGAAATAAAAGCATGAAAACTTCAATCGACAAATTTCCTCTTTGATGCGTTCCGTTGAGAGTCTTTGATCGTGTTGCTCGTCTAATAATCCGTTTGCATGAGTATGAGATTGTTCCTATTGCTTCATCAACTCAATGCATGTTAGACAACATAATCATCAATGTTAGTTATCATCAAAATCAAATATAATCCTATGTTAAATAACCGTAGGGTTAACACTAAGGTTTCTAGATTTGAAAACATATGGGCACATAATTTGGCTAGATGGGCTGATGTAAATAAATTTTTTGGCCTAGTTCTTCCTTCATCCACCTTCCCATTTTTGTCTATGGAAGAAGTAAGGAACTAGTTCTTTGTAACCCTCCTTTTTTAATATATTACGAGTTGCTTAAAAAAAACACATTTAAGTAACCAAATGCACAATTTTAATTAATGAAAAAATGTTGGCTGCTGGAAGAGCATACAACCTTCATATGACGACAAATAATGATTGCTTATGCTGTTCGATCAAGACTGTCGCTATGCATGTCTACAAAAATGTCACTAGCAATTTTAGCAACATTTAATAATCATTATACGTGAGGCTGTAAGTTATTCTTATTTTCAAGGTTGCGGCCAAAATCTTTCTCCAATTAATAGCAACATAAGCAGAAAAAAAATATTTTCTAATATGTCAGATCCTCCATGCGAGTTGCGTGCATACTATTTGATTTGTTAGTTAGACTAATGATAGAGGCAAGCCCTATCGGCAAAGCCTTTGTGTGTCTGTGTGTGTGTTCACATCTACTGCACAGGTGATCTGGCCGTCCACTAGAGCTTGTGGACGGCTCAAATTGAATATTTTGTACACTAACCGCTACACTAAGTAGCGGTTAGGGACCCACTCGGGCCGAGGGTATCATAAATAGCGAAGGAATTCAGCGAAATAGGGGGACAAGCCTAATTGTTATAAAGAGTATCAGTTAGACAGAGTGGTGGAGATCTCCACCTGTAGCTGTGGATCTGCTGTGTGTGTGTGTGTGTGTGTGTTTTGAAAATAAAATTAGTCCCGATAAAAAGCAGTTTAGGCATCAAGCCATTTGGAATAACTTGATGCAATAGAGGAAACTTTCCTTCAGAACAGTTTTTCCATTTTGCTCTTTTTGGAGAAGATTCTAGACAATGGTAAGCTCGAAGGGGTACGGATCACTATGGAGTAAAATATGCTAATAAGAGTCTTCTTCCATATAAAAAACAAGTAAAAAGTTACTCCAAGAAAAAACCTACCCCCTGAGTTTGCGTCCCCTCTTGAACCACTCTGGTTCACCTTCACCAATCTGATTCTATAGTATCCTTCTACCTGGTAAACAAGTACCAGCAAGAACGAAAACAACCTACTCTTTCCAACACCCACATATCACTACCAGCCAAAAATCACCTCTTGAACCACTCTTGCTCACTCTTACCCAAGCAGATTCTACAGTAACCTTGCCCACCTGGAAAACCACTACCAGCCATTTGCTCTTTCTTACACCCACTTCTCAATACCAGCCAAAAATCATTCAATACACTTATTCAATCCACCTACCTCAAATCATGAACCAAAACCCACAAGACACAATTAATGACCTTATAGCCCAAACAAACCGCCTTAAATGCACCTCAAAACCCATTGAACTCGAATCAGACCCAGCATACATAAACCCACAAACTACGCTGACACTTGTTGGCCAACTAGTCAGCGACAAGACCCTTAATCGTAATGGAGTCAAAAACACGATCATCAAAATCTAGAATCCTCCCCATGGCATCAAAATTAGAGAACAAGAGAACAGATTACTCCTCACCTTCAGTGATGAACAGGAATTGCAACGAGTGCTGGACAATCGTCCGTGGTCCATCATGGGAGCACATCTAGTTCTGCAACCGTGGCCACCTGCAGCTGCTCTCCATGAAGTTAACTTATCCACATCCCCTTTCTGGGTAAGAGTCTGCGGACTACATCCAAACAAGATGACCAGGAACAATGCAATCACCATTGGAGCAAGAATTGGGAATCTGGTGGAAATTGAAACATTAAAAAAAGGGAAAATCGGAAAAAAAAGACTATATGAGACTCCAAATTGAAATTGAGATAAAAAATGTTTTACCTAAAGGATTCGCCTTGAAACGAAATGGAATGGAGGATGCCATTCAATTCAGGTATGAGAGATTACCAGACATGTGCTTTAGCTGTGGACATCTGGGTCATGTCAAAAAATGGTGTCACCGGCCTCTCGACCCGACGGAAAACTGGATGATGGCAGGAACACAACGGCACTACAACCCATGGATCTGTGCATCTTATGAAGGTGACAATACATTCTCCCATCACAAGCCACCCTCTTCCCAAACCCCACCTCAGACTCAATCGTTGGTGATTCCGACGAACATCCAATCCTTGAACCCGACAGAGGCCAAACTGCTCCACCGTCACGAAACCCCAGGCAGAGACACGAATCGAGGCAATGATGGCTAAAAAAACCTCAACCTACGCCTCCACTGACACAGCCAAACCTTCAACAACTCAGATTCCTACCGCCGCAGACCTACCCAAAAGCAACCACGACCCCAGATCTGATCCCCTAGCTGTAGCCCTACCACAAGATATCCCTATGTGCGTAGAAAACACCCCCAACCTCTAAATACCCCAAAGAATAGCAAAGACCCGAATGATGGCCCTGACCCCACCTCGACCCACAATCTGCAAACCCAACTCAATACATCCTTGGCCCACTCACTTGGAACCATAAGCCCAAAATCAAACCAAAAAAGGAAGCTGGCCCCAGAACAAGAGTCCATGTAAAAAAAAACAAAAGCCCACTACACTCTCAGCCAACAACGACTTCACTACTCAGCCAACATCACAACCTGCAATCTTGCAACATCCCATGCCACCACAAGAAAACACCACCAACAAACAGACCACTAAAAAAAATGACCTACTCTGAAACAACATGCAAGACTCCTCCGAAACAATACCAACAAATCACTAACCACAAACCCCCATTTGCTACAACTTCCAACTCAACTGGAAAAAGGCGTAAACCTCTAACCACCATCACCATGTTAGTCCTCTCTCGTAACTGTCAAGGGCTCGGAACAAGGAAAAAATTTCGAGCCCTCCATCGGCTAGTCCGAAACCTCTCTCCCAAAATTTTCTTTCTCTCTGAAACTAAGCTCTCATCTCACTTTCTAACCCCCATTCTTAAGGCTCTTGGATTTCCCCATCACTAAATTGTCCAACCGAACCATACTGTCAGTGGTCTGTGCCTAGCTTGGAAGCTAGGAGTAGACCTTGAAATAATTTCAGTCAATACTAACCTCGTTAATGCTATCATCTTCGCAGACCCCCCCCCCCCAATCCCTCCCCCCCCCCACATCACCCTAGATGCTAACTACTATTTACGGACCCCCTACAAGCAAGCAAAACCTGCATTCCGAGAGGACCTCTAAAAAATGATTGATTCCTTCCTTGGATCCTGGCTAGGAATTGGAGACTTCAATGAAATCACGGATTCAAACGATAAAAAAAGAGGCAGAGCTTTTGCCTCTTCGTCAACAAATGGAGTAGTAGGGGTGATACAAGAAAAAGGGTTGATAGATCTGGGTTTCATTGGGAACCCGTTCACATGGAGTAACAAACGTCACCTTCAACCCAACATCAAGGAAATAATTGATAGGGGAATAACAAATATGGCATGGCGTGTTCTGTTCCCCAATGCAACAATCAAACATCTTCCAGCGCACCAATCTGATCATAATCCCATCCTCCTAAATACCAGAGAAATCAACTCACCCACCCCAAAATCCTTCAAATTCATGGCTTGTTGAACCCGTGATAATTCTAGCCACTACATTGTAGAACATGCCTGGAAAATTAGAGCTCATGGTTCGCCCCCTTTCAAACTTTGCCAGAAAATCAGAAACACTCGAATTGCTCTCAATTCCTGGAAACAAAACCACTTCGGCCATATCCAAACCAAGATCAAAACCCTCTCAGAAGTCCTTGACCAAACCCAAAATGAAGATCCGTCGGCGTCCAACTTGGAACGCAAGAAAAACCTCCGAAGCAATCTGGACAAAGAACTGAAAAGAGAAGACTCATTGTGGCAAGATAGGTCCAGATATAAAATAATTCTTGAAGGGGACCTCAATACGAAATTATTCCACCTCGCAACAATTATTAGAAGGCGCCAGAATGTAATTGAATTCATAAAAGATGGTGAAGGTACTTGGGTCACAGGGAAAAACCAGATTGGAAGATGCTTTAGTAACCATTTCGAACAAACTTTCTCGACTTGCAATCCAACCTTCCCTCCAGACTTTGAAAACCTCCTGACCCACTCCATATCCGAAGCAGACAACTTTTTGTTGTGCTCAATCCCCACTGATTCTGAGATAGAAAAGGCTCTTAACCATATGGGTTCGCACTAGGCTCCGGGGCCAGACGGAATGACGGCATTCTTTTTCAAAACCTACAGCAAAACCACCAGCTTTGATGTCAAGAAAAGTGTGAAAAACTTCTTCATCACATGACACATCCTCAAGGAACAAAACCATACCCTCATACCAAAACAAGACAACCCAATTTCGGTTAACCATTACCGACCAATAAGCATGTGCACCGTCTCTTACAAGCTGATATCTAAGATACTAGCCTCCCGCATCCAATCAATATTACACCAGCTGGTCTCCCCACTTCAAGCGGCATTCGTCCCAAAGCGCCTGATCAACGACAATAGCATCATAGTACAAGAGTTGTGGCACACAATGAAGAAAAAGAAAGGAAAAAAATGGGCTTATGGTTATCAAAATCAACATGGAAAAAGCCTATGAAAAAATTGAATGGTCTTTCATACTCAACGTCCTCAAAAACTTTGGTTTTGATCAAACATGGATTGGATGGGTGGAACTGTAACATCCCCGAAAATTCGGAGCTCCGCCGCCCTGAACTCCCGGGTCGTTAACCTACCGGATCACATCAAACTTGTCACTAACATATATTTCAAATCATCTAATTCAACATCAACTCAGATTTCTCAAAAATACTAGATCACAAACTGCTTAGCTTAAATTATTACAACAGCTTAGGTTTTTCAAAATTCAAATTTCATAAGAACAAAGTGACAGTACCGACCCACGCAGGGGTCTTACCATACAGTAGTGATGGGCTCACCGAAATCTCACACAGACTCTAAACTCTATTCCCGAGCATTCTACAGCTGACCATCACTTACAGAAGGGAGTCAAACGGAGAGTGAGCTTTTGAGAGCTCAGTAAGGTCGTACAAGGACTGCCAAAGAATCACAATACAACTCCAAAGAATCTAATCGACGAAAATTTCCGTCATACTTCAAACGAGGTCAAGAACTCAATGATTTCCAAAATGATCAACAGAAGATAATTTCCGAAGTCATCAGTCCAAAATACAACAAAGATTTCTCGAAGGATTTCAACCCAAGCAGAAATCATTTCCAAAATCAACAAAGAAATCAGAACTAGATACCAAAATAAACACTTAAAGACCCTTTCCAAAGATTCCAAGACAATCAACAGAAGATAATTTCCAAGTCGTCATTTTCAAATACAACTGATGGTTTTGCAAAAGGTTTAAAAACAAACGCAGAAACTTCCAAAGCCTTAGGGAAAAAAGGTCTTAGATAATCACAAACAGTTTGATCACAATACGGGAAAGAGTTTCAACTCAATCCCCTTTCATGCAGATATCCAGACTTTCATTTGAACATCATTTTCAAAACAGACATTGTCAAATACAATGTAAACAGATTCAGAAACGTTGACCCTGGGCAGAAGCAATGCCACTCAGGCAATGCACAGATGTACACATGCATGATGTACCAAAATAATTACTAGTCCTTCTCACTAAGGTACTAGCCCTGCATAATTCCGCAGGTTCAGACCAGCCTTATAACGCCTCCCCACAAAACAGAATTCCCAGGTCAACATAGAAAAATCAGAAATATCAAGGAGCATTTACATAAGCTCAAATCACCAAAATCAATCTGAATTTCAATATCAATAAACAGACCGAAATAAGTCATCACTCAGAATTTCAGAAGAAAATCACAAATAAACAGCCAGAACAATTACAAACGGTTATCGAATTCAGGCACAACAGTTTAGAAGAACGACTACAAACAATTATTAAGTTTGCTCAGCACGCAATAACATGCGAGCATCACAAGATTTTCAAACAAACGATTCAGGTTCAATATTGGGGTTTCTGGGCAATAACATGGTGATATCAATACATAATTCAGAATTCGACATTAGTCATAAGTATATCAAAGGAGTACTTACGAGTACGAGTAATCAAATAAGGGTTCGGACAAAAGTCCTCACCCAGGGTTCAGATAGAATCCCTCACCTGCATCCGCAGCTAGCTTATCCTAACCGGAAAGTCTTTAGCTTTAACCTAAACGGAATTATCGAATCATCAGAATACATCCTACACTACGATATTATAAAATTAATACAGACTCACACAACTCCCAAAATGAACCTCCCTCACTGGGTATGTAAAATTACTAAAACGCCCCTAGGGTGTAAAATTACCAAAAACACCCATCGTACTCTTAAACTGCCCAAACAGCATTCCCCTAAGTAGAATCATCCAAATAACCTCATTGTATGTCAATCTACACAAAAATCCCTTTCTTAGGTCAAATTACCAAAATACCCCTTCGATGTGGCAAATTACCAAAATGCCCCTGGGGGTTTCCCGCACCGAAAAAATCCCAAAAATACTTTGAAACGCTATTTTAAACATCCTGAAAATCATTCCTAGGCTAAAAAATATTTTAGGAAATTTTCGCCCAAAAATCCCAAACCGGTGTCCGGATCGAGCGCTAAAAAGCCAATTTCGCGAAAAAGTACCTATCGGCCTCAGAATGGCCCGAAATTTTAGATAATGATTCATATCAGTATAATATGGTTTCTATAAAAATTTCAGATTAAAATAACTTGGTTTACCAGGTTAAATAAATTTGGAAAGTTTCCTAATCGGTACCCTAATTTAGCGCTCTTCACGGACACTGAAAATTTCCAAAACATTTCAGAGCGTAGTTCTCGTAAAAATATTGGGGGTTACAGTTTCGTACTTTGTCAAAATTGGAGCCTAGGTATTTACGAAAATTCATGGGAAAAACTGCCTAAATTAATTTATGTCTTTAGCGACAATAACGGTTACTATTTGGATTCAGCACCTACTAATTCGCCTTCATCACACACACTTTCTCTTCCACTTCCCCTTCTTTCTGCCGAGGCACAACCTTCATTTTCACACACATGTACACCCTGCTACCCACGAATAAACACACTGAAACACCAATACATACCCAAAACGCATCCTAACACACATAACAACACACTTATATACGAATTACGCATACAAACACCCGTAATTCACACGCACTGCACACACTGAGACACACAGACCTCACCCTAACTCTCACTGCTGTCACACCGTAACCCTCTAACCCACATAAATACACTGAATCACAGATTACAAAGGGTGAAGAAAATACCCATTGAATTTCTCTCATGCCACCCTGTTCTTCGTTCTTCCTCCCGTTTTTTTTTCTTTTCTTGCTCTGTTTCTCTGCTTTTCGTCTACTGTTTGTTCTTATATTTCTTGTTTCTTTCCCGAAATGGAAGGTTATCTTCCTTTATTTTTCTCTTTCTTTCCATTTAAGGTAAAAAGAATATAAAATAACCTAACCATCAGATTAGTCATACCCTCAAAATAGCAAGAGGTGGCACAATTAGGAAAGTCTTCTCCACGAATTTGACACCTAGGGCATATTTTAAAATTTTCAAAATAGTCCCTCAAGTTTTCAAAATTACAAAAAGGCCCCAAAATTTAAAAAAAATGCATTTTTGACCCAAAATTATTTTAAACTCCTCTCTCTACTACTATCTGAGCATTGCTCAAAATTATTACCCGTTTATTTTTCGGATCGCCGATGGTTATTTTAACCTACTCTCAAAGTTCGGGATATTACAGGAACAATGCATCAGTACTGCAACTTTCTCAACACTCATCAATGGTGCACCCCACGGCTTCTTCCCCTCTTCTAGAGGCCTTCGCCAATGCCCAATGAGACCCCATCTCTTCATTTCTATTCATTCTGGGGTCTGAAATTCTAATTAGATTGATACTTCTTGAAGAAAGCAAAGCAAACATCCATGGAATTAAGGCCAGACGTGGAAGCCCAGCCATATCTCACCTCTTTTTCGCTGACGATTTGATTATTTTTTGTAGGGCAAATAAAAATAAAGCTGAAACTATTCTCAAATGTCTGCAAACGTATGAAAGCTTGTCAGGACAGGTCATTAACCAATTAAAATCGAGAGTGTTCTTTAGCAAAATTGTGAATGGGGCAGAAAGCCGCGAGATTTGCAATCAACTGGGCATAAAAAAGCCACCATCCTCAGATAAATATCTCGGATTACCCATCTTTACCAATCAAAAGAAGATGGATTTATTTGCAGCTTTAGCGGAAAGAGTTCGACAACGTCTGAGTGGATGGAAAGAAAAATGCTTATCACAAGCGGGTAGAAGTACACTGATCAAGGAAATTGTAATGGCCATCCCATCATACACAATGTCAACTTTCGCAATACCTACAGCAATATGCGAAAAAATGGACAGTTACATGAGATGATTCTGGTGGGGGCATGATGAATCAAAGAACCATTATTGCCCAAAAGCGTGGAGCACCTTGTGTATCCCAAAAATGTATGGCGGAATGGGGTTTAAACCGATGAAGGAAGCAAACAAGGCGTTACTTACGAAGCTAGGATAGGCGATTCTCAAGGAACTTGGGAAACTTTGGGTACAAATCATGAACGCTAAATATCTGCATAATACCAGATTCCTGAACCACCAACCGCCAAAGGAAGCTTCTTGGATCTAGAAAGGGATATGCGCGAGCAAGAACATCATTGGAAAGGGTGCCTACTTCATTGTAGGAAAAAGTTGATGCCATTGATTTTAGGCTAGACCCCTGGATACCCACTATCGAAGGTTTCAAGTCCCACACAGAGGTCCCCCCTAGCCAAGGGCACAGCACGGTATTCGATCTTATCGACACATCAACATGCAATTGGAATAGGCTAAAACTCCATCGCCTTTTTTCGAAACCCACCATTAAGGAAATCCTAAGAATCAGAATTTCCACCTCACAACCCCAGGATTTCTTAGCCTGGACCCTCTCAAAATCTGAAAAATTCTCCACCAAAGTAACCTACCTTGTAGAAAATATGAATAGATTCCAAATTAGCCAACCCAGATCTCTACCCTTCTGGAAAGCC
Organism: Escallonia rubra; assembly: GCA_033065855.1. Taxonomy (NCBI): domain Eukaryota; kingdom Viridiplantae; phylum Streptophyta; class Magnoliopsida; order Escalloniales; family Escalloniaceae; genus Escallonia; species Escallonia rubra. Next base: position 54,632 of record JAVXUO010000067.1, on the reverse strand, counting down.
TTATGGAAAGCAAAGATTCAGGAACGCCACAAAATCCTTATTTGGCAAATTGCATGGAACATCCTCCCAGTCAGGCTCAAACTCCAATCCATATACCCTGATATTGAAACCTGTTGTCCTTTTTGCAACTCGAAAAAAGAATCCACAACCCATCTTTGTCACATGCCCTTTCACCCGAAACATCTGGTCAGCCTCTTCCCATAACTTCCGGCCACCACCACTTCTAAATCCGATGCAAACACTGTGCAACCCACCATAATGGCTTGAGTACATAGTCTCTCCATCATTCCCAAAAAATTCTAATCCCAGCACCAAGACCATCTACACATTGTATGCATGTACTGTCTTGGACCATATTTGGTTGTGCCGTAACCAAATTTTTTTTCAAAATGCTGAAATGAATATGAAAAAAGCCACAAGCAAGTGCTAGCAACCTTCGGCCACCTCCAAAATGCTTTTCTCCCTAAATATTACGAGCAACAATCCGACTATAGGGGAAACCCTCCTCTCAACTGGTTAAAGGTGAACTTTGATGCGGCAATTAAAAATTCGACATCCATCCAAGCAGTAGTCTTGCGAAACCATGAAGGAGTAATGGTCTCAGCACAAGCACCAGCATCCCTCACACAAGACCCAGAAAAGGCCGAAGCAGAGGCAGCACTAATGGCGATTAATCTGGCCATCTGAAGTCGATGCTCACATGTGTTGTTCGAAGGAGATGCATCAGTAATTATAAATTGGTTCACCAACCTTGATCAAACTCCGAATTAGAGCTGATATGCCATTATTGAAGAAGCCAGGGACAAACTGAAGTACTTCACCTGCTAGATCTTTCACAAAGTTACTAGATTCCTGAATAGGCTTCCCCGCAACCTTGCATCATGGGCACATTGTAACCAATTTTTTTTGGCTAAGTTCCAATATCCTCCATATTCAATCTTTTGTCCATGGAGGACACTGAGAACTGAGTAATGTACTTTTGCGTTTCATTAATAAAGTCATTTGACTAGAAAAAAAAAAGTGATTCGAACATTGAACTTCACACACGCTAAACCATAAACTGCACAGCAAGTTGATTCATGTGGTCACACTTAACTTTGTAAGACAATAGCAAGTAGGAAAAGGTACAACTGGGGTTAAACTTCTACGTATGCAACTAAAGGTGTTTCATTATGAACTTTACCGCAGTTTCATTATATATCTTTCTTTTTTTTCTTCATCTTCCTTAAAAAAAGTCCCCTCGTGACCAGAGATCTCCTCCTGGCAATACAAGTTGGCCATTTATCAAAGAATTGCTTGAACTCCTCACCTTAGGCCGGAATGGCACTCCCGATAAGTTTGTTAGACAGCAGATGGAGAAATTCTCACCGGAGGTATTCAAAACCTCCATTGCCGGAGAAACCGCATCATCTTGTCAAAAGTATGTTTATGTTTTGTTCTTAACAATCTAATGGCCAACAAATTAAAAAAAAATCTTTTTTCTTTTCTGTTGCAAAATAATCACCGCTAAAAGTAAATTTTTTCGCTCTTGCTAAAATTTACAACAAAAATTCTCTAGCAAAATACAATTAATGACACTATTAAGTTAACATGCAAAGAACGAAATTCGAAGTCTCCCGAACCTTTTGTCAAATGTAGAACATGCATTTTAGCAAGAGCTCTTCCACCAATGAAAAGTCTGTATATGTTGGCTACATAAATATTTTTTCTACCATGGCCCAAACAAGCACAGAAACGTGGATTGCTAAAAACCGCACATGGAAAAATGCTTGGGAAGACACGCGTTTACTGGGAAAGTGGGCATGACTATTACGGTTATTAAGATGCCGCCAGTCGTCAATAGTGATATGACAGAATCAAGCAGTTTGATGTGAATTGCACTGGAAACGAGATTTAAATAAATCATACGAAGAAGACAGTTGTCAACAAGAACAAGACAATTGGCAGTAATGATCGACATGGGTGCATGAAGCAAGACAATTGTTAACAAAAAATAAGACGATCAGCAGCAACAGTTGATAAACGGTTCTCACATACATAAGGGTGGACGGTTATCAACACGAGCAGAGTGATCGATGAAAATCGTCAGCAAATGGACTGTATGAAAAAGTACAGCTTTTGGCAGGAGTTAAACGGCCGATGATAACAATTGATAAATCGCTCTTGGCAAAAGATAGGGATAGATGGTTACAGAAAATTGAAGACTGGTTCTAGACAAGCTAGTATAAAAGAAAGATAAGGTCAACGGAGCAAGGGGTCGTCAAATTCACAAAACAAGCCTCACTTCGAAAAGTCAAGTCTGGAATGCACTTATCTTTTTCTTTTATCTTTGTCAAGTTTTTTGCATGATCTGTCTTGTATCGATAGAAAATCTTGTACCTTGTCGTACTTGTATTCGTTGTATTGTAAGGATAATCTTTGTTTTAATGGGCACATTGTTTAAATTTTTTTTAGCATTGTATCTCTAGTAAGTTTCTATTTTTAGTGAAGTCATTAGACCCTAGAGGCAAAAAGATCCCACACTGTTACACTACAAGAGAAAAGGCTTTTAGCGACGGGGAGATCCGTCGCTAAAAAATTTTAGCGACGAACCACCCGTCACTAAAAATCCCTTGCATAAAACACCATCACTAAAAGTTTTGAGACAGAATATCAAAATCCGTCGCCTAAAATTGGACTTTCAGCGACGGACGTATTTATACATTAGTTACGAATATTCCGTCGCTAAATGTATTTTTCGTATTTTAATTTATTTTCTTTTTTTAAAATAATTTATTAAGTTAAATATTTAGCGACAGAAATTCCATCGCTAAAAGTTTACCTTCTGGTGATGAATTTTTTCCGTTGTTAAAATTCTTTAGCAACGGAATAAATCCGTCGCTAAAAGTCAAACTATTTTTTAAAATAATTTTTTTTAATGCCCAAACCTGTAATTACAAATTCATTCAAGTTCTCAACAAGGCACAATCCATCAAATGCACATTAGGGTTAAATAATTGCTGATCCATCAGCAATTATTTAACCCTAAAACAAACACAATATACAACTAGATAACTTTAAAAAAATGTATACTATAATCGAAAAATAAAATGTACATATAGTTCAGGAGGGCACGGGAGCCTGATACAATAGAGTAGGGGAGGGGAGGGGAGTACAAGCCGAAAGGGCACGAGAGCGGGAGGGGAGTACAAGTCGGGATGGCACAAGAGCGGGCTCAAGGGTTGCCGAGTCCTGGATCTGGATCCTGCTGATCGTCCTCGTGCACCAGGGCACCCTGACACGGATCCGGTTCGGCATGTCGAGCAGTAGTGCCCTGCATGTAAAGTCACAGACGCATTAATCTCGATAGTTATCGTAGTTCCTTGCGTTTAGTAAACGTATATAGCGTTTGTACCTGATCATGCGTCCTGATCATCCTGAACACCTCTGTAGCAATGTGGTGGATCTCGTCCTCGTCTAACAGTCGCTGCGCAGTCGGTGCTTGTGTCTGTGGAGGGGCAGCAGGGGGTAGGGATGCTCCTATCATGACACGTGCAGTCGTGCTAGGCAGGCCGTACATGGAGCCTTTCGGCCTATTGATGACCTCTGGTGTATCCAGCCATCGCTTCAATGCCCCAGTACTCATACTCGTACTCGTGGACGCTGATGGCTGTCCGGACTGTTGCTCGGACCCCCTAATTTGTTCATACGAGGCCTGCAAAACAGTGATTTAAAGATTTGAAAACATTAAATTTAACAAATTAAACAAATTAACTCGAACTTACATCAATCCACCAGGAAATATCTGAAACATATTCCCCCGCCCGATGTGCCTCATCCTTATCCTTCTTCCTCACGTGCGTCTGACTATACGCTGGAGCTACGACCTCATCTGCCTCCAGGTCCAGGTGCTCAACCGTATTCTTGTGTCAGATGACGTCTTGAGCCCCCCCCCCCCCCCCCATGTGCATCTCATGTCTGTTCTCGGCCCCAGTCCTACTCTTGGCCTCCCAAGTCGGATCAACCATCCACCAATCAACCATCTGCCCCCATACAGATAGGGCCATCCAATGAGGGGGATATCCCCAGTCCTACTCTTGGCCTCTATGTAATTTGATTGCTCATTGGTTCAGGTGTTAATGTACAAAGCGGAGAAGAAGTGGCTATTAAGCTGGTATTTTCCTCCTTTGATCTGCAAAATTTTATCATTTTGATTTGTCGGATTGGTTAGTTGTTGATGTACATAGCACAATAGATTGAGTAATGTGGGGATTCATCCTTTTTTCTTTTTGTTTTTGTGTTCGTTGGTAATTCATGAAAATTCAAATGGACTGAGGTGCCAGCTATAGTCCGTCGGTAAATGTGTAGGTGACTGAAACTATTAGCCTAAGATTTTAGGTCAAGTTGTACTCATCATGGTTAACAGTTAAGCTTTAGGTCAACTTGACTGGAACTAATTCATATATTAGCCTAATAATGGGTAGGTGTGTAGGTGATCATAAATAATAATTTTGTCATATATTATGGACAAAATTATGTCTTATATTTGCAGAAGATTTTTCATCCTATATGCATGGACCTTCATGATGAATACTTGGTAAGATTGGTTCAGTTGATAGCCATAGACAGTCAACATCTTCCTCTTATCTTCTTGAAACTTCAGATGACAAAACTGTGCTTAGAAAATTTGTCTACAACCAGTTGACTAGAGGAGGAAACATTACATAGATTCACATTATGTTTTTGACTCTGAAGTGGACATGCTTTCACTATCATGAGACAGCTTAGCAGCTATTGTTAAGCTCACTTGTTCTAGGGAGATTTCAAGGCAGGGGATACTGCTAGCCCTTTTCTAGGTGAAGGAGAATCGTGCTTGTGGTTATTGTGATCTTGCTGTCTATAATTTGAATGCATTAATCTGAAACTTATCTTCCAACTGCATTTATATATGGAATGCATTATTATTTTTTTGAAGTATAGTTTTAATTGATTGAGCTCCATGCTTGTAGCTAGAGATTTCAAAAGTTTTGCTATGTGATCAACTTAACAACATTTGTGAAGTTCAAATGTTGGAATTGGACCTCTCAGGCTTCCAGCTTTTTAGAGCAGCCAACCAATTCTTTTGAACTCCCTTATTAATTTGTCTTGCCGCGAGAGAGATTTTCTAGAATTATCTTTCAGCATAATATGACTCAAAGTGAGATAAACATTCTTTAACTAATCAGAGGTTAATTGAATGTAACGCCCTAAGGTTTGTCACTTTTGGCAGGCAAAACCCTAACCTTTCATCTTAGGCAATCAGGGCACACACATTATATGCTAAAGCACGATTACTTATATGATAAAGCACGATTGAGACAAGTTTAAAATCTGTACAAGTTTTTTTCTTTTTCTTTTCCTTGTCTTCTTATTCCTGTACTAGTTATACCACCACCATCAAACCACCACCAGCACCACCGGATCAACAACACAACAACATAACCAATAAACCACCACCACCCTTTTCACGCCAAGCAACGATCAATAAACCACCATTGCCATTGAACCACCACCATTAATAAACCACAACCACCACTGAACCCCCCCTCCTTCCCTTGCTACCAACCAAGAGAACATGTGAAGGCGACGGAACCACAACCATTAATAAACCACAAACAACATGTTTAATTTAATGTGTTTGTCTATTTTAATGCACTACAAGAAAAGACGTCTTTTGCGACGGAATAGATTCCGTCGCTAAAATGAGTTTTACCGACGGAAACCTCCGTCGTACAATATTATTTAAGCGACGGATTTATTCCGTCGCAAAAAACTCCGTCGGTGAAAAGGCGTTTTACAGACGGAAACCTCTGTCGGTAAAACTCCGCCGTGAAATATTATTTAAGCGACGGATTTATTCCGTCGCAAAAAACTCCGTCGGTACAAATAGGTCTTCACCGACGGACTTTTAGCGACGGAATAAATCCGTCGCTAAAAGTCTATTTAACTCTCTGATCTGGTTTGAACTGTCACTGCTTCTCTCTTCGAAAATCCCAAAACCCATTTTCCCTCGACCCCGGCGGTGACCTCCCTCGACAACGGCGACCACCTGCAACTCCGGCGACCACGGGCCCTCACCTCCGGCAGATCTGTGAAGATGAGAGAGACTGAGAGAGAGAGAGAGAGCAGCGTCGACCACCGGGACCACCGGAGACGACGGTTTCTCACCTCCAGCAGTATTTCTCGTGCGGTAAAGTTCTTGTCTTCTTCTCTATTTGCTCTACGCTATACCTTCTGTCTTCCTCTCTGTTTGTGGGTTGTGGCTGGTGACTTGGGACGGTTGGACCAATTTTTTCAGTGTGAGGGTGTGAAGTATTTTGTTTCTATTTTTCATGGTTTTGTATTGATGATTGGTTTGAACTTTGTTACTGCCTACACTTTGATGCTACTTCTTTTATGATGTCCAAATATCTAGTTTCTTTGTTCACAAAATTCTTCCTGTTAGCCTTCAGGGAGCTTCAAGGAGAGGGGCACATGCCCACCTGTGCTCACACAAAAAAAGGGATCCTAGACGAGAATCTGATTTTGATTTGTGGTTATACATGTTCCGTCTTTTATTCTGTTAATGTCATCAAACATTAGAAAAAACATCCTCTTAACTCCTTCGCTGGTGAGTTAATAACGTGGTGATATTCCTTGTAGTAATTGGTCAGTGACGAGGATGAAATAACGTCTTTATGGAAGTGGATGCATTGAGCCGCTGTTTGCAGGCGCCCTCCCTAGTCCCTTTCTCGAAACAGGAAGAGGAAGCGTTTCAATTGCTAGGCCTGGCTAAGCTGGGGTGGTAATTTAGGGCTAATTTGATGCTCCTAGAACACGGCATTTGTCCAAATATCTAGTTTCTGAAATTACGACTATCATCACTACCTTTGCCTTCTTGAACTTCCTACAAACATGAGGAGGGCTGGATTTGCTCTCCGCGCTTTCAATATTGAAACGGCGAAAGCAATGGATGTTGCTTCTGATCCGAAAATAGGCCTTATGCGACTACTTTGGTGGCAGGAAGCCATAGACAAGATCGGGTTAAGTGGCGTTGGATCTAGATGGGATGGGACGGGACGGGACGGAACTGGGCAAGGGACATTAAAATTAAGATGACGCAAACCCTAAACCCTAAACCCTAAACCCCAATTGAATCGAACCCTAAATTAAACTAATTGAACCCCTAATTAAACACTAAATTGATTGCCCCAATCTAACCGAACCCTAAATTGAATGCCCTAATCCAACCGAACCCTAAATTGAACTAATTGAACCCTAAATTGAATGCCTCAAATCAACCGAACCCTAAATTGAATCAATAGAGCCCCTTAATTGAACCCTAAATTGAAGTAATTGAATCCTAAATTGAATGCCCTAATTGAATCGAGCCCTAATTGAATCGAACCCTAAATTAAACTAATTGAACCCCTAATGAAACCCTAAATTGATTGCCCCAATCTAACCGAACCCTAATTGAACCCTAAATTGAATGCCTCAAATCAACCGAACCCTAAATTGAATCAATAGAACCCCCTAATTGAACCCTAAATTGAAGTAATTGAACCCTAAATTGAATGCCCTAATTGAATCAAACCCTAAATTAAACTAATTGAACCCCTAATTAAACCCTAAATTAATTACCCCAATCTAATCGAACCCTCATTGAACCCTAAATTGAATGCCTCAAATCAACCGAACCCTAAATTGAATCAATAGAACCCCCTAATTGAATCCTAAATTGAAGTAATTGAACCCTAAATTGAATGCCCTAATTGAATCGAACCCTAAATTAAACTAATTGAACCCCTAATTAAACCCTAAATTGATTGCCCCAATCTAACCGAACCTTAATTGAACCCTAAATTGAATGTCCTAATCCAACCGAACCCTAAATTGAACTAATTGAACCCTAAATTGAATACCTCAAATCAACCGAACCCTAAATTGAATCAATAGAACCCCCTAATTGAACCCTAAATTGAAGTAATTGAACCCTAAATTGAATGCCCTAATTGAATCGAATCCTAAATTAAACTAATTGAACCCCTAATTAAACCCTAAATTGATTGCCCCAATCTAACCAAACCCTAATTGAACCCTAAATTGAATGCCATTTGGGCTTTTAGCGACGGATTTTCCCGTCGCTAAAAGCCTGTTTTCTTGTAGTGATGGATTGAGCTAAAATTAAAATTAAAGATATCACCTCACATACCGATGATTGAATAAAATTAAAGAGCAGCAATAGTCAAACCTAGAATATAATGGGGAGCAATAGCTAATGCAATTACGAGTTTTCAATTCGAAGTTGGAACCTTACCGGAGTTGGCCGGAGTTGTAGATCTAGGCAGACTACACTGGATCTGGCCAGAGTTGGTGAGGCCATGAGGGTCGTCGGGGGTGGCGCGGTGTCGGGGGGAGGACGGGGGTGTCACCGGAGGTGGGTCGCCGTGAGGGGGGGGGTCATCGGAGGTGAGAACGCCGGTGGGTGAAAACGGGGACAGAGAGAGAAACAGAGAGAGAGAGAAAGAAAGTAAATTTGTGTGAATTAAGGGCGGACTTTTAGCGACGGACTATTCCGTCGCTAAAAGTCCGTTGGTAAAAGTGTTTTTAAACATCTTTACCGACAATATTAATCCGTTGCTTAAATTATTTTAAAAAACCATCGAAAATTATAAATTCTCTAAAACTATTTAGTGACGGTTTTTTCGTCGGTAAAAGTTCATCGGCAAATTGTTTTACCAACAAATTTTTCGATCGGTAAAAATATTTGCCAACGGGCTTTTACCGACGGAATTGCTTACATCGCAAAAAACATATTTTCTTGTAGTGTTAATCGATTGTACCGTGAGTGTACAAATTGATTGTAAGTTTGCCCAACAGTGCAAACATTGGCACGCCCAGTGGGACCCTAATAACTAAAAAGGGAAACAATACCAACCACACGTAGTAATGTTGTAAGATTGAATGACGCCAATAATGGCACCGAAACCCAAACTGCCAATAATGGTGGAAGTTTGGGCAAAGTAAGAAACATTCAAGCCACTAATGTCACTCAAGCCACTAATGGCATGATTGAGAATGATAACATGAACACTAATGTTCAAACTCAGGAAGTACCAACGGGGAAATCTCTAATGAGGTGCAAGTCCTAATGCCGAGATGTTGACTACCGATCAGAACGCTCAGACTTTGAACCAATTGATGAACCAAGTTAGTTCATCAACGCAAGCGTTTACAACTATGATGTCTCAATTTATAACTGTCATGCAAAACTAAAACATATTTTTGAACAAAATGGTTGGTAACCAAGATCAGTCCAGTTTAAAGATAGTCGATGAAGTGAGACGACTGTCAGAGGAGAAGGGGCATACCATGGGCTAAGCGGATGGCCAAATTCATATATTCCCTAGTCAAAGATAGACTTGACACACAAAAAACGTGACGATATAGCCAAATCCATAGAAAAATACTCAGCTCTTTCAAATCGGGCGAGGCATCTGTATGTTTGGAACGTGATATGATTTCTTGAAAAAGCATTTAAATGTTTCAGAATATTTTGCGGGGGCTATAGAGGAGTCAAAAGATAAACCACTAGGGCTGTGATTGGTTAATGCATTGGCATGGGCCCTAACCGGCAAAAGTCATGTTAGGGCACACACATCAAACAAGGTAGGAGCCATCCTTTTGGTCATCAACATAAAAGCATTAGTCATAATGGACCAAAAACAAATAGATAAACTCAAAAAGCCATCGATCTACCATGGGGGGATTTTTAGACATATGGATAAGCTCGTAAATACCTTGTCGTCTCTATTGATCGACAGAAGAAGCTAACAAACGATCAACCCATGAACCCCAATCAGAATGAATAAGGGTTGGCCAAGACCTATTCGGCAATCCAGATTCATGCCAACCCGTCCAATATAAGTAAGGTGCGCTCAATATTATCTTTTCTTATTCATCAAATGGGTACCCTTCCAGAGATTGGGGTTCACTCCTAAAAGAGGGACCCAAAATATGAGGACCGATGAAAATTTGGGCGTTTCTTGGATGGAATCAGAATGCGTGTGTCGATGGGTGTGATATGGGCCATAAGGGCGCCAACACCTTATCGAGGGTTAGGTGGACAAGTAACTCTATATCCTTCGTCTCCTCTAGGGATTGGTTTCTTCTTTTCCCATGATTCTTGAGAGTTACAGCAAAAAAAAAAAAAAAGCTGAAGGTTTCACGTTATAGAAGAAGCAAAGTAAAGTCTTGAAACTAAAACAAGTTGTGTTTAAGTATAACAAGCTGAAGAGTTAGGCTTGGACTTAACTTCATCAAAACGGTTGGGTAATAGAAGGAATCGTTAGAAGTTGAGTCGGATCAATAATTCATTTGCATGACTATACATGTCACACGAGTCAAAGGGGCAACTTTGCCTACACAAATATTTTTCTACCATGGCCCATAGAATCACATACACGTGGATTGCTAAGAATTGCACAGGAAAAGATGCCGAGGGAGACACGCGTTTATTGGGGAAGTGGGAAAAACTGTTACGGTTATTAAGATGCCGCCAGTTATCAATATTGATATGACAGAATCAAGCAATCCTCTAAAGGGCTGGCTAATAACACTACAAGAAACAGGGCCTTTAGCGACCGCTTAAAAAAGCGGTCGCTAAACTATAACTTAGCGACCGCTTTAATGACTGCTCCTACTAACGGTCGCTAATTGCGGTCAAAATATGGAGGGGTCAGTTGGCGCGTATTTTAGCAACCGCATTTAGCGACTGCTATAACGGTCGCTAAAGTTAGCGACCAATTTAACGACAGCCTTGCGGTCACTAATTATAGCGATCGTTACAGCGGTCACTAAATTTAGCGACCGTTGTAACGGTCGTAAAAGCCCTAACATTAGCGACTGCTTGGCGGTTGCTTAATTGGAAGTATACAACGAGCCCTAAATTCTCTGTCTCTCTCTTCTCCCTAAACGAACTGCACGCCGCCTCTGTCTCTCCCAACCACCGTGCACCGCCGCTGAAGACAACTTTCCCAACGCTAACCCTACCCTGCCGGCTAGCCCTAATCTCCCCGAAGCCTTCCCCGCCGGCAAGCCACCTCCCCGCTGTTCATTTTTGAAAATTTGCAGTTTGTTAAGCTTCTCGATCTACGGGTAAGTCAGTTCGCTGAGCTCTACTCCTTTTTTTTTTGTAGAACTTCAATTTGTTGAGCTTCTCGTATCTGAATGATTGATAGTTTTTGATTATGTAACTTCTGTTTAGATTGGGATTAATCAATGCATTTTGCACATCCAAATCTGAAACTCGAGTGTTTATCATTGGTTGATTTTGCGCATGAAAATCTGTAACTTATGTTTATCATGGGTTGATTGGGATTTTTTGGTTTTCAGATTAGCTGCATATCTGTCAATTTGATCGAACTTTCTTTTTGCTTTCGTGATTTCTTTCGTAGTTGGTGTTGTTTTGAATCAACATGTACTTTGCAAATTAAGGGTGATGCTGCTTGTATCTCTTTTCCAAAACCAATTTGCTTTAAAATTTAAACTGCGTGCTCGCTACTTGCCATTCACATAGGGTGTTACCTGATTTGACCTGCATAAGATGGTTATGCCAAAAGAAGAGGTGAAGCAGTTGTGATATTCTTACCGGTAGAGAGTATAGGCAAAAGCCAAAGGGTCTAATTTTGAACAATGGCAGTTTCTCTGGGCCTTGGGGACTACTCCGTTGGAATTTTTGATATAAGGTCAAATAGCCAAATATATAAGATTATGTCATGGTAATGGTGTGGGTGATGAGAATACAACCAAGATGAGAAAATACTTTAGGTGACACGGGGACTTTGAGTTTACAATCACTTACAGTGATTAGTTGGCACTTGGTACTACATCCCCTTTTTCTTGTTTTGATTGCGAACTTATATTGCCAATTTAAGGCATTTACTGTCTCTGCTTGTTGATTAAATCATTCTAATAAAGGCCAAGTGCAATCTAGAGAAGTGGGAAGTAAGCCCAAGAATTGTATTAGCCATTGCGGTATGGTTTTGATAGCTGCCATTACACACTAATTATCTTTGATAGTGTTCAATAAGACCATGCTAAACAAAACTTTGGGCATTATTAAGTAGGGTTTGATAGCTGGTTTTGATAGCTGCCATTATCTATGGTTTTCAATAAGACCATGCTATCTATGGTTTTGATAACTGACATTACACACTAATTATCCTTGATGGAGTAGGGTCGTAACTGTTTGTGTCATTAGTCACTACTGTATTCTAATGTTTAAGCACATGTTTGAGTTGAGACTCTGGGGTTTATTATTTACCAGATTTGGTGTTTATTTTATCTGCATCGAGCTAGTAGCAAATGAGTTGATGAACTAGGGGCATAATTGTTGTTTTTTAGACTGTATTGTTAATGTTTAGGTGCAGTTGTAGAGATCTTTGAGTTGAGGTTCTAGGGTTTACTGTCCATTAAGGCATTATGCATGATCTGTTTACTAGATTTTCTGTTTTTCCCATTATGTGGATTGAGCTAGTGGAAAATTAGTTGATGAACCAGGGGGTTAATTATAAAAAACTGGGGGTGGTAGATTTGTTGAAATTACTTTTCTAGCCCTCCAATAAACTTTTCTTCAGTATGTTTGCTTGCATTAAAGTTCTAACCTTGTAAACTTTACTGAATTAAAGTGATGTGCATGATATGTCTACTATATTTGGTATATATTTTGATCTGGATTGAATTAGTTGCAAATCTTTAATTCTCCTAGCTAGGGGCATAACTTTCAAAAGCCTAAGGTCATTGCTATAATTATTTTCCTACCCTTTGCTTGCATTGAAGTTCTAACCTTGTAAAGTTTACTGAATTAAAGTGATGTGCATGATATGTCTACTATATTTGGTATATATTTTGATCTGGATTGAATTAGTTGCAAATCTTTAATTCTCCTAGCTAGGGGCATAACTTTCAAAAGCCTAAGGTCATTGCTATAATTACTTTCCTACCCTTTATACTGATTGGCATTATGCATGATGTGTTTAGCAGATTTGGTGTATATTTAAATCAGGGTCAAACTAGTAGCAGATTGATGAATGAGGCTATAGCCATTTTTTCTTTTCTATTTGTGTACTTTTTTCTTGTGATTTCTGTATGTTAAACTTGAAGTACAAGTGTTTGAGTTAGGTGTGTTGGAATTTTAGGGTTTGTTGTTGATTGGGGGTTTATGTCTGATATCTTGGCTCAATTTGGTATTTTGTTTGATCTGGATCAAACTATGAGCTAATGGAAGCTAATGTCACAATTGTCAGAGTTACCGCCAAAATGGCATGCTAAACTAATAGCAAGATCTCCCTTATATTGTAGCAATTCATGCTATTGCTAACTAGGCCTAATCAGCCCTATTTAGCCCTAATTAACATTAATTCAATGATGATTAAACTCTAATTAATACTAATTAACCCGAATTAAACTCAGCTAACTCTATTAATCCTAACTAAACTCAGTTAACTCTAATAACCCTAATTAGCCTTAACTAGGCCTAATATTATCTCCGTTGGGACCTTAATTAGTCCTAATTAGCCATAATCAACACTGATTAATTCTAATTAGCCTAATCAACACTGATTAATCCTAATTAACTCTTTATTAAAGCCTAATTGACGGTTATTAACTCTAATTAAATCAATTAACTATAAATTACCCCAAATAGCTCGAATTAGCCCTGATCGATCAGCCTAATTAGCTCTAATTAACACTGACTGATCCTGATCAGCCTAATCATTTGTATTTGCAGCTCAAGCAACGCAGGTCTTCTATGCAAAGGGTGTGACAAGGAAGGATCCAAATTGGCATACTATTATCAAGACCAAAAAAGGCTTTGTTGATGATGATGTGTTCGTTCCAATGTACAAAGAGGATGATGATCCCACGCTGATACCGCTTCAGAAGGATAATGATCTTGTTGATGAGCCTCTTTGCGATTTAGGCCATGCTGGAGAAGAGGTTGATGCTGAAGCCCTCCGTGATGATGATGATGAAGATGATGAAGATTTCGAGGAAGAAGTTAATGACGAAGAAGAAGACGATGAAGATGAAGCGGACGAAGATGATGAGGAGGAGGAAGACATTCCGTTGTCTATTAGTGATAGTGATTGACTGTGTAAAGCAAAAAGATTCTTATCAATCTACGTTTGTACTTGTGGTGTTTATTATTTAAATTGCATTGTCTATTATTGATGGTGGTTGACTATTTAAACTGAGTTGTCTTTTATACTCGGCCGTGCTACATTGTTATCAATTAACTTTTGCACTTAAGTTGTTTATTATTCAAGCGAACTACATTGTTATCAATTAACTTTTGCACTTAAGTCTTTTTGTAGATATGTCGAGATCCAGTGCACCCCGAGGTCATGGAGGGGGGCCGTCGTGGACCTGCTCCGGCACAGTCAACCCCCCTCCCCAGGATTGATGACGCGACTACTGATGAGCAGCCGATGTCGTCAGTAGCTTCAGTACATGGTGAGACAATATTAGTTTCGTGTCGAATTGAAACATATATGTTGCAAAATATATAACGTCTTCCTTTTTCATCATTTGTAGCGTCTAGTGCATCTGTACCTAGAGGTATCACACGCGGGATACCTCTTCCAGCCACCCCGGAGCAAAGGATTACTGCTCATGTCCTCAACAATTACTATGTTTTTAATTTTAAAAGCTCAATTCTTACCATCTTTTAGCACACCTATGTAACTTAATACTTTGTTATATTGGGATTGATGTATCTCTTTTATGATTTCTTGTAATTAGCTTTGTTAAGGATTGTGTTAGGACCAAAATCTGTCCTATTATCAAGGCCACCTCCCACGGCCCTATCCGACGTGGAAGGCATGGACGGAACCAGACAAGGAACTTGTTTGGTTGTCTGGGGGAAGTTCTTGGTAAGGATTGTCTATTTTTAATTGCTTTATTTGATTTTAGAAGTACATTATTGCTGAATTTTTCTTGCTAATCGTGTTTGAAATTGTGTTGAATTATGTTAAGGACTACTTCAAATTTGAGTCCGACAGAGACCAAGAACTTAAGAGGCAGGCCTAGGAGTGGCATTGTTCAGAAAATTACAAGAAATGGATGCTCAATGCAAAGAGGCAGGCGCTAGCTCTGGCGGGTGCGTCAGATATATCTATGGCCAAGGACTACAATCCCGAGTACTTCTCAAAAGTCATGTGAGGGCAGCTGGTGGATCATTGGTGTACAGCAGAATGGGCGAAGCTGAGTGAGTGAGGCAAGGATATGACGAGTAGCGAGAAGAAGATGAAGCATAGTGCTGGATCCCGTCCATATGCTATGCACCATCTGAAGTTGAGAGAAGACGACCCTGCACACAAAAAAAAAGATGGGAAGTAGGTTTCTGATAGTGCGGAGCAGTTTGCGGTGAGCACACAACTTTTGTATTACTTTTGCATTCCTATTGTATCTTTATTGGTTGCGGCCAGTTGCATTCCTCTAACATTTCCGTTGTTTTCTTATGCAGAGTTCATATAGAGAAAAAGTTCAGGTCAACTCCCAGGCATACGATAGCCAAGCAATGGATGAGGTCTCTTTGTGGTCAGAAGCTACAAGGGGGTCTTAAGAAGGACCGTATGCTCAGCCACCCTCGTCAATCCGCACGTTCGTTGCTAGGCAGAGCTCAATCATCAGGCACGACCAATTGTAGCAGTCCTCAGGTTGAAGTGATGGATAAAGAGCGCTTAGACAAACTTCTTGAAGAAAAAATTACGAAGATGATCCAAGAAGGTTTTATTTTGCCCTGACCCAAACTTCAGGTAATACCAATTTTCTCAAGTAGTTATGTATTGTGGTCATTCTATATGTGATCTTGATTTGTATATATTATGTTGAATCATTTGTATGGCTTCGTGCAGAGCGATATTGTGCCTGGTGCCAGTGATTCTCAGGGCAGTGAGGACATTGTTGGATGGAACGTGCGTTCAACAAGGGATGAAGAAGATGATGACAGGGTTGGTCGGTCTACCGGCTAGTGATATTGATTGGGGTATTATGTCTTGATTGTACATGTGTAGCTTTGAGTTCATATACTTGACTCGTTTTTCTAATTTTTGTTCATATACTTGATTTTAATGCACATGTTTATAGTTTGATGATGCTTTGCGATTGACGTATTCAAATGAATGCAAAACTTGTGTCTCATTGTGTAGAGTAGATAGGTTTTGGACAAGTTATTTGAATGAATGCGTTAAAAGGTTGAATCAGTTTTTGGACCGGTTGTTGAATTGGTTTTGGATATGTTGAATCGGTTTTGGGACAGGTTGTTGAATTAGTTTTGGATATGTTGAATTTGTTTTGGACAGGTTTTCGACAAAACAGGCCTAAATTTTTTTTTTTAGCAAATCCCAGGTTTAGCGACTGCGATATGCGGTCACTAACATAACAAAGTGGTTGCTAAAAAAAATTAGCTACCACGCCTTGCGGTCGCTAAATTATACACTGCGGTCGCTATAGAAAAATAAATTTAAAATAAAAAAAACATCGCGATCGCTAAATTGGAGAAATCGGTCGCTAAATGGAAAATAATTTAAATTATAAAAAATATTTAGCGACTGCCAAAACAGTCGCTAAATTTGATAAAAGCGGTTGCTAAAATTAGAGACTGGACCTCTAGCGACCGTGCGGTCGCTAAAACAATTTAGCAACCGTATTTCCCCCTTTAGCGACCGCTGGCTGCAGTCGCTAAAGGGAGCTGGCGGTCGCTAAAGGGGCAGTTTCTTGTAGTGTAAGTACTCTAAGATCATAAGCAGTCTTATAAGGGCACTCTGATACTATCTGACATCCAATATGAGATATCGCAATGTCCCCATCCTTATGCCTTAGAGTCTTTGCTAAGGCTCGATACACATAGCACAAAATATTCCTCCCTAACCAATATGCGATTTACCTGTCTCACCATTCATTGACCTAACCATCCTCTTAATGTAGGATATATACAGACTTACCTTTGTTTCCCCCCACCATCGACAACCCTACTGGATAGTCTAGCTCGAGCTTTCGAGAGTTAGCTCTTATATCATCTATAACAACCCAGTCAACGGCCCCACGAAAGGGCACTGCATCCCTCAAAAAGGCTAGCCAATATGTACTTCTAAGATCATATAGAAGGTGTTTACAAGGGCAATCTCACACCATTCGACATCAGATGTAGAATATCACATAATGGGTCCAACTTTAAAGTCTAGTGTCCAACCCAAAAGCATGACCAAGAGGAGGAAAAGCCCACCAGGTGTAATTAAGAACCAAACACAATCCCCATGTATAATCAAAGTGGGACTACCTGCCCTCAAGTATAGCGTGAAATATGAGGTGATCTCAAGCCTTGATCCAAGTAAAGCAGACCCTCACGCACATCGTAGATGATGATGTAATGGCCTGAGGACCATGGGTCATGGGCAAGGCCAAGCTCTGATACCATATTAAAACTTGGTGTCGAACCCAAAAGCATACTTAAGATAGGAGAAGCCTACCAGGTATAGAACCCAACTCTATCAACATGTATGTCAATATAGGACTTTAACATGTGTTGATTGCTGACAGTCACGTTGAAATGGGTGAAACGAGAAGGGTGAACAATAAAGTAAAATAAAATACACCAGATGTACATGAATTGGGGATTAGGGATCTACGGTGAGTCAACCCAGATGAACATGGATTACTTTAGTCTTGAAGGCTATATTGGCAATACGAAAAATACACTAGGCCTGTCTCAGAAATTACTGTATGCGAAAGAAACGATCATCTAACCTCGAGCACGTCCACAATGAACTTTTGGAATTTTAAGTAGGCTTAATAGCATTCAACCACATATGGTTTATTTGTTTTGACAAATAAAACTCTAGATTCAAATTAAGCTATTAACCTATAATGTTCTTAAATTAGAGCATGGTTCGAGTTTTAACTTAAGCATGTTGTCACTGGACTCATTGTATAGGTGCTAGCGTAGTGGTGCGCATAGGGATATGCATCGAAATAAGCAGCGGGCCTGAGTTACAATTCATCAGCCTTATGCATTTGGCTTTACACTGAACCGAACATCGCCGGACAATGAGAAAATCTATTAGAAAAAGCGTTTGGGAGCCTCATATAGTATAGCCGACGTGAGAATTTTCACGGCTCTGTGACAATGTGCCAACAATGTGACTCTTTCGTAGGGTTATTTAAGTCAGATACTTATTAAAATATAAAAAAATAATTCAAGAAATCAACAACAGCCTGCCACCATTGCAGCACCGCCTTAAAGCCCCATCACTAACTTGCATGCCTTAGTGACCATATGCAATCAATTGCTAAATTCTAAACTTGCCATGTTGCCTTTCCTATAATGATAACCTCTACGAAAAACAAAAGACCTGAAGAAATTGTAGATTCAAAAATAACTTGTCGACTCTCTCATTTCCCATCACATCTCCATCTGTTACTCTTCATCATAAAAAAATCTTAATCTCACCATCCACAAAAGCCAGACCCATCACCTCCGTCGCGAAAACCATCAACCAAATCTACAACACAAAGTTTCCAGGGGAATTCTAAGTGGCAAGTCATGGAGTTCCCCAGCAAGGTTGAGGCCAATAAGGCGATGTCGCACCTCAAATCCATGGTGGGATCATCGTTATCACATGAGGGTTGGAACCCGTAAGGTCTTTAGCCAATTAGACGCAAACTTGGGACATATTAAATTCTTAGGATTTAGTGGTGGCACGGGGATGAATGACTCATAATCTATGCTCGCCTTGTGAAAATGTTGTCTCGGGCTAGTGGTGGTGTTACGATTAGTCTTGCTAGCGATAAGGCAACTGCCCATGGCCACACCGTGGCTGGTTAGTGTTGTTGGGAACAAGAGAAGAAGGAAATGGAGAGAAAATCAAGAAAAAATAAATCTAATTACCACTCTTTTATAATGATGTTAGATGTTTGACAAAATTAAATTTCAAGTGGCCAATAGCTTTTTGACACTTTCTTATAATTGATTGTTTTGTTTTAAGGAAACTCGCAGCAAACCCCTCGTGGTTTGAGCAAGTTGGAAAGAGGCACATCTGGTTCTGTTTTTTGGAATGATCCTATGTTGTAATGATTGTTTTGCATTTGTAAAAATCGTAAAAGAGAAGAGAAAATTTCCAATTTACCCCTTAGAGGTTTGTGCTCCACAATGATCATTGTCCTAGCACGTTAACATTCAATAACAATTGAGCAGGCCATTGTAACAATCAAACTAAATCTGACCGAGGTGGGCTGTGGGTGGTGCTGGGTTAGTGGTGGAAGTGAGTGGCGATGTTGGACAAGGGTGGGTTAGCGGTGGGCATGAATGCAGTGGCGAAAGTGAGTGGTAGTGTTGGACAAGGCTGGGTTGGTGTTAGGCGCGAGTGGTAGTGCTTAAAGTATAATTGGTAGAGTGGGGGGTAGGGGGTGGGGGGGGGGTCTGGGTTGGTGGTGGGCATGACTATTGTTGTTGAGCAAGGTTTGGTTGGTGGTGGGCATGACTGGTAGTGGTGAATGGGGTTGGTTCGGTGGTGGAAGGGAGTGGTGTTAGACAGGGTAGGATTGGTGGTGCGACGAGTGATGGTGTTGGATGGGCCAAGACTAGGGGTGCAACTTGGACGGGTTGGGTTGGTTTTCAGCCCAACCCAAGAAAACCCAACCTTTTAAAAACCCATTTCAACCCAACCCAAATTGGACTTTTTGTAAAAAAAGCCCAACCCAACCCAACCCGAGTAAAAATGCTATGGTTTGGTTTTCAACCCAACCCAACCCAACTAACATTGAATTAATTTTTTTTTTCTTTTCAACACACTCATGCACCCCACATACACACGGGTTCATCTAATTACACACAATCACAAAATACATACATGTATGCATTCACCTTCATTATTTTTCCTAAGCACCAGTACAGTCACTGCCTCCCGGCAGTGGCTTCTTCCTGTCTAAACCCATATAACTCCACATCCATAGCAATTCCATTTCCATCTCACAATACTACAAACACACTGCACATGGGCTGTTTTGGCAGCCCCTCACTCACACAAAACACCCATAAACCCATCCTCACGGCTGCCATCAATTTCCCCATCACGAACCCACATATCAGATACACACATACACATGTATTCGGCAGTCCAATACACAAACACACACTGCAAATGGGCTGTTATGGCATTATTTCAGAGTTTGGTAAGCAAATTTAACCCGGGATTTCAAGCACCTGAACCTTGACTTCCAGCTCATCACGGATGCCGAGGCTGGGCAGAGGAAGCTCAAGGTCGACGCCTGGTTCGGCTCCCACAAGACCACTGCCACCATCCGCACCGCCCTCAGCCACGTCGGCAACCTCATCACCGGCGTCACCACGGGCTACCGCTACAAGATGCGCTTCGTCTACGCTCATTTTCCCATCAATGCCAATATCTCCTCCGCTGCCGACTCCATCGAGATCCGCAACTTCCTTGGCGAGAAGAAGGTCCACCAATTCTCTGTTGGGAAGGAGGATTGAAAGAACGAAAGAGGTCTTTGACTCTTTGTAACCTGGTTCCTTTTTTCTTTTGGGTTAGAATGGGTTGGGATGGTTTTAATGGGTTTGACCCAATTCAGCTCATTTAATTATGGACCCAACTCAGACCAACCCATTTTAAAATTAGTTGGGTTTAATGGGTTAAAGCTTGTCCATATTTGGGCTGGGTTGGTTAAAGCCCATCTTAAACCAGCCCAAATTGCACCCCTAGCCAAGACTAGTGGTGGTGAATGGGGCTGGCTTCGTGATGCCTGGCAACAGGCGTCCAAGGCGTCTTGTGACTTGAAAATTATCAGACATAGGCATCTGACAATTCAATATTCAGTCAGCTTTAGGGAGTAAACTTCCACACAAATTTGATTAGTCAAATATAAGGCACTGATGAAGTTTAGATAAGTATTACTAAATTAAAACAGTGCACCTCGTTCCCGCTCTTTACCCACTAGATTAGTCATTTTCAAGCTTTGTGCTTCCAACACCATATGGATGTCACTCTCTCGGGTCTACTGCTCTTTGGGCTACTCTATTAAACTGCGAAAACTGTATCCGGTCAACTTTGCCCTTACTGGTCTGGTCTGGCCTATACGGAGGAGGTCAGCATCTTAGAGTGAAAGCCGTCAAAATTGATCAACTTCATCTTCTAGTTTGGCTTCTGACTGTGGACTTTTCACACCTTCATTACCTATAAGAAACACATCTTCTACTACCCAACTTCATCCTTTCCTCTGCTTGACCATATGGATCCCACTCTCTCGTGTCTGCTGCTCTTTGGGCTACTCTATGCATCTTTCTCTTTATTCTTCATCTTCCGTAAAAAATCCCCTCGTGACCAGAGATTTCCTCCTGGCAATACTGGTTGGCCATTTATCGGAGAATCGCTTCAATTCGTCACCTCGGGCTGGAATGGCACTCCCGATAAGTTCGTTAGACAGAGGATGGATAAATTCTCACCGGAGGTATTCAAAACCTCCATTGCCGGAGAAACCGTAGCAGTATTCTGTGGAGCATCGGGCAACAAGTTTTTGTTCTCCAACGAGAACAAGCTTGTGGGCTCCTGGTGGCCACCCACCATCGACAAGATCAGCACTGCAAAAAACAGCGAAACCAACGCTACCTTAATGGCGAGAAAGATGAGAAGGATCCTCCCAGAATTCCTCAAGCCGGAAGCGCTTCAAAAGTACGTGCCAATCATGGATCGCATGGCCATGCAACACTTGGAGAGAGACTGGAGTGGTGCATCTAATAAGCAAGTTAAGGCTTTCACCCTAGCGAAGAAGTTCACGTTTGAGATGGCGTGCCGGCTCTTTATGAGCGTGGAGGATCCCAATCAGGTGGCGAGTTTCGCAAAACATTTTGGCCTCGTCGCCGCTGGGTACTTGGCCGTGCCAATAAACTTCCCTGGCACGACATTCAATCGTGCAATAAAGGCCGCCGATCACATCAGGTACGAGCTGTCGCCTATCCTCAAGGAGAGAAGGAGGCAACCGAATGAGAAAATAGATATGGGAACTTCCGATCTTGCGTCCCACTTACTGCTTTCCGCTGACGAGGATGGCAAATTTTTGACAGAGATCGAGGCTGCTGACATGATCTTGGGCATACTTTTCGCGAGCCATGATACAGTGACCACTGCTATTACTTTTGTTGTTTACTATCTTGCAGATCATCCTGATGTCTATGCACAAGTCTTCAAAGGTAAATCCCAATCTCAGGGTGAAATTCATGCTTTATTTCTTTCTTTACTCTGTATCTGAAACAAATCAAATCATGGACATGCACCTGTAGTAATTTTAAACCCAACACCAACGTCTCCTAAAAGCAGATATATAATTCATTCTGTTTACGCATCTCCTGTAACTAGAGCTATTTTCTGACAATGTTAACTGACTGGATTTCATTTTCCTTAAACTTGGTTTACCTTCGAAATAGAACAAATGGAGATTTCGAACTCTAAAGGACCAAGAGAGGGGTTGAATTGGGAGGATGTCCAAAAGATGAAGTATTCTCGGTGTGTTTTAAATGAGGTATTGAGGCTACAACCTCCTGCTCCAGGAACTTTCAGACAAGCTATTACGGATTTCACTTATGCGGGCTTTAAGATACCAAAGGGATGGAAGGTGAGTTTTCACTATTTCAACATCAAACCTTCTTCAATGATTTTTGCTTCATATTACAGTGCAGTTCCATGCACATATAGATTGATCCTTGGTGTCATAATCACAATCACAGGCCTTTTGGAGCGTTTATTCAACACATAAAGACCCAAATTACTTTCCTAATCCGGAAAAGTTTGACCCGTCAAGGTTTGAAGGAAATGGACCTCTGCCATTCAGCTTTGTACCATTTGGAGGAGGACCCAGGATGTGCCCCGGCAGAGAGTATGCTCGTCTAGAAGCACTGATCTTCATGCATAGGTTGGTCACAAAGTTCAAATGGGAGAGGTTGAATCCAAATGAAAAGATCATCACTGAATTATCTCCGGTTCCAGTAGATGGTCTTCCGATTCTGCTCTTCCCTCACGAAAGTTAAATTCGATTCCCTCCAAATAAAAATCTATTATGTCTAAAGGGTTCGAGATTCAGAAGTACTGATCTTCAGAAGATTTGCATCATCCCTCCAAATAAAAATCTATTATGTCTAAAAGATTTTTCTTGCCTGATGCAAATAGTCGCTGCTAAAGGTGTATTGTCACTCTTGCTAAAATTTACAGCAATAATTCTCCAGCAAAATACAATTAGCAACACTATCACGTTAACACGCAAAGAACAAAATTCAAAGTCTCACGAACCTTTTGTCGAACATATAACGTGCAGTTTAGCAAGAGCTCTTCCACCATTGAAAAGTTTGCATATAATCTAAATCAAGCAGCAAAGTGATCTGCAGCCATCACCCAATAACATATGGTAATTCAATTGCACAATGCACAACCAGACACCGGCAGGCATGCCAGAAAGTGACACTTCTGAGAACATCCGCTCAAGCAATTGGCCTCAAAACGGCAAAGCTGTGACTCAACGTTTCCGGGATGTGTGCGATGCCAAGTCAATTTGTGCAGAAACACAAAGACGAAGATAAGAGCAAAATATCCGGCGCTTCTTGGCGGTCTCTTCCTTTACCATGTAAGCGGTCTCCAAAGCGCCCCAACATCTTTGGCCGCTGATTTCTCATGGCACAAAGAAGTGCAACAGATGAAAAGATTTCGTAAATATCAATCTAGTCTATCAATAACTTTTAATTATATTAGAAGCTCGTTACTTAAGTTTTACCAAGTAATTCGCGCCATCCTTTACCAAGTTTTTCAAGTAAGGGCCCTGCATAGCGTCCCATACATATTTTGCCGTTGATTTCTCATGGTACAAGTAAGTATGTTTTAAAGCGAATTACCTATGTGGTCTTTCCGATATTAATCATGGTGCTCCTATTTCAGTCCCTTTGGGCCTCTGTCACGGTCTTATTCTCATGTTCCTCTGTCTTCGAAATTCTGAGAACATATACCACGCTAAATTTAGATTAAAGAAATTGAAACTTTTTTGCCAACGCCTAAAATTATTCCCTTCAAGCTGCTCTCAAGTTTGACGAGAAAAGCTTTCAATGAGTGTGCCATTCGAAAAGAAATGAAATTACAGCTTAAGATTGTTGGTGCTAGGGTGTTGCTTATGGCGCCAAAAGACGGGTTACAACGTCGTTTTCCTTAAAATAATTTGCGCCTTTGATAAAATAAGTGCGCAAACCGGATACAACGAATATTCTCTCAAACTACACAAAGTGCAACTTTATGTTGATTATTGACTGCATAGTTAGATAACGAAATCAGCCCAAAAACAACTAATAATCTTACAAAGTTGCTATCATTAATTTTGAAAAGTACCTTCGTGGAAAAAACAAATGGATTTACTATATACAAAAAGGAACCCATCACGGGTTTCACTAAGAAGCCATGATCTATTTCTCTTACTCTTTGAACATACTATGGATCCCAACATTTATCAAGGATTCGAGCGTCTTCTCTCTTTTAGGTGAAAATGTTGGAACGTATTCAGCAATATCATATCACTTTTGTGACACTTGACAAGTATCTCAATCCTTATCCTTGAGAATCTGGGGGTAACATTTCTTTTGCATTTGCGTTGAATCTTCTCAAGTAGCGTTTGTGATGAAGTGCATTTAAATAATTAGATTTTTAAGTTGCCATTTTTGGAGATATTGATCACGGGTAAGGTATTAAGAGGGTGTTTGAGATTGATTCTAGATTAATCAAACCTGATTAAATCCAGATTAAATAAGTTTTGAAGTGTTTGGCAAAAAAAGGTAAATTGATTAAATCTGCTCTAATGTGCTAAAAACTGATTAAATTCATAATCCTCATTTTCTTGGATTAAGATTTAATCAGTTTTGGAGAATCAGGTTTGACCAAGAGATTTACCAAAATATCCTTACTTATCAAGTAACTTTTGAGCACGTAATAGGGACAATAGTTGGACTTTTATCACCCATGTACATGAATACCGACTGATCAGGCAAAGTAAACGTAACAGTCTTGGCAAAACAGTCAACACTAGCATGATTGTGGGATAACCAATCCATACCCAAAATAACATCCAACTCCCGCATAGGCAGTGCAATCAAATTAGCATGCAGTACATGGTTATTCATGTTAATCTCACAGGCTTTGTACACTCTATCTGTATATAAAGAATCACCCACAGGGGTACTGACTTTGACCACAAAAGGTAAACACTCTGACATCATAGGCAAATGATGTAAGAAATGTGATGCGACATATGAATGTGTAGAGCCAGGATCAATCAATACTCTAGCCAAAGTACCAGAAATTAGAACAGTACTTCCAACAACTGCAGGCGATCCCTGTACTTCATCATGTCCCAGTGCAAATGTTCTAGCTTTTATCGTCGGTTTATTCACCCTTCTACCGGTACCAATACCAGTACCAGATGCTTCCCCAGCAGTAATAGCCACATATCCTTTATTCTTAGGACAATCCCTCATATGATGCCCCTATGTCCCACATGCAAAACATGTCCCTTTTCTCTTCCTACAAACCTCTTATGTATGCCCAGTCATACCACAAAATGTGCAATATCGACTAACTGCTTGTACAAGCTGCTGTTGAGGTAGTATATACTGAGTAGGCCTCACTCCAGGCCTAGGCTGAGGTCGTGGTCCAGTTATAAATGGTCGGGGCATAAATCCCTGTGTCTGGGGTCTAGGTGTATACGCCATGCTCCTCATATCTGTTCTCAGAAATTTCCTATCACCAGATGTTGAAGGAAACCTTCCTGCCTGCCACTGTGGCACCGGGGGCCTAGATAAACTCATATGTGCCCTCTTTGCATGTGTAAACTTCAAAGTCCTCTCAATATTCTAACTGAAAATATAGTCTCATGATTTTTGTAACAGCTTTAAAGTACCTATAAAAATTATAGAAATTGAACTCAGAATTTAAGAGGCATCAAAACGTTTTTTAAAATTTTCGTTTTTCTAAAATCAATGCGATACAAAAGTGATAACAAATCAACTTCAAGAATCACCAAATTTATACTGAAACTTCTTTATACTATAAAAACATTACTCAAGTTTTCCAGAGCATTTTCATGGGTTTTAAGAACTCCAAAAGATTTTACAAATATGAATTTACAGAAAATATTAAAAATACATATGATTTCAGAATATAATAAAATTTCTCCACGAATTCTAATATAGCCTATCGTACTATACAGTAAAGTTTCACATGCTAACGATCACCGTACACTTTCGGATGCTCGCGTCGTACTTAACGCTAACACAATACCCGATCTGCACTTCTCTTCTTTTTCATTACTCTTTTTTTATTATTACTTATTGTAAGTGCCCAGCTCCTTCCTAGAATTAATCTAATGCACATAACCATCTTCTTAACTCACTCACACACACTACACCCGTCACTAAAAACCACAGCTATGGCCCCTCTCTCTCTCTCTCTCTCTCTCTCTCTAAAACACACATATACATACTCATGTCACAACTATGGTCCCTCTCTCTCTATCTCTCACTAAAAAAACCCACATATACACACAATGTCACAGCTATGGTCCCTCTCTCTCTCTAAAAACCCACATATGCACAAAATCCCACACACCAGAACCACACGAATGGCATGGTCACCATGTTGGATTTGATCGGTCCAATCCAATTAAGTGGCCTAACGGGTCATACTAATGTTGACTATTTATTTGACTTGGACATTAAGTAATTATATTGGTTAAATAACATTATGGGCCTATTTAATTTTAGCATCCAATACACTAATAATTTATTGCGTATAAAAGGCTTATAGACCCTAATCTCTTAACTTTGATGGACAGTTGAGATTTGACAGGCTTTAGGGTTGATTCCACTACTCTCTCTATATAAATATCTTTTCTTCTTGGAGGCTAGGGTATTATTATATTTGACCACTTTTTTGCCTCCTAAACTAAAGAAAAAAATACATCACTCTATTCCATCATCAATAATAGAGAAGAGTAGTGAAGAATACCAAAGGCTACGTGTTCGCTTCCGCATCTTGGCATTCTTTCATCATCGGAATAAAACTCTTGGTAATCTATGGCTTCTTTCGATTCTGGTGAGTTCGTAACCTTATTGTTCTTATGTTTATGCTATTGTAAGATTCTAATGATCTTGATTATGGGGTCAAGATGAAAGAATTAAAACTAACATGTGGTATCAGAGCCTCGTTAATCAATTGCATGAAGATAGAACTTTTCTAAAAGATTCTTAGAATATTTGATGAATTATGTTTAATGTTAACGTTAATAATAATAAAAAAAAATCCGGCTGTGTGGCGTGTTGGCCGGTTTCGGCCGACCGAGTGGCCGTGTGTTTGTTGGCATTGCAGATTGAAAATTTTGGGCTGGAAATTTAGCCATGTGGCTTGATAATGGTCTTTTAAATGGCCCAGTGAAATTGGGCCACATCAGTCCCGTTTTGTGGCCCATGTCTTTGGTGCTTTGTTATTTAGCCGAAAGGCCATGTGGCCTGTTAAGTGGCTCAGCAGAATGATTATGATTTAGGCTTGTTTTGGGCCTGGTTTGTGGCCTGAAGCCATCGGCCCTTGTGGGTAGTGGTTAGTTATGTGGGCCGAATCTGTTGGGCCGTAAAAGGCTGTAAAAGGCCTGTTAAATGGCATGTTTTCTAGGCATTTAGGCCAATGAATTGGGTTTTTTTTTATTGGTCATTTAAATTTGGGCCTGTAGCTTCATGATTGGCCTGTTTTGGCCATTTAAATTGGATCTTGCAAATAAAATTTGTAAAGTCCCTTTTTTTATTATTGGTTTATTTTGGGATACTAATGAATATAATGTGCCAATATTATTATAATTTCAAGAATTAGTCTAAAATTACGAGATTATGCTAAAACCTTATGCTTCGTTTGGCATGTCTAGATTATGATAATGAACTTGAAATAATTAGTGGTTCTTACTTATTTTGGCAGTAAGCGGCCCAACGGAAGTTTATTGTCTTTTATAAGTTGAGATAATGATAAACCACATCACGTTACGCTTATTAATTAAAATATTAATTAGCCCAACGAAAGATTATATTTTAATTTTTAAGCGGAAATAAAGGAAATAATAAGTTGCACGGGTCAAATTATTTTCTGCCCAACGGTGATATAATTCGTACTCATGTTGCTTTTAATGATTTCCAAATTGTTAAGGATGGAAAAACACTTGTATGTTAATAACCGGCCCAACGGAAGGTTATAAGTGATATGTTAATTTTTTCCTTTTGAGAAAGGTTTTGTGTATTTATCTTTTTCATACAAATAAATTGTTTATCCCTCAATTCATTTTGTTATGTTAAATGATGAACTAACTGTTTTCATCATGTGGATTTTCGGTACTAACGTGCATGATTATTGTTATTATTTAGCATATAGTCCTGCTGCAATTACTGGCTATCTTTCCTCTATCAAATCATTGAGCGGCACCAATTTTAGAAAATGGAAAGAGCAGATTAGCATAATCCTTGGAGTTATGAATTTGGATTATGCTTTACGGGTTGACGCGCCTGCTCCCCTTACGGCTGAAAGCTCTACTGAGCAAAAGGCGGCTTATGAAAAGTGGGAGCGTTCCAACCGCATATCCCTAATGATTATGAAAAGCTCCATTACGACTGCTATTCGAGGAGCCATTCCTGACTCGGATAATGCTAAGCTATACCTTGCTCATATTGAAGAACAGTTTCAGGGTTCTTCCAAGGCACATGCTACTACTCTCATCACTAAAATAGTTATGCTCAAGTATAGTGGATCCAACGGTGTTCGTGAGCATATTTTACGGATGAACGATATGGCTTCTCAACTAAAATGTTTGGACATGGAAATCTCTGAAGGTTTTCTCATGCACTTTATTATGACTTCCCTTCCTGCGCAGTTTGGTCCTTTTAAGATCAACTATAACACGCATAAAGAGAAGTAGAAGATGAACGAGTTGATTTCCATGTGTGTCCAAGAAGAAGAGAGGCTAAAGTCTGAACAACCTGATAGTGCTCACGTTGCCATTACTGGTCCATCTAAAGGAAAATGAAAAGGAAAGAAATTTGGCAAAGGTAATGTGCAAGGGAACAAGAGTGCTTCTGTAACTAAGACTGACAAGGCAAGCTCTTCTGGTACCAAAGGTTCTTCTGGTCCCAGGTGTCACTTTTGTAAGGATAAAGGACATATGAGGAAAGAATGTCATAAATTCAGAGAATGGTTGGAAAAGAAAGGTAATTTATCTATTTGCGTTTGTTATGAGTCTATGCAATTGATGCTCTTTTAAATACATGGTGGGTTGACACAGGTGCAATTGAGCACATAACTAATTCATTGCAGGGATTCCTTTCCGTGAAGAAGTTAAACAAAGGAGACCGTAATGTTCTAGTAAGAAATGGAGAGAAAGCTCAAGTTGAAGCTGTAGGAACTCTCCGTTTAGTTTTGGAGAGTGGCTTCAATTTGGATTTAGTTGATACTGTTTATGTTCCCAGTATGACTAGAAATCTTATTTCTGTTTCTAGACTAGACACTTATGGATATTCGTTTAAGTTTGAGAATAAAGGCTTCTCTCTTTTCCTTTACTCTAGAGTTATTGGTTCTGGTTTGTTGGAGGGAAACCTCTACAAATTACTTTTAAATGTTTCTTTTACTGAATCCTTGGAAACAATGAACTTGAATGATGTAGTTGCTAAAACTTGTGGTAAGAGAAAAAGAGAGAATGAAAATTCTGCTAAATTGTGGCATGAACGTCTTGGTCACATATCACGAGGCAGAATGGAACGCCTCATTGAGGATGTAATTCTTCATTCTTTAGATTTCTCAGATTTTGATACATGTATTGAATGTATTAAAGGAAAAGTTGTAAAAGGTAATAAATGTGGTGCCACTCGAAGTACGGGACTTTTAAAGCTTATCCACACTGACATTTGTTGACCTTTTCCTACACCGAGTATTGGTGGTCATAGATACTTTATCACCTTTATTGATGATTATTCTCGTTATGGATATGTTTACCTCATTGATGAAAATCTGACTCACTTGCCATGTTTAAGACTTACAAAGCCGAAGTTGAAAATCAACTTGACCTAAAGATTAAAGTTGTAAGATCTGACAGAGGCGGAGAATATTATGGAAAATTCTCTGAAACGGGTCGTAACCCTAGTCCTTTTGCCTTGTATTTGGAAGAATGTGGCATCGTTGCTCAGTATACAATGCCAGGTACACCCCAGCAGAATGGTGTAGCTGAACGGCGAAATCGTACCCTCATGGATATGGTACGAAGTATGATATGCCAAAGCACTCTCCCAGAGTTTTTGTGGGTTGAAGCACTTAAAATAGCTGTGCATATTCTTAACAGGGTTCCCAGTAAGTCTGTGCCAAAAACACCTTTTGAATTGTGGACACAGAGGAAACCAAGTTTAGAATATTTTCATGTGTGGGGCTGTTTAACTGAAGCAAAAGTCTACAATCCGCATACTAAGAAACTCGATCCCAAGACCATAAGTTGTCATTTTATAGGTTACCCTCAAAGGTCTAAAGGTTTCAGATTTTACTGTCCATCACATACCACTAGAATTGTTGAAACTAGGCATGCAGTATTTTTTGAAGATGCTGAGTATAGTGGGAGTTGTACACCAAGAATAATAAACCTTAAGGAAATTCAGGATCATGTTTCTATTCCTGTTATCTAAAAGGTTGGTGCGCCATTACCTCATAGAGAGGATAACGATGCACCCGAGGTAGTACCTAATGATGTTCCCCCTATTACGAATCCTGCTCCAATTCCTGCTAATGAGCAACCTCTTCGAAGGCCAGGAAGAGAGAGATGGAAAACCATCTCTAATGACTATATTGTGTACCTAGATGAGGCTGACTATAATCTAGGCATATGAAATGATCCCACATCCTTTAAAGAAGCTATTATGAGTGATCACTCAACTCAATTGCTTGAGGCCATGAAAGATGAGTCAGAGTCAATGAAAATAAATGAAGTTTGGGACCTTGTTGACTTGCCTGAAGGGGCCAAAGCTGTAGGCTGTAAATGGGTCTACAACACTAAGCTAGATCCTAAAGGTAATGTCGAACGATACAAGGCTAGACTCGTCACTAAAGGTTTCACTCAAAGGGAAGGGATAGATTATAATGAAACATTTTCTCCTGTGTCGAAAAAAGATTCCTTTCGAATAGTCATGGCTTTAGTGGCTCATTATGATTTAGAGCTATATCAAATGGATGTAAAGACTGCATTTCTTAATGGTAACTTGCGTGAAAAATGTCTATATGACTCAACCAGAAGGGTTTATGGTTGAAGGCAAGGAACATATGAAATGTCTGTTGAAGAAATCCATATACGGATTAAAACAAGCCTCTAGACAATGGTATCTTAAGTTTCATGATGTGATTAGTAAAATTGGCTTTAAAGAAAATGCAGTGGACCAATGTATATACCTAAAGATCAGTGGGAGTAAGTTTATCATTCTAGTTTTTGTATGTAGATGATATCTTAATTGCTAGTAGTGATATGCATATGTTGCATGAGACCAAAAACTTTCTGTCTAAGAATTTTGATATGAAAGATCTTGGAGAGGCCTCTTATGTTATAGGCATTGAGATTCACCGAGATAGGTCTCGTGGGATATTGGAATTGTCCCAAAGAGCCTATATTAAGAAGGTTCTGAAAAGGTTCAATATGCATAACTGTGCTCCCACTGTTGCCCCTGTTGTTAAGGGTGACAAATTTAGTTTGCTACAATGTCCTAGGAACCAACTGGAGCAAGACGAAATGGAACGTATTCCCTATGCATCAGCAGTATGGAGTCTTATGTATGCTCAAGTCTGTACTCGCCCAGATATAGCGTATGTTGTTGGCATGCTTGGACGTTACCAAATAAACCCAGGAATGGGTCATTGGAAAGTAGCCAAGAAAGTCATGCACTACTTACAGGGTACCAAGGATTTCATGCTTACCTATAGGAAGTCAGATAACCTTGAGGTTATTGGTTATTTCGATTCCGATTATGCAGGGTGTGTAGATACCCTGATATCCACATCAGGTTATGTCTTCATGCTTGCAGAAGGAGCTGTTTCATGGAAGAGTGCTAAGCAGTCATTAGCGGCTTCTCACACCATGGAGGCAGAGTTTGTAGCATGTTTTGAGGCTTCGTGTCATGGTGTATGGTTGAAGAACTTCATTACGAGACTTAAAGTGGTTGACACCATTTCGAGACCACTGAAGATATTCTGTGACAATCAGGCTGCTGTTTTCTTTTCCAAGAACAACAAATCAAGTGGTGGAACAAAGCATATTGAGATTAAGTATCTTGTTGTGAGGGAAAGAATTCAGAATTGAATAGTGTCTATGCAGCATATCAGTACGATTGCTATGTTGGCGGATCCCATGACAAAAGGCTTACCACCCACTCTCTTTCGAGAACATGTTGCTAACATGGGTTTGGTTGATAGTCTTTCCCTTAGATGATGGGTTTTTTTATTTGAGATATTTATTTTTGTGATCACCTTTGTTTTGGATTCTAGATATTATGATTATGGTTTGTTACTTCTCGTTAAAAGTGTACATTTGAGGTATTCTGAAACAAACACTCATGTAAGGATCACATGAACTCGTTCATATGGTTATTTATTATGAAACAATGCAGTTCATGTCTATTAAGTTGTTTGACTGTCATATTTGGCAAAAGTTCTGAGATTGTAACCGAAGAACGGTGCTGTGGCGTTGAAAGGCACATATACTATCTTCGATTCATTTTAGTATTTTTGTTAAATTTGGCCTAACTTAAGGGATTTTTTGTTCAATTTCGTTATGTCAAAACTTATGACTTAACCTTAGTATAACCATTGGCCAAGTGGGAGAATGTTGAATTTGATCGGTCCAATCCAATTAAGTGGCCTAACGGGTCATACTAATGTTGACTATTTATTTGACTTGGACATTAAGTAATTATATTGGTTAAATAACATTATGGGCCTATTTAATTTTATCATCCAATACACTAATGATTTATTTTGTATAAAAGGCTTATAGACCATAATCTCTTAACTTTGATGGACGGTTGAGATTTGGCAGGCTTTAGGGTTGATCCCACTACTCTCTCTATATAAATATTTTTTCTTCTTAGAGGCTAGGGTATTATTATATTTTGCCACTCTTTTGCCTCCTAATCTAAAGAAAAAAATACACCACTCTATTCCATCATCAAGAATAGAGAACAGTAGTGAAGATTAATACCAAAGGGTACGTGTTCACTTCCGCATCTTGGCGTTCTTTCATCATCGGAATAAAACTCTTGGTAATCTATGGCTTCTTTCGATTCCGGTGAGTTTGTAACCCTATTGTTCTTATGTTTATGCTATTGTAAGATTCTAATGATCTTGATTATGGGGTCAAGATGAATGAATTAAATCTAACACACCATGCACAACCCATCACCTTCAGTGAACCATATGACCAATTTCATTTCCTGATGACCAGATCACAAGAACCCTATTTTCATACAACACAGTTACTGCCGTGAGGCAGTAGCTCCTCTCTCTCTCTCTCTCTCTCTCACACACACACACACACACACACAAGCACACCTTATAACCCAACTTCACATGCAACCTATATATATATATATATACATTCCTCACCACACTACACATACCATTTCCATCACCAACTCACATCATATATTCAACCACGGCAGCCCATGGCTACCCAGCCTCCTCCCTCTCTCACGGCAGCCATAGCTGCCACCTCATTCTCTCTTTCATCATATCCTCCTCTTTGCCTATCTTTCAAACTTTGCTTTGACGTACACTGTTTTCTAATCTAATTTGTTTTACCTAGAAATAAAATACCATCCCATGCATTGCCAACTCTAACGGGTTCCTTCATTCTCAGTCAAAGGCCATTACGTAATGTAAAAGGTGAAGTACATTCAGGTCCAAAAGCTTTATCAACCAATATAATCAACAAAAACACATATATAAGCTAAAGACTACCCCTTTCCTCCTTCTCACTGCTATAAACCATGTACCCTAATACACAATCAGGGCCATGGCAGTCCCCTCACGCATCTAAAACACTAATCATATTCCATGAAAAAATAATGGTAGAAGGCTTACCGAAAAATCAAGGACGATCGCCGGAATCTTATCATGTCCTCTCTCTCTCAAGGAGTTCAAGGGAAGCCTGGAACGGCTGCCACAGAATATGCATATTTATACATAAAAAACCCTAGTTGGAAAATCACAAGAAACCCCCTATACTTCTATTAGTCACTCAATTTTTTTAACTGAAGCTTTTATTATTGCGAAATGGTCCAAAATAATTATCTACCAAAATTTAGGTGCTAGGAAAATTATCAACGGGTTATTACGCTATTTCGCTTCCAATTTGTCTCTAAAAGTAGCTAATCAGTACACCGATGCTAAAAAAATATTCGACGCTAAAAGTTGTTAAAAAAATATCGACGATAAAAATTTTGTCAATAAAATTTTAAATCAATCCGTTAAAATATCGGGGTATTACAGTTTTAGAAGGTGTAGAGGAGGTTTTTTACTCTTATAGAGACTACTAAATTTATGGTAATAATACCTCCGAATTTTTCAATAATAAGTTATAATAAAGAGTCATGATACATGTGAGACTTTAATAAGTAGAGGTAAAAGAGGAATGAAACACCAGACAAAAATGATGACGTGTCGCATAGTTAAAAGGGGTAAAAAGAGAAAAGAACACTAAAAAAAAAGCTTATTTGTCACATCCACAACGCAAAATGCTTCGTTTATTATATATTTACTAGTCCAGTAACCCGGGCAAGGCCCATGTTGGTTATATTTAACGATTTATGTACCTGTACGTTTGAGTGTCAATATATTTTGGTAGAGTTAATTAAGGTTGGTTATATAGGCGTTATGTCGATCCTTTTGAACAAAGCTTTATTTATATTCGCGTGAAGCGAACTATGAAATTCAGGGATCAAGATCCTCTCTTGTACAACAGAGGTGCTGTACAGCATTTAGCGACAAAAGATTATCATTTAAAGTGTTTTGTCGCTGTTACTGAAATTTATAGTGATAATTTTTTGTCGCTAAAAAACATTTAGCGACATTTTGTGGGTACAGCACCTCTGCTGTACAGCAGAGAATCTTGATCCCAAATTCAGTATATGTCGCATTCATGCATTTCATATATAAGTATCATCATAATATAAAGAAACCCTAAAAAAATCTAAAACTGAAAAATGTTCCAAAATAGTAAATATCGAACTAATTCTACATTTATTACATTTGTGAAATATCGTACGATTACAAACGATAGTTAAAGATAATATTAAAAGAACAAGCATATGGTTCTTTTTAAGTAGGGATAATTGCAAAAAATACTCTTGTGGTTTGGGCCAACTGCAAAAAGACCCCTGTTGTTACAAAAGTTGCAAAGGAACATCGGTGTTCGCAAAAGTGTTGCAACCCACGGTTTCTGTTACGAAATAAAAAATTTGTCCAAAATACCCCTGTAAATTGTCCAAATGAAAAATTGCCCTTCATTCTTCGCCACAAGCCCAAGCCCTAATTAGGGCCGGTGTGAGCAAGCATGTGAGGCAACAAGAAGGGGACGGGATGGAAGGGGAAAGGGGAACGCTGGTCACTGGCGAGGGCCGAAGCTACAGACGGAAACGAACGGCGTCAGACGGAAAGAAGAAACAGTCGAAGCTACGGCCGACCAAAGCTAACCGGAGGGAGGAAAAGAACGATCGAGACTGTCGATGTGAGCGACCGAGACTGTCGATCTGTAGACCGTAGATCCCTACACTTCGGCCTTCCACCACAACGACATCACACCAAAACCAAACGGTGGAACCCAAAATCGACGAACAGATCTGAGTGGAGCAGGCGCCGGCAATTGTGATGAAGCAGGTGGCGGCTGTTAGGGTTTAACTGATTGGAGTAGGAAAAAAAATCAAGATTTGGAGAGGAAAGAAATAAAGGGCATTTTTGTCATTTCGTTAGAATATTCTCTACCAAACGCACTATTAAGGAGCGTGAACATCACATGCCGTTAGTTTGAACGATTTTTTTAACGGTTGTAACACTTTTGCACCCGTATGTGTTTTTTTGTAACTTTTGTAACAACATGGGTCTTTTTGCAATTGGCCCAAACCACAAGGGTAGTTTTTGCAATTATCCTTTTTAAGTATTATTATATCACTATGCGATTGAGTAAAAGATATGTCAAATGGATAAAAATTTTGTTCAAGTCGAATTTATCGTATAGACTGTGATAGAAGGGACTGCAATGACTTAGGATTAACAAATTCTTTTTTGTGTTCAGTTACTTTATGTTTTTGCTTTATAGATTATTGATTGAGTTCTAATTTTATAATATATTCTAGTGATTATAGTAATGCCTAAGTTCTAATAATTTCATTTGTTCATTAAGAGTATAAAGCAATTTTACATCTTGAATTATGAGCTACAATATTTATTTTAACAACTACCAATATTTTTCATATCTAAATTTTATTTAAGTTCTAGTAATCTTATTAATTTCTAGTAAGCTTCAACAATAATTTTAATATATAATATTGTCTCTCATGTTTTTACATTCTTTCTTATTTAGAGTTTTCTAAAGTGCAAGTAAAAGTACAAAACATTTAATCTTTACTTATCTTTTACTCTTTAAATTTTTGGATCTTATTTTGTTGAATACTTTACGAGATAAAGTCATAATAAAATACCAATAATTTAATTTATTAATTAAGTATAGTATAAAAAAAAATTCCAACTTATGAGATATTTAGTATATAATTTTGTCTCTCATGTTTTTACATTATTTATTAGTTAGAGTTTTTTTGAAAGCGCGAGTAATCTAAAAATTGATGACGCATACTGTAATATCCCGAACTTCGAGAGTCGGTTAAAGTAACCATCTGGGCTCCAAAAAAATAAAATAAACGGGCGTTAAATTTGAGCAATGCTCGGGTATTAGCAGTGCATAAGATCTTAAAAAGATTTGGGGGCATTTATGTAATTTTGGAAACTTGAGGGACTATTTTGCAATTTTATGAAAATAATTTAAAAACCATGTCTTTTAGAGTCTTGCCACCACCTACTAGCTTGCAATGACTAAGCTAATTAAATAGTGAAATATTGGATTGAAGATAAATGAATCTCGGGTGAAAAGAAAAGAAAGAAAGAAAGAAGCAGAAATAGAGCAAGAGAAAAAAGGGAAGAAACAGGGGGCTCGCGGCAGGCAAAAATTAGAGAGGAAGAGGGGTGATTGAAGAACTTCGTTGGGTAATTATTGTACCCTATCTAGTTTATGTGATTTAGTGTGGGTTGTGTGGAATCAGTGTGTGCGTAGAATCCTGATAAGATAATCAACAATCTCCCAATTTGACTAGGAATACCGAGTGTCCCCCAATTATTGAGAGTTATATTTGAGTTATATCATAACATTTTATCGGTAGTTAACTACCCTTGACATTTCTAGGTAACGGAAGACACGCAGTTTCAAAAACAACATGTTCATGGCTAGTAGAGAATCAAAAAAGTGTCATTGCTAGTTAATCACACTTAACACTCCTACGTAACACAAAACAAGCTCTTATTGTTGATTATTGAGCAAGTAGACGTCCTCTTCATGAATTGACCTTCCTATAGTTTTTCCTTATCTCTCCGCTGGAGCCAGTGAGAGGACTAATATCACCCATCTTCACCATCGCACCAGCAAAATCAGAATTAAAAGTTTTGGAGTCCTTGTTGTAGGATTCAACAAGCCAGTCGATCGATCCGTCGCTGTGAAGCTACTAATCTGTGTGGAGGAGACCCTTCTAGCATATAACATTCTTGTAGTAGTGGAGGCGATACATAAGTCTTTTTTAGTGTTCTTTTCCTTTTTTATCTCTTTTAATTTTGCGACATGTCATTGCCTTTTACTTATGCGGCATGCATCATGTTTATTTTGATATTACATTTCTTTTTCACTTCTACTTATTAGAGACACACATGCACCATGACTCTTTGTTTTGATATCACATTCATTTTTCACTTCTAACTATTAGAGACACACATGCACCACGACCTTTTACTATAATTTCTTATTAAAAAATTCACAGGTATTATTAACATAATTTTATTTAAACTTTATACGATTAAAAAACTAATTACGCACCTTAAAAAACTCTACCTATTCAATATAATTACATATAAGCTCTTAATTTTCACTACTAACAGTTCAAAAATACTTTAAAAATCTCTACTTATTAAAGTCACACATGCATCATGACTCTTTATTATAACTTATTATTAAAAAATTCGCAGGTATTATTGGCATAATTTCACTAAACTTTATAAGAGTAGAAAACTAATTATGAACCTTTTAAAACTCTACTTGTTCGATATATTAACATACAAGGTCTTAATTTTCACTACTAATACCCCAAAAGTAATTTAAAAACCTATACTTATTAAAGTCACATATGCATCACGACTCTTTACTATAATTTTTTTATTAAAAAATTCACAGGGCATACAATTTTGCATCTTTAAAACTCTGCCTATTCATTATACTAACAAATAAAGTCTTAATATTCACTACCAACACCTCAAAAGTACTTTAAAAGCCTCTCTTTCTTAAAGTCACACATTCACGATGACTCTTTTACTATTATTTTTCACTACTACTACCCCAAATGTACTTTAAAAATTCTACTTATTAAAGTCATGCATGCATCATTACTCTTTGTTAGAATTTATTATTAATAAATTCGTAGGTATTATCTGTATAATTTTATTAAACTTTATAAGAGTAAAAAACTAATTCTACACCTTCTACCTGTTCATATACTAATATATAAGGTCTTAATTTTTACTACTAAACTTCAAAAGTACTTTAAAAACCTCTTCTTACTAAAGTTTCATATGCATCATAACTCTTTACGGTAATTTATTATTAAAAAATTCACAGGTATTATTCGCATAATTTTACTAAACTTTATAAGAATAGAAAACCAATTCTGCACCTTCTAAAATTCTACCTATTCAATATACCAACATATAAGGTCTTAACTTTCACTACTAACACCTCAAAAGTTTTTTTAAAATAAAATAAAATCTCAGAATGTAAAATACAAAATATCATGTGAAATCAAAGATAAATAATTCACAAATCAAGATCTTCTTAATATAACTTACAAAGTGATATGACTTAATTTTTAACACTATTTTACATTTTTTATATTTTTTAGTGTTTCTTGTGTTATCTCTTAAAGTTTTTTTTTAGGTGTTAAAAGTCAAAATTAAGTCCTAATATGTTGATACGTTGATTAGGTAGAGTTTTAGAAGGTGTAGGATTGGTTTTCTACTCATATAAGGTAAACTAAAATTATGGCAACAATAACTACGAATTTCTAAAAATAAATTAAAGAAAAGAATCACGATGCATGTGTAATTATGATAAATATGGATAAAAAAGAAAAAGGACTCGAAAACAAACATGATGATGTGTCGCAAAATTGACTTTAAATTCGAAATTGGGAATCATATACATCAAATCATGTATGAAATCAAAGATAAATAATTCGCAAATTAAGATCTTTCAAAATTAGTTTACAAAGTGATATGACTTAAGTTTAAAAAAAAAATTACGTTTTTAATTATTCATATTTTTCAGTCTTTATTTTGTTATCTTAAAGTATTTTTGAGGTGTTAATAGTTAAAATTAAGTCCTAATATGTTGATACATTGATTAGGTAGAGTTTTAGAATGTGTAAAATTGGTTTTTTACTCATATC
The DNA here is from genome assembly GCA_033065855.1 of Escallonia rubra. Classification (NCBI taxonomy): domain Eukaryota; kingdom Viridiplantae; phylum Streptophyta; class Magnoliopsida; order Escalloniales; family Escalloniaceae; genus Escallonia; species Escallonia rubra. Next base: position 14,725 of record JAVXUO010000067.1, on the reverse strand, counting down.
AAGTAAACTAAATTTATGGGAACAATAGTTGCGAATTTTTTTAATAATAAATCAAAGTAAATAATCATGATACATGTGTAATTTGATAAATATGGATAAAAAGGGAAAAGGACTCGAAAACAAACATGATGATGTATCAAAAAATTGATCTCAAATTTTAAATTGGGAATCATATACCATACATGCAAACAAAAAAAGAAATCAATGCGTATATGACTTATAAATAAAGATCTTTCATTTATATTTATGAAAATAATATACAAAGCGAATATGACTTAATTTTTAAAAATGTTTTCAAACACCAACATGGTAATTTACTTAAGATATTAATTTTCATTGTGTGACATCAACTTCTAAATTGGGAATCATATACACCAATAAATGCGAACTAAAAAGGAATCAAACTGAATATGACTTAACTCTTAAAAGTAGTTAAAATACAAAAATTTACAATTTAATTTCATAAATAATTTTTGAAATTACTAAATTAGAGATATGCATCATGGCGCTATTTACACGACATATCATACTTTCTAATTATGCGACATATTATCTTATTTATTTTCGTGTCTTTTTTTTATCCCAACTTAATTGCAAACACTTTAATATGGTTTATTATTAAAAAAAAAACTGTAGTTCTAATTTACCCAATTTTTTATACCTTCTAAAACTAGAAAACTAGCTAATTCTACACCTTCTAAAACTCTACATAATCTATATACTCATATACTATGCCTTAATTTTAACTTTTAACACTTCAAACATATTTCAAAACAACAAACTAAAATCTTCAAAGGTAAAATAATAAAATCATTCCCTACTTATTAACTTTTTACTATGATTTATTATTGAAAATTTTGTTAGTATAATTATCCCGATATTTGTAAATAACTATAAAACTAAAAAATCAATTATAAAAAATTTAAAACACTATGCTATAGACATATATTTATATATTATGCTTTGATTTTGACTGTTAAGACCTCAAGAGAATTTTAAAAAAATTAAAGAAAACTACGACAATAATGTATGAAACTAAAGACGACACTCAAGAATTAAAAGTGTTTTTTTTCAATTTACGATAGTAATATATACAAACCAAAAATGACGTAGTTTTTCAAAATACGTCAAAGTATCCAAATATATGTGTATTTAAGAAATTAGTTTTACCAAAAACTTAGAAATGAAAATAATATATACCTAACAAGTCCAAAAAAAAAAAAAACAAAAAACTAATAAGTGAAGCACACCTTATTTTACTTCACGTTCAAACAAACTTTATTATGCCAAAATAGAAATTCACTTTCACAAATTAATTTTTAGTTAGATTGCCTCAATCTCTCAAACGGAAATCATATACTCCTTTTAAATGCGAAAAAAAATCAATTATAAGTATCAAGTCATAAGCTCTGTGCATCATCAATAATTATATTACTCGCGCTTTCAAAAAACCCTAACCAAGAAATAATGTAAATAATGAGAGGCAAAAGTATTGAAATAAATGTTATATCTCATAAGTTGGATATATTTTATATTATACTTAATAAATTAAATTACTGGTATTTGATTATGACTTTTATCACCTAAAGTATTCAACAAGATAAGAACAATAAATTTAAAGAGTGAAAGATAAGTAAAGATTAAAAGTTTTGTATCTTTACTTGCACTTTATAAAAACTCTAAATAAAAACGAATGTAAAAACATGAGAGACAAAGTTTTATATTGAAATAATTGTTGAAACTTACTAGAAATTAATATGATTACTAGCACTTCAACAAACTTTAAATATAAAAAATATTAGTAATCATTAAAATATATGTTGTAGCTCATAATTCAAGATGTAAAATTATTTTATGCTCTTAACGAACAAATGAAATTATTAGAACTTAGGCATTACTATAATCACCTTAATATGTTACAAAATTAGAACTCAATCAATAATCTACAAAGCAAAAAGATAAAGTAAGTGAACATAAAAAAAGAATTTTTTAACCCTAAGTCATTGCAGCTCCTTCTATCACAGTCTATACGATAAACTTGACGTGAACAAAAGTTTTATCCATTTGACATATCTTTTACTCAATGACATAGTAGTATAATAATTACTTAAAAATAACTGTATGATCGTTCTTTCAATATTATCTTTAATTATCGTTTGTAATCGTACGATATTTCACAAATTTAATAAATGTGGAATCAGATCAATATTTATTATTTTGGAACACTTTTCAGTTTTAGGTTTTTCTTTTAAGTTTCTTTTTATTATGATGATACTTATATGTGAAATGCATGTATGTGACATATTTTGAATTTGATGGTTTGCTTCACGCAAATATAAATAAAGCTTAGTTCAAAATCAACAGTATAACGCCTCAATAACCAACTTAACTCTACTAAAATATACTGACACTCAAATGTACGGTTACATAAGTCGTTAACTATAACCGACCCGGGCCTTGCCCGGGTTACTAGACTAGTATATATATATACTATTTTGCTAGCGCGATCTGGCCGTCCATCCTGAAAGATGGACGGCCCAGATCGTGCCTTTTACTAATACTGTCCGTCGTCCGCCATACTGTATAGCGGAAGGCCTTTTTGACCTTTTTGCCCCTCCGCACCGTCCGCTATACTGTATCCCAGACGATATTGAAGTCCTGACACGGGACAGCAAAAAAGGAATCCGCTATACAGTGTAGCGGACGTCCCCTAGGCTGACACCTATCAGGACCTTATTTCAGGGACTTTATTTCTGCACGTGTCAGAGTGTCGGGAATAATTTCCACTATACAGTGTCGCATACATTATTTCCCATACCCCCAAAGTTCTCTAATTCTCAGCTCTTTCGGCAAACTTTTCTTCTCCTTTGGATTCACTTGCTTCCATTTTCGGCTCCCCTCAAGCTTCGAGTAACACTTGCTTCAATCTTCAGTCAAGCAAGGTAAGTTTCTGATCTCAAATATTTTCTGGGTGGATTGACTGATAAAATATATATATATTTTTTTGACAAAAAAGTATAGATTTTGTATGATGTTCTAGAAATTTGTCACTCTATTCATCAACTTGTGATGTTCTAGAAATTAATTTGTAGAATTTAAACAAATTTATTGTAGTTAATTTTGATTTTTTTGAGGTTCGCTAACCTCGACACATGTATCCTATTTAAATTCGAATTTTTTGAGATACGTTTGTTGTATTTTGACATGATGAATTTGTCTATTTATCTTATTAATTTTAATATGTTATGTTCTATAAATCTATAATTAGCAAAATGGGAGACTTTTGAGATCATGTATATGGTATATTTGTCATCTTAAATTGGTCTATTCGTGAAGATAATTTTTAGGTAATATTTTCAGTTGAAAATGTCATTTGATTGTTAAGCGTAGTCTATATTTCTACATAGGTCTTGTTTCACAATGTCTGATTTCGTGTCGAGCTCCAACACCCCCGTAGATGCTAGTGATCCGTATTTAGGACGAACCTTTCAAACATTGGAAGAAGCTGGAGAATGTTTCCGAGCGTATTCACTGAGGGTTGGATTTGGCATTAGAATAAAGACTACAAGAACGAGCAACGTAACGAAAAAGATATGCTCTCGCTTATACGAGTGTCATAGGGGCAGAAACCCAGTGCAAAATGAGACACGCGTAGGCAACGATAACAGTGATGACGAAATAAGATATTCGCGCAGAAGACGGGACTGCTTTGCGTGAACGAATTGTCAGGTCAAGATGTTCGTAAGCTATAAAGCCAAGCAAGATCATTGGCTTATTACCAGCCTGGAACTGGCACACAATCACCCGTTAGTAACCCCTTCTAAGGTGAGTCAGATGCATCAACATAAGAAAATGGGTAAGGTCGCGAGGAGCCTCATTCACACAATGAGCGATGCGCGGCTAGGACCTACCGACATGATTAATGTTCTTGCTGAACAGGCCGGGGGAATTCAAAATTTAAACTTTAACACGACAGACGTTCGTAACGCGGTCCGAACCCATAGACGAGCTGCGTATGACCTCAATGATGCTCAAGCCACAATGAGCCTATTGAAACGGATGCAGATGAAGGACCCGCAGTTTACCTTCGATTATAAACTTGACGACGAGCATCGAGTTAGCACATTTTTTTGGGTCAACAGTCGTTCGAGGCTCGCTTATAAGCATTTTGGGGATGTCGTGACTTTCGACACCACATACCGTACCAACAAGCACTCGATGACCTTTGCCCCTTTCACGGGGGTCAATCATCATTATCACTCCATCCTGTTCGGGTTCGCCTTGTTAAGGGACGAGAGCGATATATCTTTTGAATGGTTGTTTAGGGCGTGGCTGGAAGCCATGAACTTCAAAGCGCCCAAAGTTATCATCACCGATCAAGATTTGGCAACGAAGAAGGCTATTGCCACCGTATTCCTAGATACTCGACACAACTTGTGCACTTGGCACATAAGCAACAAATACTCCGAACGTTTGCATCACATGTATGCAAAGTTTCCAGACTTTAAACAGGATTTTGACACGTGCGTTAGCAAGTCATTAACGATTAAGGAATTTGAGGAGAGGTGGGAAAAGCTTGTTGAGGATTACTCATTGCAAGACAACGAGTGGCTCCAGCACTTGTACGAGCTCAAAGAGCAATGGATTGGCGTTTACACGAGGAGGCATTTTTCTACGGGCATGAAAACGACGGGCATGAGTGAATCTATGAATGCCACGTTCGATAGTTACGTGGGTACAACTACCAATTTGAAGAGTTTCGTCACATCCACACAGAAAGCGGTTGCGTCGTTGTTCATGAAAGAAAGGGCTGCAGACTTTGCAACCACGTACAAACAGAGGAGAAGGTTGCTTGAGACCCAGCTGGAGCTGAACGGTGCCAAAGTGTATACGAAGGAGATCTTCTTGCTATACCAAGTAGAGCTGCAAAAATCGGGACGATACTGTATAAACAAGGTGGCAGAAAAGTCTACGCGTGAGTACAAGGTTTATTCGCTCGTGAATGACCTCGTCCCTGAGAAGCTGCGCAGAATGTATACGGTGAGCCACGACACATTGACGGACTCGGTGACATGTGTTTGCAAGAAGTTTGAGTTCCATGGCATCCTGTGTAGACACATTCTGCGATTTTTCACCCAGAAGAATATCAGGACAATCCCCGATAAATACGTCTTGCCACGGTGGACGAAAGGTGCAAACAGGTTGCACGGTACCATTGCCTTTCCGGAGCACCCGTATACTGACTTTGAAGAATCAGAGACGTTGCGGTATAATCATCTGGTGACGATGTTCACCCGTTTGTCCGTAAAGGCTGCTGCTACAATGGTCGGTTATAAACATCTCCTCGAGGTAGCTCAGCAGCAAGAGCCCATCGTCGACCAGTTGGAAGCAGCTTCAGTCACCAATGCGGTTGACACCGAGCCTACGACGGGATCAGAAGATGACGAGCCGGGGGAGGAAGACGACAATGATATCCGGCCGTTGGATCCAATTATATCACAAACGAAAGGCCGCAAGAGATCTACGCGGATGAAAAGCTCTATTGAAACGGCAACTCAACCTAAAAAGCTGCGAATGTGTGCATTGTGCAACAAAATGACCGACCACGACAAGCGGAACCATTACAAGGCATTGGGAATAAGTTCAAGGCGTTTGCAAGACGGGGAAGAAGATGTCGCCGAAGATGAGGACGAACTAGCTGCAGTGGCCCTTTAATTTTTTTGTATAAGCCATCAAAGTCTGTTTGACATTTTAAAGGATTTTTTGTAATTTTTTTCTAATAATTTTTCGACCGAATTGTCAATTTTTTTTCTTCTGATGGACCTATGAGAGGCCATCAAATCTAAGTCTTAAGTTTTTTTTTTCTTTTTGATTGTCCCGTCCGCTAAATAGTGTAGCGGACGGATCTGTAGAGTCTGCGGATGTACCCCTTTTATGTCCCGCAACTTCGTGTCCGCTACACAATATAGAGAATGGAATCGCAGAAAAACTTTTCGTTTTCTTTTATGTCCGCTATAGAATGTAGCGAACGTCCAAGCAGAAAAACTTTTGGTTGTCTTCGATGTCCGCTATAGAATGTACCGGACGTCCAGCGAAAAATGTTTGGTTTTCTTCGACGTCCGCTATACAATGTAGCGGACGGAATCACAGCAAAACTCTTGTTCTTTTATGTCCGCTATACAATGTAGCGGATGACTCTATCCTATTATATATTAATCAGATCGGGTAATCATCTTTATCAGCCCGTCCGTTTCTCTCTCTGTCTTGAACATATAACCCAAGCCGCTACCCCATCTACGGCGACCCACATCTCCGGTGACCCACATCTCCGGCGACACCACCCACCTCCCCTCAACGCTGCGGCGCCTTCAGCGACATTCCCATACCTCGATGGCTTCTGGATCGGCGAGCAGCGGCGAATTTATTAGCAACATGCACCTTGCAGGCAGACACTTCTTCAAGGTCATGGTACCTGGTTTTGAGAATGACCTTGTAGGCCATCCCTCTTTGTCTGTGTTTTCGTGTGTTAAAAGTTTGATCTTTGGTTAAAAACTAACCTATTTTTTGTATTGTGAATTTCTTAGGACATACTGGTAGCCTTTTCCGATTGGGTTACCACAATTTATTTTGATTCAAGATTAACCAGCCACAAGGGGTCATGGCATGTAAGAATCAAGATGAAGCGCGGCCTCCAAGGTCAACTTACTTTCGCAGAGGGTTGGAACGAATTCGTGCGGCAGCATGGCCTCCAACTCGGGGACTTTGTAGTGTTTGAACACATTGGAGCGTGGGATTTTCATGTTTTGATATTTGATCGGAGCATTTGTGAAAAAATTTCTTTCCCCCAATGTTGAACCCTAAATTATGTTTATTATGAATGAATAAATTTATGTTGATGTTCATTAAATTTTTTCTCGCTTAGTTGTGCCGTTTGAGATTTCGTCGATATTGAGATTGTTGATTGTGAATCGTACGTTATTTATTGTTCAAACGATATTGAGATTGTTGATTCCGTCGCTAAAACAAGTCTTCAGGCGCCAAATTATTGAAACCGAATTATCGCCGTTCGCTACAATGTCTAGCGGACGGCGCAGCCGAAATTCCCAACACTTGAAAAATTGAAAGACGGGGTTCGCTAATTAGAATGACATGTGGATAAGTGCTAGTTGGAATGAAATCCTAACATGCAGTAGGAAGAGATATATATATCACTCTTCATTTGACATATACTCATCAGATAAGTACTGATCATTGGTTAAAATATTATTTCTCTCGCCTGAATTGAGGTGCCTCCCACTAGCCTCGGCCATTTCTTCCGCAAGTTGAAGCATGTAAAATCATTTTCTACGCAGCAACATCCGGTTATTCTCCATACGAATTCGGCAGACAGATTTCTTACACTGCTTAACATTACGCCTCAACAGAGTAAGTGAACGACGTTGCGGCACAGGTGCCCTCAGCGTGGTGAGATCTTGGTGTAGCGCGTCTGATTCCTTAACTCGATATGCCCATTCTCTTCGTAAACCTGCATAATACTCTCTGGGATCCGTGTACTTCACTTCTTTGTAGTCGTCGTTCCTTTCACACAACAACCACACAGTCTCACGTCCCCGATAACTAGAACTACCAGGAACTCCTGCCATTTAACTTAGGTACATCTAATGCGATGAGCATGGCTAACATATATAAATAAGCCCACTCGGAGCACATGTCCGCTATATTGGTGTGATAGCTACACAATAGCCTGCCCATCTCTGGTGACAAGACAAGTCTCTGGACACTGACACCCTGCTTAATTGGTAGTTGGAGACAATAGCATGCCCGTGTCAGTGAGAAGACAAGTCTTTGGTGACAAGACAAGTCTCTTCTAGCGACTTGTCACATGACAAGACAATGTCTCTGGTCTATTGCATCGAATTGTCACATCTCATAAAGTTGAACCTGTAACATCTCATAAAGTGGTCATGTTTCAAAGTATATATTACTACATGCATTGCATGAAAAGGCAAAGGGCATGGAGTGATATACTTTCAGTTTCATAACAACTCTGGAAATGTCATATACTCCACGAGATATTTTTGAAGCAATGGGTCGTTACTGGGCGGGCGAAGATGAATTTCACTATTCTTTGCGTCCAAGTTTGCGTTACTCATCACGCTATGTTAATACATTACATGCAGAATGGTCTTATCGGATGAATGAATATGAGGTCTTAGTAGCTGATTCACGGCGCATGAATATACCCATACCTCGACAAAAGGCAATCAACATGCCTCGAATTACACACATGGAGCTTGAAAGGGCACTGCATCGAATACGTGAAGAAAATAACAGAATGAGAGTTCGTCAAAGTAGGCATAACTTACGTCGTATGGCACGTGATGCACATGAAGATGGCAACAACAATGAAGCACAAGTATACTGGAACATGAGCTTCGAACTTGGATCTGTTTCCGATGCTCCAGTGTCAGATGAAGATGACTGAAGATCAAGTTCTTCTAAGGCTATAAGGCCTCCGCTTAGGCTGGGGTTCGGGAAGGTCGGAACTAGGTTGTCTGGTTCGTGCGAACCATTTTCTGGTCCAAGTTGCAGACAATGATCTGCACCACTATGACGTGAGATCCTCAGCTGTGCACCTTTTGTGCGTGTGTGGGTTTTCGTGGTGCGTGGATGTATTACGATAATACTTCCTCGCAAATCATGTATTGTGTTAGCGTTTATATGTGCATTTGTCTATGTTGTGAGACTGGTCTACTGCGGCTCCTCCAATGGTTCACTCAACGTTTCTTGAAGAGCGGACGGCCCAACAGAGAACCAGCCTCCAACACTTATTTTTCCAATTTTGAAAACTGAAAAAAAGAGCAAACAAAAAAAAAAACCGTGTCAAATGGCCCTTTTTTTTGGTTTTTCTATACATCCGCTATATAGTATAGCGAACGTTGAAGCAGAAAGACAGCTTCCAACACTTATTTTTTTGTTTATCTCTAAATCCGCTATACTATATAGCGGACGACCAAACAGAAAGACCACACTCCAACACTTAGTTTTTTCTTGGTTCTGGTCCACTATACTATATAGTGGACGGCCAAGCGAGACAATTTTCTTGGTTCTCGCAATGTCCGCTATAATATACAGCGGACGGCCAAGCAGAAAGACCCCACTCCAACACTTAGTTTTTTCTTGGTTCTCTACGTCCGCTATACTATATAGTGGACGTTGAAGCGAGAGACCACACTCCAACACTTAGTTTTTTCTTGGTTCTCTAAACGTCCGATATACTATATAGAGGATGGCCAACCAATTAGTTTTTCTTGGTTCTCTCTACGTCCCTATACTATCTAGCGGACGGCCAAGCAGAAAGACCGTCCCCAACACTTAGTATTTTCTAGGTTCTTCTTTCCGTCCGCTATACTATATAGCGGACGGCCAAGCGAAAGACCCTCTCCAAAACTTGCCCACACTTTTTTCCCTCAAAGATCCAGATCAGTCAATGAGCCAAAATGCTATATCTGACCACAAATCAAACACTCAACTGAATTCAACAACACAACGATATCGGTCAATCAAATCAATCGCATTCAACACCGATCAACTGATGTCAACACAAATCAAATCAATCGCATTCAACGATAAGGACAATTAAAAAAGTGAATATAATGTTACAATGTCAATTGGGGCCCTCATCCCCTGCGGGATCCTCGTTATTACATGGATTTACAATAAACCTAATAGCTCTAGGGCGACCATTGATAATTTGACAAGACATCCTATACCTAAAGCCTTGTATGCATTCTCGGCTCCAGACGGTCTTCTTCAGGCTCTCAGACCGGCAAATGTAATCCATGTACATGCAGACGAAGACGCCGCAGTCCGAGGAATTATGTTGCTTGGGCCTACTCCTCTTCCATCGGAAAATGAGAGTTCGGCATGACCGGTACCCTCTCTTGACGCCTACCATTGACAATGGCAACAAATAGATTCTGTGAGAAACATAATAAGCATTAAACATTAAACATAGCAAACATAATAAGATTAATCAGTTTTACAATATGCAAGTTACAATAAGAAGTAAACAAGATCTTACCATGGCATCCAACTGGCCTCGGTACATTCAATCACACCCATCACGGAGGTATCATCGTAGAGACTGTCGATGACTGATACCGTCTTCTTTGCTGGTTCATAGCAAACCAAGTACTAGTGAGAATTCCCTATAAATGGGATTAGAAACACGTCGGCAACACTTGCGCTCACTGGACTATCCCTAACAAGATATGCTTGTAGGTTAGCGGACGGTCTCCACTGGGGCTGGGCTCTCCCCTTTCTCCCCTTCCTTGAATTGCTCCAGTCTTCCCAGCATGTAGCCATGAAAAAAACATAAAGAAAAAACGCGGACCGAAGTTTGGCTGCTCCCGACACCTTTGCCTCAGAATTTGCACATAGTGCAAGATGACACTATTGTCTAACCAAGCTCCCGGCGCCAGCGAGGCCAATTCTGTCCACGAGGCATTGTAATCCAAGCCCTCCTAGTGATCCACGTCATAAGATGCTCCGTCTTGGGGGGCCCGTTAAAATAACGGGCTCGGATTAGCTCGCACTTACGCGACTTTAGGGGCCTGGCTGGATGCCCTTAGGATATTGCTCTCGGGGCTTGACCGGCAAAGCATGCTTTCCGCAGCGGGGGGGGGGGGGCAAGAGCAAGGGATATTGGCCTCCAAAAGATGGTTCGGCCGGCTGATAATCCCCTTCGGGGACCCCGGTCGGCTGATATAGATCTTCGGCCATTTCTTCCGCCGATTGATAATCCCCTTCGGGGGCGCCAAATGCCTACGGGACAATGGGCAGTGCCTCGGTGAAACCATAGTTTCTGAACGGCCAGTCTTGCGTGACTTGAATCTGAGAGAGGGGTTGGGGTTCTGGGAACAAATTGAAGGAGGGGCCGCTGTAATCGCCCCACGACGCTTGAGCCTGTCCCATCCCCGCTACAGAGGGACCACCAACTCCCTGGCTCACCCCTGAAGCCTGTCCCGAGGGATCACCGTATCCCTGGCTGACGCCCGTATAACCCATTCCCGGGCTGACGACCGAAGACTGTCCTGATGCTTGGCGCACAAAATTCCCGCAGCCTAAAGCCAGTGCAGCAGCCTGTTGGCGAAGATCCTCGCCCATTGCGCTCACCAGATCCTTCCGCTCACTCAACTTCTGGAAGAATGCAAGCGAGGCATTAACCTACATCCAAAGAGATAAAAAAATAAGTAACTTCAATCAGACATTTATATTCAACAAATTCAAGAGAAGTCAGACTTGTTGGGCAACTTACGAGATTGTATGCCATACGCTCATCGATCTGACCCCTAGGCGCATACCTCTCCCCGCGTTCAAAGTTTACTGGGGCGACTCTCCTCCGCGTGATGCGGTAGTACCATTCATCGTACTGTTCGATGCTGATAACGGGGTTTGGCTCTGAGACGATGGCCGCCAGTGTGTCCTGCCAAGAACTCCAAAGCTCTATTTCGGCCGCGCACAATTCGTGCGCATTGGCCTTGCCAAACCGTCCGACATCCGGTGGGTCCCTGTTAACCCTCATATCTGGGGCATCGGCTGGCAAACCCTGCTCCAACTCAAAATGGTGCATTGCTCGGTCTGGCAGCTGCCACTCTGCGACCTCGAAGTGGATCAGGGGTGTGCGCTGCAACCCGGAGAGCGTGAAGACGAACGACTCTCCCACCCGTCGCGCCAAACGTATGTACGGTGCCCAACGCATTTGGCCCGGAGATAGACGGTCGAACTCCCCTCGATAGTACGTAATGTTGTGATGGGGATCGACTCTCCTGCGGTAGTGGCTATCCCTCCGGCTGTACTCCCAAGCACGCAACCGAGGCCACACTTTATCGGTTCCATCCCTACGCGTTGGTGCACCGGGAGCAAGGTGTTCATAAGACCACACCTGAAAACATGGGAAAATTATATTGATATCGTCGATTCAACAAAAAAAAAACAATAACGAAGACAGGATTTATATGATATACCTGCAATAGCGAGAGACATGCACATATGGCTTTGGCGTCGGGCCTCGTTGCCTTGTGCAATGCTCGGTACAGATACGAAAGAACCGCTGCACCCCAGGCATAATCCCCAACCTCCGACAGGTTACCCAACAACGGTAAATATTTCACGCTGGCCGTGTTCTTCGACGTCGTTGGGAATAAAATTGCCCCCATCACCCACAAGAGGAAGGCTTTGTGTAAAGCACAAGCTCACGGCCCGTATAGTTTTCCGGCAAAATCCCGTAGGTATCTACCAACCACTTCAACTTTATACCACCACTGCTAAATTGATCTTGGGGTATCGAAGTGAAGAAGTCCCTAGCGGTTCTCTTATTCGTTGCTTCTGACGGAGGAGCAATTACCGGCCGCCCCGTCACCGGTAACCCTAAGATGAACCCTACATCTTCTAGGGTAATTGTCATCTCTTCGAGCGGGAAGTGAAACGTATTCGTTTCACTTCTCCACCTCTCAACAAGGGCACCTATCAAGGCCCGATCAAGTTGTTGAAAGATCTGCCCATGCGTGAAAATCCCAAACCCAATTCCACGCAGTATCCTTTTCTGGGAGGTGTTCAGTTTCCATGATGTGAACTCGCGAGATACTTCTACGGTGGTGAGAAGTTCTCTTTCCTACGAATTAACACTTACAATTTAAGCAAAACAAACAGTATACAATTGTTCGTAAGAATAAGAAAGTTGATAAATAATGTATCTTACTCCACCATCCCATATGAGCGTACTGATATGGTTGGCTTGGTCGTATAACACGGATGGATCTTCGGGTCTAGGGTTAAATTCCATTTTTTGCAACTGAAATTATGGAAAAACCTTCTCAGTTTGAATTTTACGGTTTGGATTTTGATAATTGCTCGCAAAAATATGACGCTAGCACATGCATAATAAATACAATGTTAGCATATACACTCATATGTATAATAGATATATATACATATACGAAATCGGATTTTACAAACGCTAGCACATGAACAAATACATACATATATAAAACGCAATATTCATCACAACTATCGATTACAAACAAAAAAAGTATAGATTTTGTGAACTTACGTGATCTATTAGGGTAATAACGGTGTTCTTAAGAAGGAATTGCGCAGATCTGCTTGCTAACGCTGCTGGAAAAATTTGTGAGTAGAAACAATGGAGAAGAGTGTCGTAGTTACTGTTTTCCGAATATCAATTACACGTCCGCTACACTGTATCGCGGACTATTACGTCCGCCATACTGTATAGCGGACTCTGTATACCTGTCAGGGACGTGGCGGGCGACGTGACAGGACCTGACAGGTGTCAGCCTAGGGGACGTCTGCGACACTGTATAATGGATACCTTTTTGTTGTCCCGTGTCAGGACTTCAATATCGTCCGGAATACAGTATAGCGGACGGTGCAGAGGGGCAAAAAGGTAAAAAAGGCCGTCCGCTATACAGTATGGCGGACGACTGACAGCATTCGAAAAAGGCGCGATCTGGGCCGTCCATCTTTCAGGATGGACGGCCAGATCGCGCTAGCAAAATAGCCTATTTTGCTAGCGCTCTCAATGAATCAACTCCTATATATATATATATATATATAGGGAGCCGATAATTGGCCGTCCACGTGTACCCGTGGATGGCCCAGATTTGTCTTTTTTTTTTTTTTGCCCAAAGTGCTAACCGCTTATAGAGTAGTGGTTAGTGCAAAAGCCAAAAATATCCCTTTTCATGTGCAAAATACCCTAACCCCCATCTTTGTAGCAGTTAGGGGCCCACCTAACCGCCACAAAGACTGGGGTTAATGGCTCACAGTTTTAAGGAGACATGCCACCTAACCGCCACAAAGAGTAGCGACCGGTGGGCCCCTAACAGCTACTCTTTGTAGCGGTTACATGGGGTGCCTCTATAACTAGCTGGGATGTAGATTGCTACTGGTTTGCTGCTGGATGTGTTGACAACTGTAAATTTTTTGCCAGTTGCTTGCTTTGAAGCATCAAGGCAATTCAATGAAGCCTAAGTTGTTGAGAAATTGGTTTGGAATTTTATGCTGGTTGTCTCTCAAGCATGTTTTGTCCGTGTTTCTTCTTTCATTTGAGGAAATGGCTTCTCTTTTTGTCTTGCTTGTCTGTGTTCTGTTTATCTTGTGATGAAGAAAATTTTCATGTTAATTTTCTATAGGGAATTATATTGAAGGAAAATGGAAAATTTGGAGATGCAGAAAGGATGTTTATACAAGTGAGTAAATATATTATACAAAACACAGACAATCACTTCTCCCTACGCTTTCTGGAAGTAGCTAAAGCACATGTCTATATGGTTTGGCTTTTTTGACCATCAAAATGGACTATTTATATGGTTTTAGCTTTTTGCTGTGCACTAGAGCTTTTAAATTAATTCGTGGATATAAAGAAGATGTTAGTTCGGTTTGGTAATTAATTGTGTGGTATACCAGTCATAGATATTAAGTTGTCCTTTGAAACATTGATGCCGGTGTAGATTGTTCCGCTTTAGTCTACTACCTTCTCGGGGCATGGGTTTTTTTTAACAATTTCTCCTCATTCCTTCTTCTCCTGCATATTGAACATAATCCCCTGAAGTGTCCATTAGGGTGCATTGGGAGTATGCATACATTGCCATGTAACCGCTACAAAAAGTAGCGGTTAGGGGCCACTGGCCGCTACTCTTCG
>JAVXUO010000527.1:57500-66879 GCA_033065855.1 Escallonia rubra | reverse complement strand
ATATATATATATATATATATATATATATATATATATATATATGGAGCTGATCCGTTAAGAGCGCTAGCAAAATAGCCTATTTTGCTAGCGCGATCTGACCGTCCATCCTGAAAGATGGACGGCCCAGATTGTGCCTTTTTCGAAGACTGTCAGTCGTCCGCTACACTGTATAGCGGATTAAATTTTTTACCTTTTTGCCCCTCCGCCCCGTCCGCTATACTGTATCCTGACGACATTGAAGTCCTGACACTGGACAGGAAAAAGGCATCCGCTATACAGTGTAGCGGACGTCCTAGGCTGACACCTGTCAGGTCCTTCCCCGTTGCCCGCCAGGCCATGTCTGTCAGGTCTTTATTTCTGCACGTTTTAGAGTGTCGGGAATAATTTTCCGCTATGCAGTATCGCGGACATTATTTCCCATATACCCCAAAGTTCCCTAATTCTCAGCTCTTTCGGCAAAAAATTCTTCACCCTCGGATTCACTCGCTTCCATTTTCGGCTCCCCTCAAGCTTCGAGTAACACTTGCTTCAATCTTCAGTCAAGCAAGGTAAGTTTCTGATCTCAAATATTTTCTGGGTGGATTGACTGATAAAGTATATATATATTTTTTTTTATAAAAAAGTATAGATTTTTTATGATGTTCTAGAAATTTGTCACTCTATTCATCAACTTGTGATATTCTAGAAATTAATTTGTTAACTTTAAAGAAGTTGATTGTAGTTAATTTTGATGTTTTTGAGAGGGGCGCTTACTTCGACACATCTATCCTATTTAAATTCGAATTTTTTGAGATACGTTTGTTGTATTTTGGCATGATGAATTTGTCTATTTATCTTAGTAATTTTAATTTGTTATGTTCAATAAATCTATAATTAGCAAAATGGGAGACTTTTGAGATTATGTATATGGTATATTTGTCATCCTAAATTGGTCTATTCGTCAAGATAATTTTTAGGTAATATTTTCAGTTGAAAATGTCATTTGATTGTTAAGCGTAGTCTATATTTCTACATAGGTCTTGTTTCACAATGTCTGATTTCGTGTCGAGCTCCAACACCCCCGTAGATGCTAGTGATCCGTATCTAGGACGAACCTTTCAAACATTGGAAGAAGCTGGAGAATGTTTCCGAGCGTATTCACTGAGGGTTGGATTTGGCATTAGAATAAAGACTACAAGAACGAGCAACGTAACGAAAAAGATATGCTCTCGCTTATACGAGTGCCATAGGGGCAGAAACCCAGTGCAAAATGAGACACGCGTAGGCAACGATGACAGTGATGACGAAATAGGATATTCGCGCAGAAGACGGGACTGCTTTGCGCGAACGAATTGCCAGGTCAAGATGTTCGTAAGCTATAAAGCCAAGCAAGATCATTGGCTTATTACCAGCCTGGAACTGGCACACAATCACCCGTTAGTAACCCCTTCTAAGGTGAGTCAGATGCATCAACACAAGAAGATGGGTAAGGTCGCGAGGAGCCTCATTCACACAATGAGCGATGCGCGGCTAGGACCTACCGACATGATTAATGTTCTTGCTGAACAGGCCGGGGGAATTCAAAATTTAAACTTTAACACGACAGACGTTCGTAACGCGGTCCGAACCCATAGACGAGCCGCGTATGACCTCAATGATGCTCAAGCCACAATGAGCCTATTGAAGCGGATGCAGATGGAGGACCCGCAGTTTACCTTCGATTATAAACTTGACGACGAGCATCGAGTTAGCACAATTTTTTGGGTCGACGGTCGTTCGAGGCTTGCTTATAAGCATTTTGGGGATGTCGTGACTTTCGACACCACATACCGTACCAACAAGTACTCGATGCCGTTTGCCCCTTTCACGGGGGTCAATCATCATTATCACTCCATCCTGTTCGGGTTCGCCTTGTTAAGGGACGAGAGCGAGAGTTCTTTTGAATGGTTGTTTAGGGCGTGGCTGGAAGCCATGAACTTCAAAGCACCCAACGTTATCATCACCGATCAAGATTTGGCAATGAAGAAGGCTATTGCCACCGTCTTCCCAGATACTCGACACAACTTGTGCACTTGGCACATAAGCAACAAATACCCCGAACGTTTGCATCACGTGTATGCAAAGTTTCCAGACTTTAAACAGGATTTTGACACGTGCGTTAGCAAGTCGTTAACGATTGAGGAATTTGAGGAGAGGTGGGAAAAGCTTGTTGAGGATTACTCATTGCAAGACAACGAGTGGCTCCAGCACTTGTACGAGCTCAAAGAGCAATGGATTGGCGTTTACACGAGGAGGCATTTTTCTGCGGGCATGAAAACGACGGGCAGGAGTGAATCTATGAATGCCACGTTCGATAGTTACGTGGGTACAACTACCAATTTGAAGAGTTTCGTCACATCCGCACAGAAAGCGGTTGCGTCGTTGTTCGTGAAAGAAAGGGCTGTAGACTTTGCAACCACGTACAAACAGAGGAGAAGGTTGCTTGAGACCCCGCTGGAGCTGAACGGTGCCAAAGTCTATACGAAGGAGATCTTCTTGCTATACCAAGTAGAGCTGCAGAAATCGGGACGATACTGTATAAACAAGGTGGCAGAAAAGTCTACGCGTGAGTACAAGGTTTATTCGCTCGTGAATGACCTCGTTCCTGAGAAGCTGCGCAGAATGTATACGGTGAGCCACGACACATTGACGGACTCGGTGACATGTGTTTGCAAGAAGTTTGAGTTCCATGGCATCCTGTGTAGACACATTCTGCGATTTTTCACCCAGAAGAATATCAGGACAATCCCCGATAAATACGTCTTGCCACGGTGGACGAAAGGTGCAAACAGGTTGCACGGTACCATTGCCTTTCCGGAGCACCCGTATACTGACTTCGAAGAATCAGAGACGTTGCGGTATAATCATCTGGTGACGATGTTCACCCGTTTGTCCGTAAAGGCTGCTGCTACAATGGTCGGTTATAAACATCTCCTCGAGGTAGCTCAGCAGCAAGAGCCCATCGTCGACCAGTTGGAAGCAGCTTCAGTCACCAATGCGGTTGACACCGAGCCTACGACGGGATCAGAAGATGACGAGCCGGGGGAGGAAGACGACAATGATATCCGGCCGTTGGATCCAATTATATCGCAAACGAAAGGCCGCAAGAGATCTACGCGGATGAAAAGCTCTATTGAAACGGCAACTCAACCTAAAAAGCTGCGAAGGTGTGCATTGTGCAACAAAATGACCGACCACGACAAGCGGAACCATTACAAGGCACTGGGGATAAGTTCAGGGGGTTTGCAAGACGGGGAAGAAGATGTCGCCGAAGATGAGGACGAACAAGCTGCAGTGGACCTTTAATTTTTTGTATAAGCCATCAAAGTCTGTTTGACATTTGTAATAATTTTTTGTAATTTTTTTCTAATAATTTTTCGACCGAATTGTCAATTTTTTTTTCTGATGGACCTATGAGAGGCCATCAAATCTAAGTCTTAAGTTTTTGTTTTGTTTGCCTCGTCCGCTACATAGTGTAGTGGACGGATCTGCACAGTCTGCAGATGTACCCCTTTTATGTCCCTGCTAGGCTATTTATGTCCGCTATACAATGTAGCGGACGGATATGCATATTTTGTTCTTCGTGTCCGCTACACAATATAGCGGATGGAATCGCAGAAAAAACTTTTCGTTTTCTTTTATGTCCGTTATACAATGTAGCGGACGTCCAAGCAGAAAAACTTTTGGTTTTCTTCGACGTCCGCTATACAATGTAGCGGACGGAATCGCAGCAAAACTCTTGGTGTTCTTTTATGTCTGATATACAATGTAGCGGATGACTCTATCCTATTATATATATTAATCAGATCGGGCAATCATCTTTATCAGTCCGTCCGTTTCTCTCTCTGTCTCGAACATATAACCCAAGCCGCTACCCCATCTACGGCGACCCACATCTCCGGTGACCCACATCTCCGGCGACACCACCCACCTCCCCTCAACGCTGCGACGCCTTTAGCGACATTCCCATACTTCGATGTCTTCTGGATCGGCGAGCAGCGGCGAATTTATTGGCAACATGCACCTTGCAGGCAGACACTTCTTCAAGGTCATGGTGCCTGGTTTTGAGAATGAACTTGTAGGCCATCCCTCTTTCTCTGTGTTTTCGTGTGTTAAAAGTTTGATCTTTGGTTACAAACTAACCTATTTTTTGTATTGTGAATATGTTAGGACATATCGGTAGCCTTTTCCGATTGGGTTACCACAATTTATTTCGATTCAAGATTAACCAGCCACAAGGGGTCATGGCATGTAAGAATCAAGATGAAGCGCGGCCTCCAAGGTCAAATTACTTTCGCAGAGGGTTGGAACGAATTCGTGCGGCAGCATGGCCTCCAACTCGGGGACTTTGTAGTGTTTGAACACATTGGAGCGTGGGATTTTCATGTTTTGATATTTGATCGGAGCACTTGTGAAAAAATTTCTTTCCCCCAATGTTGAACCCTAAATTCTGTTTATTATGAATGAATAAATTTATGTTGATGTTCATTATTTTTCCGAATTTTTTCTCGCTTAGTTGTGCCGTTTGAGATTCCGTCGATATTGAGATTGTTGATTGTGAATCGTACGTTATTTATTGTTCAAACGATATTGAGATTGTTGATTCCGTCGCTAAAACAAGTCTTCGGGCGCCAATTTATTAAAACCCAAGTCTTCGCCGTCCGCTACAATGTCTAGCGGACGGCGCAGCCGAAATTCCCAACACTTGAAAAATTGAAAGACGGGGTTCGCTAATTAGAATGACATGTGGATAAGTGCTAGTTGGAATGAAATCCTAACATATATATATATATATATATATATCACTCTTCATTTGACATATACTCATCAGATAAGTACTGATCATTGGTTAAAATATTGTTTCTCTCGTTTGAATTGAGGTGCCTCCCACTAGCCTCGGCCATTTCTTCCGCAAGTTGAAGCATGTAAAATCGTTTTCTACGCAGCAACATCCGGTTATTCTCCATACGAATTCGGCGGACAGCTTTCTTACACTGCTTAACATTACGCCTCGACATAGTAAGTGAACGACGTTGCGGCACAGGTGCTCTCAGCGTGGTGAGATCTTGGTGTAGCGCTTCTGATTCCTTAACTCGATATGCCCATTCTCTTCGTAAACCTGCATAATACTCTCTCAGATCCGTGTACTTCACTTCTTTGTAGTCGTCGTTCCTTTCACACAACAACCACACAGTCTCACGTCCCCGATAACTAGAACTACCAGGAACTCCTGCCATTTAACTTAGGTACATCTAATGCGATGAGCATGGCTAACATATATAAATAAGCCCACACACACACATGTCCGCTATATTGGTGTGATAGCTACACAATAGCCTGCCCATCTCTGGTGACAAGACAAGTCTCTGGACACTGACACCCTGCTTAATTGGTAGTTGGAGACAATAGCATGCCCGTGTCAGTGAGAAGACAAGTCTTTGGTGACAAGACAAGTCTCTGCTTTTTTTCCCAGCGACTTGTCACATGACAAGACAAGTCTCTGGTCTATTGCAGCGAATTGTCACATCTCATAAAGTTGAACCTGTAGCATCTCATAAAGTGGTCCCGTTTCAAAGTATATATTAGTACATGCATTGCATGAAAGGGCAAAGGGCATAGAGTGATATACTCTCAGTTTCATAACAACTCTGGAAATGTCATATACTCCACGAGATATTTTTGAAGCAATGGGTCGTTACTGGGCGGGCGAAGATGAATTTCACTATTCTTTGCGTCCAAGTTTGCGTTACTCATCACGCTATGTTAATACATTACATGCAGAATGGTCTTATCGGATGAATGAATATGAGGTCTTAGTAGCTGATTCACGGCGCATGAATATACCCATACCTCGACAAAAGGCAATCAACATGCCTCGAATTACACACATGGAGCTTGAAAGGGCACTGCATCGAATACGTGAAGAAAATAACAGAATGAGAGTTCGTCAAAGTAGGCATAACTTACGTCGTATGGCACGTGATGCACATGAAGATGGCAACAACAATGAAGCACAAGTATACTGGAACATGAGCTTCGAACTTGGATCTGTTTCCGATGCTCCAGTGTCAGATGAAGATGACTGAAGATCGAGTTCTTCTAAGGCTATAAGGCCTCCGCTTAGGCCGGGGTTCGGGAAGGTCGGAACTAAGTGTCTGGTTCGTGCGAACCATTTTCTGGTCCAAGTTGCAGACAATGATCTGCACCACTATGACGTGAGATCCTCAGCTGTGCACCTTTTGTTTGTGTGTGGGTTTCCGTGGTGCGTGGATGTATTACGATAATACTTCCTCGCTAATCATGTATTGTGTTAGCGTTTATATGTGCATTTGTCTATGTTGTGAGACTGGTCTACTGCGGCTCCTCCAATGGTTCGTTGTGTCAACGCTTCTTTGTAGAGCGGACGGCCCAACAGAAAACCAGCCTCCAACACTTATTTTTCCAATTTTGAAAACTGAAAAAAGAGCAAAAAAAAAAAGTGTCAAACGGCCCCTTATTTTTTTTTGGTTTTTCTCTACATCCGCTATATAGTATAGCGGACGGCCAAACAGAAACACCACACTCCAACACTTGGTTTTTTCTTGGTTCTCTCAACGTCCGCTATACTATATAGCGGACGGCCAAGCAGAAAGACAGTCTCCAACACTTAGTTTTTTCTTGGTTCTCTCTACGTCCGCTATACTATATAGCGGACGGCCAAACAGTTAGTTTTTTCTTGGTTCTCTCTACGTCCGCTATACTATATAGCGGACGGCCAAGCAGAAAGACAGTCTCCAACACTTAATTTTTTCTTGGTCCTCTCTACGTCCGCTATACTATATAGCGGACGGCCAAACAGTTAGTTTTTTCTTGGTTCTCTCTACGTCCACTATACTATATAGCGGACGGCCAAGCAGAAAGACAGTCTCCAACACTTAGTTTTTTCTTGGTTCTCTCTACGTCCGCTATACTATATAGCGGACGGTCAAGCAGAAAGACAGTCTCCAACACTTAGTTTTTTCTTGGTCCTCTCTACGTCCGCCAAGTAGAAAGACCACACTCCAACACTTAGTTTTTTTCTTGGTCCTCTATACGTCCGCTAAACTATATAGCGAACGGCCAAATAAAAAGACCACACTCCAACACTAAGTTTTTTCTTGGTCCTCTCTACGTCCGCTATACTATATAGCGGACGACCAAGCAGAAAGACAGTCTCCAACACTTAGTTTTTCTTGGTCCTCTCTACGTCCGCTATACTATATAGCGGACGGCCAAGCAGAAAGACAGTCTCAAAAACTTGCCCACACTTTTTTTCCCACCGGTCAAAGACGACTACAGATCAGTCAATGAGCCAAAATGCTATATCTGACCACAAATCAAACACTCAACTGAATTCAACAACACAACGATATCGGTCAATCAAATCAATCGCATTCAACGCCGATCAACTGATGTCAACACAAATCAAATCAATCGCATTCAACGATAAGGACAATTAAAAAAGTGAATATAATGTTACAATGTCAATTGGGGCCCTCATCCCCTGCGGGATCCTTGTCATTACACGGATTTACAATAAACCTAATAGCTCTAGGCCGGCCATTGATAATTTGCCAAGCCATCTTATACCTAAAGCCTTGTATGCATTCTCGGCTCCAGACGGTCTTCTTGAGGATCTCAGACCGGCAAATATAATCCATGTACATGCAGACGAAGACGCCGCAGTCTGAGGAATTATGTTGCGTGGGCCTATTCCTTTTCAATCGGTAAATGAGATTCGGCCTGACCGTTACCGTCTCTTGATGCCTACCATTGACCAAGGCAGCAAATAGATTTTGCGAGAAACATAATAAGCATTAAACATTAAACATAGCAAACATAATAAGATTAATCAGTTTTACAATATGCAAGTTACAATAAGAAGTAAACAGGATCTTACCATCGCATCCAACTGGCCTATGCCTCGGTACATTTCAATCACACCC
This sequence comes from Escallonia rubra, assembly GCA_033065855.1. Taxonomy (NCBI): domain Eukaryota; kingdom Viridiplantae; phylum Streptophyta; class Magnoliopsida; order Escalloniales; family Escalloniaceae; genus Escallonia; species Escallonia rubra. Next base: position 58,897 of record JAVXUO010000527.1, on the reverse strand, counting down.
ATCACGGAGGTATCATCGTAGAGATTGTCGATGACTGATACCGTCTTCTTTGCTGGTTCATAGCAAACTAAGTACTAGTGAGAATTCCCTATAAATGGGATTAGAAACACGTCGGCAACACTTGCGCTCACTGGACTATCCCTAGCAAGATATGCTTGTAGGTTAGCGGACGGTCTCCACTGGGGCTGGGCTCTCCCCTTTCTCCCCTTCCTTGAATTGCTCCAGTCGTCCCACTCTTGTACTAGGATGCCATGAAAAAAAACATCCAAGAGAAAAATGCGCGGACCGAAGTTTGGCTGCTCCCGACACCTTTGCCTCAGAATTTACATGTAGTACGAGATGACACCGTTGTCTAACCAAGCTCCCGACGCCAGCGAGGCCAATTCTGTCCACGCGGCATTGTAATCCAAGCCCTCCGGGTGATCCACGTCATACGACGCTCTATCTTGGGGGGGCCGCTAAAATAATGGGCTGTGATTAGCTCGCATTTATGCGGCTTTAGGGGCCTGGCTGGATGCCCTTTAAGATATTGCCCTCGGGGGTCGACTGGAAAATCTTGCCCTCCGCCGGGGGGCAAGAGCAAGGGATATTGGCCTCCAAAAGATGGTTCGGCCGGCTGATAATCCCCTTCGGGGGCCCCGGCAGGCTGATATAGCTCTCCAGCCATTTCTTCCGCTGGTTGATATTGCCCTTCGGGGGCGCCAAGTGGTCCCGCCCACGGGACAATGGGCAGTGCCTCTGAGAAACCGTAGTTTCCGAAAGGCCAGTCTTGCGTGACTTGACTCTGAGAGAGGGGTTGGGGTTCCGGGAACAAATTGAAGGAGGGGCTGCTGTAATCGCCCCACGATGCTTGAGCCTGTCCCATCCCCGCTACAGAGGGACCACCAACTCCCTGCATCACCCCTAAAGCCTGTCCCGAGGGATCACCGTATCCCTGGCTAACGCCCATATTACCCATTCCCGGGCTGACGACCGAAGACTGTCCCGATGCTTGGCGCATAAAATTCCCACAACCTAAAGCCAGTGCAGCAGCCTGTTGGCGAAGATCCTCGCCCATTGCGCTCACCAGATCCTTCCGCTCACTCAACTTCTGGAAGAATGCTAGCAAGGCATTAACCTACATCCAAAGAGATAAAAAAATAAGTAACTTCAATCAGACATTTATATTCAACAAATTCAAGAGAAGTCAGACTGATTGGGCAACTTACGAGATTGTATGCCATACGCTCATCGATTTGACCCCTAGGCTCATACCTCTCCCCGCGTTCAAAGTTTACTGGGACTACTCTCCTCTGCGTGATGCGGTAATACCACTCATCGTACTGTTCGATACTGATAACGGGGTCCAGCTCCGAGACGATGGCCGCCAGTGTGTCCTGCCAAGAACTCCAAAGCTC
>JAVXUO010000527.1:0-52500 GCA_033065855.1 Escallonia rubra | reverse complement strand
TTCTCGACTTTTCCTTAAGGGGTAGTGAATACTTCTAGGAAGGAATGGTGCACAAACCTCATGGGAAAAGAAGATCCATCCTTTGAAATGATGCCCAAGGTCTCTTTCTACATAGGTCAGGGCTCCTCGAAATGATAATGATGACAGATTTCAATTTAAGTCAAATATTTGATAAAAATCATGACTAAAAGGTCAACAAACGGGCTGGTTTACCCCTGAATTTTTTAATATCTTTTACAAATTTTGGGACATTATCAAGTTTCAAATTATCTTAATCAATTGTTAGGGAACACCATATTCGGGAAACACTTCTCATATTCACACCAATCACTTTGTTTCTCAAATCGATCTTTAAGTTTCAAAGTCAAACTTACACTCTTGACTCTAACTAACTAGGCTAGTTATCCAATTGACTGTCCTAATTAATTTGGGTTAAATTGACTAGACTGGACTGACAGACAGACTACTGGACTGGACTGACTACTCTGAACTAAGTAAATAAGGTCTATCACTTATTATCAAGTTTACACCAAACATTAAATAGTAAACAACTTTATTTATCAATAAAGCCCAACATAAATAAATAAAAAGATAAAATAAAAGTACAAAAAAGGGGTGGTGTCAACAAGTTGGTCAAACAACAAAATGATCAAGAAAAATGGTTTAGAAAAGTTGTACGAATCAATTGAGCTGATGGTGAATTAAGCCAAGATCTAACTACATGAGGCGCCCCACGTACTGTCACTCAGACGGTGAACACTCGTAGAACGAAGGTCAGTATTCTTGTTCGCTTCTTAGTGAAGGCATTTTGGAGAGAAGGTGGGTGATAAGAAACCATTTGCAGGATGCCTTTAAGATTGTGATACTTCATTACAGCGAGCACTAGATACATGATGTTTACATGCCTTTAAGATTGTGATACTAATAGTTTTAGCAACAACTTTTCAGTCACAAAAGGCAGGTTGAAGCAGAGTTGCTCCAGACTCCAAATAAAGGTAGGCCTCATAAAATAGACTTTTGTAAATATAAACACAACGTAAACAGAGGGATCGAACTCATAAAGCCATAAAGCAATCATAGACTAAAGAGGTACATCTGGCAAGTTATACTAGGATAAAAACAAATACTAATGCCAGCGTTTTCATGTACTAAACTTATCATTGGAATTTGCTAAACATTAGAGAGAGATCTATCCAATAAAACAGGGAGAGTATTTCTCTTCTTTGGATACTACAGGCTAAAATTTTCATCATCTGCATAAGTTCATCGACGACCGCTTAGGAGAGAACACGTCTAATGTGCTATGTGTAACCCTTTTAGCCTCAATATTCGTGACCCTCGCATGGTAAAAATGATTAGACTACGAATACAGTGCCCTAAGCGAAAATCACACAGAAGATGCGAAAGCTGATTTAACCTCAACCTAAACTCGAAGCAACTTCTGCACAACTTTCAGCCTCAAAATCCTTTACAACATCCTCTGAAAAGCTAGGAGCTTTGGGGAGAAGTCCAAGCAGTTTGAACATTTGTTGGTCAGCATCAAAGTCGTTATTGGGAGTTGTCAACAGTTTGTCTCCAGTGAAGATGGAATTTGCGCCAGCTAGAAAGCATAGTGCTTGCTCCGGTACGGAGAATCTTACTCTGCCAGCAGATAGCCTGACCATGGCTTTTGGCATCGCAATACGGGCTGTGGCAATCATCCGAATCATCTCCCATATTTCTACTGGCTGAACAAAGAAGTAAAACCATCTATTGCATATCACCCTGTTATCAAATTTATAATCTTGGGAGAGTGACAAGTTAATAACTGTAAAAAGTATTAACTTCATAGTTTACACACATTATTTTGTATCAAAAAACTAATTCTTTAAACATGCATATTCAAGCACAAAAGATACGCATCTTTCAACTATATCTGTGCACAGTATTTTGTAACAAGTTTTTTACACATGTATAAACACAAAAGATACGCCTCTTTCAATTATTCTTGTGCATTCTTGACAAAATTACACTTAGGTAATTATCTATGACAGAAAAGAGTCGGGCATCATTCTGAACTAGTGCATGCTGAGCTTCTTGTGCTTAGTCGTATCTTACTTTTTCTTTCCCTTCAATGGATGAGAAAATCATAGTTCGTACAACTATCTTCCTCTAACATAGAAATGGCCATGTAAGGTCATGTAAGGTCATGAAACTATTATTTCAATGCATTATGTTAATTATTAGAGGTTATGAACTTGTCGAGTATTTATATAAGAGAGCTGACTATACATGCAATCCCCGTATCTCAAGTGATTGCAAGAAAGGCTTTTATGCTCTGCAGGCTACAGAAAGGAATTTGTTGACTGATAGAAATTATGACAAAGACAGTAGCTACTACAAAATTGGGTTAGACATAAGCAAAACATGTGGTCAGAAACATAATAGCTACCTTTTGATCTTCCAAAGGTGTGCCTTTTACTGCAAGCAGTGCGTTGATTGGAACGCTCTCCGGGTGCGAAGGGAGCGTTGCCAAGGTATGCAACAAGCCAACTCGATCTTCCTCTGCTTCTCCAAGCCCTATAATTCCTCCTGTTTTACATAAAAATACAAGGTTAATGTATATTTCGATGATTATAAGCATCACCATTTGACAATCTATCAGTTTGAATCTGTTTAACTCACTAGATAGTGACATTTTATACTTATCTGATCAGAGCTTTGTGTAAATAGTTCTTCTCTGGAGTTATACTTTACACCATGATTTGCCTCGATGTTTGCTTCAAACTCTGTTGGTTCCTAGATGCTTTTCTAGATTCTTAGGGCTAATCTATTGGACATAATATTTTTGGGTTCTCATTTCTAGACTCTTGATCATTTCCAAGACTACGACTTTTGATGTTTGGGAGCCAAGAAAGATGATCTGAAAATACTCAGAGCAGAGTCTTATTTGTCAATGGTGGCTTATTTTAACAAGCAAGATTTGTTTTCGTGGTGTCAGTGAGAAATTCAAACCACCGCCATGGTGGCCGTGTTTCAGAATGGCCCGTTGTGAAAAGGAAAAGGAAACGAATTGCACTAGAGGCATGGGAGAAATTTCGGCATTGTCTGCCTATGGCACTGGGTCCCTTCTGTGAAGAAGAGATGGCCCATCTGGGAGGGGATGAAGGGACCCACCCATTTTGCCTTCCACGATTCTTTATCTTCTTTTGCTTTTTTTCTTTTCTATTAACTGCACTGGCTATCTGATCAGAACTCATGCTGCCGGTCCAGATTCATAGGTCACAAGTGATTGTGAACAGCGAGTTAGGCAAAAATCCCAAACACACCCAAATCTGTTTTCTGATCAGAAGGACAAACAATGGTGTCAGGATTACCTGAACAGACGTTGATCCCTGCTTCACGAACATGTTTAAGGGTCTCCAGGCGATCATCATATGTTCTTGTGGTTATAACATTAGGGTAATACTCTCGCGAAGTATCAAGATTGTGGTTGTAAGCTGTAAGGCCTGCCTCCTTGAGCGCCAAGGCTTGCTGTTTCTCTATCATCCCCAAAGTGCAGCAGACCTCCATTCCCATACCCCTGCACACGGAAATAAGTTTCTGATACAACAAAGGCAGCATTTTTCTCCGTTTGTTTTGGTGGGCATTACAACACAGACATTTAGGATCGAGTCAATTCCAAGCATGGCAAGCAAAACATTAAGAGAGACAACTAACGAAATATTGACCATTGTCAAATGCCTTAAAAATTGTGGAAAGCTATGCCCAAACCTCTTCTTTTTTCAGTATTTTCATGGCTTTGTGTCCATGTTCTGTATGTGCTGGCTTTGTACACACATACTGGAGCAGTAACATTGGAGTTATCATACAAATGTAGCTTGCTGTAAAGGATCATACCAAATAATGGGTAATTCGGTATCTGGAGTTTGGGCCTGTCAACTACAGAACACTGAGGGCTCAAACAAGCAAAAAAACTGCATTCAGTGCAAATGTCTTAAATAGATCTTGGAGACCTTCGAGTTTTTGATACCAGAAATGCAGTCATTGAGCTCCATAGCCTCAGTCTCTATTGTTTGTTTAAATATGTCAACTCCCTTTGTTTGGCTTTGTTGCAAAGACAGCAAGTGCGAGGGCACGGGATACAGACTAAGCCCTAATAATCATGAATGGGCCTGGGCTCGCGCTGCAAGTATGTTCTAATTCAGTCGAGAAGAGTTGGAGAAAAGCAGGTGCAAGAAGAGTGAAAAAAAATTATTTCGTTAAGTACAACCAGTGGGATGGCAGTGTATGTAGTCAACATATTATAAGAGCACTCAGTTCTGCCTCGTTCACGGCATTGAGAAAAAGAAACAGAAAATTATGGATTCTTTCATGTTACCTCAAATAGAGAATGAGTCTTGGTTCAATCATGTTAGAGGTATTCCCCCGATTCTCAACCGAGCTTATCATTTACGAGAGACCTGCTGGTCTCACAGCTAACCAAATGAAGGAGCTCAGTTTACTAAAGAAGCCCACTAGACAGAAAGTTCCTAGCTCAAAAGGCAAAGATTGTCAGATGATTTTCAGGTTTCCTTGCTGCCCATCTCTTGTTTACCAGCAACATAGTATAGGCTGTGCCCCTTCTGGTACAAAATTAAAAATGCATATACTTGCTCCTATAACTTGTTTTTTGAGTTGCACCACTTGTACGCACCTTAGTTGTGCTGCTCTAAGCAAGAACCACCGCTTCATGACTGGTTTCCTATCCACAGGCACGCGCCAAGCAAGTTACCATCTAATTTAAAGGCTAAAGTTGTTATAGAATGGGCCCAACAATGTTTGTCATGTTTAGCATAACCTTCCGCATAGGGAAACCACTACAAACATAATTCTTCTAGTAGAAACCTCTGAGATCAAGTACCAATGAAAAATAAGGTAAACTGCTGCTTTGAGTAGTAAACCTCTACCAAAGTCCATAGATGTGTGATGAACTCGCTTTTGTTGTTTTTCTAGCATCAATCCTCTTTAAAGCACCAAAAAAACATTATGTGATAAATCCCAAACCAACACTACCAACTCGAAATCATTGCCATGATACCAAAAGTGGGTGTTACCACAAACCAAAAACAGAACTCTACCGAACAAAATTGATGCCAAGTTGCCCCTACTTGAAAATGAAAACGGTCTTCACTATTCGTCTTTACGTATCTCAGATATGCTAAACTATAGGGGATAACAACTATTTCAAATACCCACCTTCTGTAGAGGGACCCAACTAATGATGCTTCCGCCATTGTGGGATCAGGGAATGTTCAGGTACGCAACCTTATAGAGAGGAGGTTTCCCTGTTTCGAACCCCCGAAGATCCAGGTCACAGTGGAGCAACCTTGGCGCAACACCTAGTTTCCATTAAGATCAGTTCTCCTGGTTTCTAAACAAAGTCATGACTCATTAAACTGAGGCATTAATGATTGCTGATTGTTCTATTTGAAATTTTAACTTCGAAATTCAGCATCAAAGAAATAGTAGCAGCGGTTCTTCGCCATAATACCCCCAAGTATTCATTATTCAAAGGGGATGGTTCGTTACCTTATTTCTTTTACATATTCAAGGATTTGGTTGAAGTTGGTCTTCCTTCCTATAGTGTCTCTCCATGCAGCACCCATGCAGAAACGAGTACTACCAGCCTCTTTTGCCTGTCCAGGGATACATATATATCGAGATGTTACAAGGAAAAGAAGCAACATATAAAACATAACATTAAACCAAAAAACAGCTCACAAACTTCTTAGATTAAACTTACCACAAAAGACATTAAAACTTGAGTAATCAGCTGCTCCACATGAGATCAGGGGCATGCATCATTCAATAATTTCTAAGTTTTAGGTGAAAGCGTTAATTTTTAGACAGTGTACATGTAATGTTAAGAGCTTTTCATGTTCAACAATTTTCACGCATCGTTTCGCACACATTACTGCTAAAGCTTTATATACTCTGCCTTGCCTCTCAAAAGTTTAACAGCCAAAACTTCTTGTGGTGCTCAGAGAATCCTTGAATGAGAAAAGGCATCTTCTATTTTAAATTCTTGGTGATGCTAAAACTCAGTCAAGACAATGGCATCTTACAAAGAAGAAACTACGTTACACAACTCCGCTCAGCATTTCCTCAAACTAACTGGGGTTGGCTAAATAATCTGATGCATGTTTTTCGATAGCTGTCTACATGAATCCTACAAAACTTTCCCACAAAGATTAAAGAAGACGCCTGCAAACCACGAAGGCAACCAATACACCCGCTCAGTGTAGCGTGCACCTAATCACTAAACCATCATAGTTCTATTTTGCCACTATGCTTTAATAAACTCGAATCGTCATAGCCTTACTCGAATAGTCAAAACCATCATAGTTCTCTTCAGGGACACATAGCTTCCTTTAAAACCTCAAGTCATTATGCCCTTTATTACCATCTTCATCTATATGAATTTTGTAATCCTCTTTCTAACCGATTACCAGGGTCACTGAACCAAATATAAACCATCCATCATAACATAGAAAACTGTAAATGATATATCAACATATAAGAAAGTGCCAAAGAAAAAAAGGAATCAGCAACAGAACAAGGGAACTGCACCTTTTCTGCTGCCTGCAGAACAGCGTCCTTGTTCATAAGCTTCTGTGCTTTCAGTCCAGTGTCATATCTAGAGGACTGAGGACAGTAGGAACAATCCTCACTGCATCCACCTGTCTTAATAGAAAGAAGAGTGCACTGCTGTACCTCCCTAAAGTTTTGAGCATGCCTATGAACTTGAGCCTGTTAGAACAAAACTTCCGTATCAGACCAAGCGGTACATCATTATATGCGCTAGTATGATGGTGGTAACATAACCAGCATCAATGACATGGTTTGAATAAGAACAAAAGAAATGCTGTTAGTAATTTGAGTAGAAAACAAAAAAAATATAGAGATAAAACCAGAAATTGGATTAGGCTTGAATAAAATTAACCATTTTTGTTTTATGTGTATTAACATTTATGTAATCTTCGCGGACATGACCTATAAAGAAGTATTATATTTTGGAAACATTAATGATAGTTTGCCTATTTCATGACACAAATTTAATATCAAGAGTGGAATTTATGCAATTTGCACTCAGCGAGGCTGTAAGACTTGTTTTGGGCTTATTTTTCAAACAATCTTTTCTTAGCAGTTATTTTATTCGGTTTCCAGTTGGAAGTAAAGATAGATTAATCTGGCCAAGGGAATGATATTCCCCCTCCAATTGCCAAGATACAGTATTAAACACATCAAGATGACATTTTTCTTCTTCGACAAGTCATCACATGACTTTTGTCAGATTTTAAATACCTTCTATTGAAGTTTCTTATTACCTTAGCTACAAAAGGGGCAAACATTTTAGTCTAGCTTATGAAGGCCTAAGATGCGAATCAGTGTTCTCTGGGGTGTCTTCCTGATATACATGCCTAGGTAGGGCGGGAGTGGTTTCTTTTTGTCTTTTGGCTACAAGACTTATATGTGTATAGTGATTAGTCTTATGCACTTCTATGTGCAAGCAGCCGGGCTTTTAAAAATTGTTTTCCTATGTATCTAAGAGATTAAGAGTCTAAGGAAGACAAGGACAGAATCTAGGGCAAACTTTTAAGAGTGAAGAAAAGCAAGCCCCCAGGAGTAGAGTACTTGAGAAGCTAGGGTTTCAATGTAGATGGATGCACAGCTTCAAGAGTTTCTTATGCCTTAGGAGTATTAACTCTCGACCAATACTGTTTTATGCCCTCTAATGAATAAACAATCCGTATTTATAGCATTATTCCCCTTAGGAAATGGATATCTAGGTCATAATTGCATTGGGCGGCAAAAGTTTAGGGAGTCAAGTAGCCTTTCACCACTATGACATGTGTTTGCCGCTCAGTGCACCACTGAGGTTGCACATGCAAACACAGGTTAGAATGTCAGGTGAGTGTTAAGCATGTAGAAAACATATAGCTTTCTCATTTTTGGGGTTTACCCCAGCCTGACCTCTCAATTGGAGCAAATGTGGGTATCTGGCCTCAATAAGCCCCTAGATTCATCCTCCATCCTCAATTAGCCCCTTCCCAATAACATCGAGGTGCTCAAGGAGTCCCTTCCATAGGATTACGTAATCCTTTTAACTTATTGCTTTTAATCCAGACCAATCCTTAGGAATATGGTTTACTTTGATGAGAGTACCACGGCCTTAAATAAGCTCATCGTGGTAGCCAAGAAAACCTAACCTCTTTAGAACACTAAAATCGTCTCAAAACATCTAAAATATGGTTCACTTTGATGTGAATACCACGGCCTTAAGGAAGCTCATCGTAATACCCAAGAAACCCTAACCTCTTTAGAAGGCTAAGATCATCTGAGAACATCTAACCGCAGCTGGTTGATGCTTCTCAGATAGTGAGCCATTCAGCGAGCCACAATGCACAAGTTAGCTTTTTGAAGAAAATACAGGCTCGTGAGTCTTGTTTAAGTAGCTCTTGATTGGGCAGTCCATCGTCTCTCAGTGCTCGACGGGGGGTTAACATGTGGATGACTACTGATCGAGTAACAAGAAGTGCCACAATGATGCCACGTGGCGGACCAAAGACTTGGTCTTGACTCTTTGACCTAGTTGACCGTGTAAATCTTGCTTCCGCGGCCAATATTGATTAGTGGGTCAAAGTCATTTAGGACTCCTATGATTATCAATACATTGCAGACCTCACAGCCTTCCTAGATCCATCAACTCGATGGAGAGTCTTCACTTCTCCTGTAGGCAGACAATTTTCCATACTTTGGAGGCAGCATTATTAGTTTGTCTAAATTGAGGGTGAAAGTAACTATAGTTCAGAATTTATACGAGACAAAAGCTTATAATAACCTTTTTGGAATTACAGATTAATTTTCACATTCTGAGAGCTAATGCAGCAATTCAATAATGGTTCAGGAGAGATACAGAGCAAAATTAAATGGTTAAGGAGCCAAGATGCTTGATCGGAAGCTCGGTCTATAAGCTAGCTCACAACTAACAACGGCCTCATGTGTTTCTCTGACTCTCTTCATAGATATCAACATATACTAGCTGTATAATTATTATATTCATATCCACATTTTATGTGGCTTCATCGTGCTGCAGTATATGGTACTGGGTCAAATGATTCCAAAGACTGCCCGGGATATGCAGGTGTGCATTCAAACTGAAAGACAAACTAGACAAGGCGAGGGAGAGGAGTTCCTAGACAACTATACCTTATACTTGGAGGGGGAAATAAAAAATTCTCACCATAACATATTTTAGTATTCCCATCTCGGCTATCGCGATACACAGAGTAGACATAAGATTTACTTTATTGGGCAATACGATGTTCACAATCTTCTTCATTGAGTTTGACCTGGTATTTATTCTCTTGAACAGGTGCGCAGTAACCAGAGATTAATTATCCAACACAGACCTCATTGAACACCTGAACCCTATCTCCTGGACCAGTTCAAGACTCCTCTTGCTGCCCTGAGCTCAGCCATAATGTTTCTGCCATCGCACAGTAAACATGAAAGCCTCTAACCCACTTACCCTGGTTCCCGTTATGAGTTCAAATCATCATTAACAGAAGTTATGCCATATGGGATAGTAAGCCCATGGCCTAGAAAAAATAATTCCCAAGGTTTTAGGCTTAGAAAAATTAGAAATCTCAAACTGTGACTCGGCCCAGTAGTTGGAAATTTCTCCTATGCAGCAACTACTTCCAGCAATGAACATGGAGAGGAATTACTAAAGCTCTACGAAGTGGATTTACGAACAATGTGACGGTCATACTATGAAAACAGGGTTTCAGTATAGACTTTAGCCGTAGAGATTATGGCACAACATCTCAAGCTCTAGACTAAGGATCAGGACTTTCACAGCGTGTGAGCAGGTGTGTGCGACGGTGAGTGGGAGAAAGAGTTTCTCGATGTAATGCATTGGACGCTTAGATACTTATTATAACCTCCAACTTTGGGTTTGCATGTCGTGAACAGAAAATTGGATGGCTCAATCTAGTGCATTGAACGCCTTTTGATCTTTTTCTTTATTTCATTTGATAAAGTAACCAGGTTAATCATCTTATCAAAATGTAGGCTTCATTGAGGAATAAATATAAATCATATGTTCTTCAAGCAACTTTCTAAATTCTTCCACATAGCTCTCCAGATTTTAAGTGCAAGCTCTGATTTAATCTATACGATTAAGTATAAGAACAATCAAACAATCTAAATTAATGACAGTTAAATAAGTACTACTCCTTAAGTTTTATTGGATATCCTCCATTTCACTTTTTACGAATCCCTAGGACAAATTTAGTGCATGTAAACATCAACTTTACTCATCGTTTTTACTCTATCTTCACTTGCCAAGCCACACTTATTTAACGTGTGATTTCTATTTAAGTTTAGTTCCATGTCTATGTGTAGAAAAACTTATCCTACTATTTCGAAAAAGGTAAGAGGAAAAAATACAAACAAGTCAAAATAAGCAATGAGCAACACATTTTCATGGTCAAATGCTATTATGGGAATTCGTAAAAACTCAAAAGAACACCAACATTATTGAACAGAAAATATACATCTAAATGTATGTATAGGGAGGGAGGGAGAGAGAGGGAGAGAGAACAGACTCCGTGAAAGAGAAGATCGAGGAGAGGCGAGTCGTAGATGGACTTTATCTCGCCGCGGGTCCAATCATTCCTCGGTCCGAGTCGAATCGTTCGCTCAGCTTCAACCGCCGCTGCAGATGACACTGCCGACGAGGAATACAGTAAATGCGGGCGCAGAAGGACCTTCGACGCCGGCCGTCTGTTCGGACGGATCGATCTGATCAGAATCATCTCTGCGTCTCTATCTCTCTCAACAAACACCTGAAACTGCTTCAAGCTGATTGAGAGTGAATGTTTTCTCGGTCAGCGTCTGTGTGCGCGCGCTTCCTTCACACTGTGTGTGTGTGTGTTTCTTGTTATGTCCGCAGTTGGTAAGTCGCAACTACCTTCACTAGCAAAGTACTCAGCGAAGCGCTTCGTCCGTGTGCGCGTGCTTTTTGTTCCACACCAACCTAATTTCACATTTTTCAAATCAGGACGCCTGCCTGTCTTTTAATAATGCAGTAATAAAATCTACACACACACACACCCCTTCGTTGCTTTCAGTTTGATAAGAAAGAGCGTAAAGACTTACTAAAAATAATTATTTCTCTTGTCACCGCAGCATGTACAACTAATGATAATATCTGAGATAGGAGTTGTCTGTCATAGGAGGCGGTGGATGTAGGTTATAATTTTGTACTTCTTGATTGTGTTGATTTGTAATATTTGTCGTCTTCAGTTGGGTTGTGATATTCATTGTACTCGATTTTATATCTGCCTAAACTCTTATTATAATGCAATTCTCCTGATTAAGAAAAAATAGAATGATTCCTTTAGCGATAACAATCACTAAATATGATTAGGCATTTAATTACTAACACTTAGAAATTGCTGCTAAGATTTCTCACCAGAAGTGTTTGCAAATGTCGCTTACCAGTGTCTATCATCATTAATTGTCGTGATACTGGCAATTTGAAGATAGAGGAGCTAAACTAGGGTTGTAGCAAGAATGTGTTTAAAATGATGATCACATATTTGGTGTCATCCGAAACACAAATCCCTAGTTTAACATTTGATGCAAATAAAATCTCACTAATGTATTTTAATATTGATCCCAAGAGCAACATCTTTAACGAGGAAAAAAAGTGCAATAACTAAGTGGGAATAGGGGTGTCAAATGGTCATGTTGGTTCAGCCCACCGAAGCCCATAGGGCTTCCCACTTTAGCTGGTCAAGTTGGGCTTCAGTCCGAGACAAAAACAGTCAGGCTAGACTGGGCTTAACTCAGTTACATAATGATCCAGCCCAGGCTCATTGTAACGACTCGAAAATTCAGAGCTTCATCGCCTCGAACATCCAAATATACAGTCTAAAAAAACTTTAACTTAAACAGTCTTCCATTTCTTTCAACATTTCTTTTAAATATTTTTTATCTTCTACATCCATTAGATGTGACTCATCATTAACCGAGTCCATTAATTCATCATAGCCTGTTTCAGCATCAGGGGATAATCGAAATAAAGCATTATATTATCAATCAAGTAGTCAGGAAACACATAATAGGTGCACAAATTTAAATTGGCTAAGGTGACACAAGCATCCACGTCTTCTGGCTCCGGAGCATCTTTGGCAGCAGGACTTTCTTCGGTAACCTATCCCTCAGTCAGCGGTCCGTACTCGATCATCCACTGCATGTCACCATGTGCTGTAGTGATTAGGCATGCTGAGTCTGTGATATGATCGTCCACTTCACAAATAAGCATTGAATAAACATATATGTGAAGCATGTTGTCATTGCTTCTGAATCCATGGAATCCATCCAATTTGAGACTATTTCGGCACCCGGCCTTGTCTGTACCGGAAGTTCTTCATCTTCAACCCACTCGCAGTCATAGAATATCTCGCATCCTTTGATCTGCTTCTTGGTCTCAACACTGTAAACTGGCTTTAGAAATCCATAGAAGGGCCCACTCTCTCCTTTTTTGATGAAGCGTTCCTTCATAGTAGAAATCTTGGTCAGGCTCATATGCTTCACAGCTTTCTTATCCGTCATGGCCTGGGAGAGCTTCCGGATAGTTTCCTTCCTCTCCTTTCTGGTTGGCTTGTATTCCCAGCTGAACTGGTCTTTCCTGTTTTCCATATCCGAGAAGCTGGGGATTCCCTGACAATTTCAGCCTAAGCTTTTTTCGGAAAAGTAGTAGAATTCTTTCAACATGGGGAGCACTGTTGTACTGCTGTAGAAGGCGAAGGTGAAAAAGTTTTCACCATGACAAACTTCCTCATACTCGAGGCACTGAACAGGGTGATCCATCCTAAATCCACTGAGCAGAATATCCAAAGAATCATGTGGCGCCTAAACACTATCCTTCTCGACCTGTCGAACCTGAGGCAGCTGGGAATCTCCAATTATAGTAAAAACGGCATCAGTCAACAAAAACTTGACCTTTTGGTGCAATGTAAATCGCACCCATAAAGTTTATCTAGAAATCACAAATGAGATATAGCAGATTTGGGAATTATCTCGGTAATTATCTCAGAAATCACAAATAGGATGTACCAGATTCAGGAAGTCATCTCTTAACCAAGAATTGGATCTATTTGATCTCCCTATCAAGGATAAATCATGGATTATTTTTTCAAATCATCTAGACAAATTGTATCACCTACAATAATCTAGACCATGGACTGGACTTGACCTAAATGGACTGGACTAATGCAGTGAATAAGACTGGCCTAAATGGACTGGACTTGACCTAACATAATATTTTCTAATTGCACTTTAAGTATGTTGTTGCAACTCTCCAACAAACATAAAACAGTGATGACAATTTTGATAGGAACCATAACAACAATGCCAACCTACTGGAAAAACGACAATAGTAAAAATTTCGAACTTACTTCCAATAGATCCTCGATAAGTGTTTTGCAATAAAGTTATGGTGACCATGATTAGCATTGAACTCCTTGTGAAATTTGAAACATGATCACATATAAGAATCTCAGATAAAAATAATGTGAAATTTGTTCCAAATGCTACACCATTTTATTTATAAATTTTTTAAGAACTTAATTGAATACACAAATGATTATGTCTTTTAACCCCTTATGTTTTAAAGCGATACCAAACAGATAACAGTGGAACTCAAAGCGTAGAGACCTTTTAGCTCAAAAGTTGAGGCATTCTTGTTCTTATCATTTTACACCAATGGAGAATAGTATATTACTTTTCAAAAATCATTTGTTGGTTGTTAGTACTTTAACCCCACAATTTTTTTTTTGTATTATTGTTTAGCAACAAACGTTTGCATGTTCATATGATCTTTGGACTTTTGGGTTTTCTGAAGAAGTGAAATGCATAAGCCAAAAAAATTAAGAGGAGTACATTCTATGTGTTTAGTCAGGCTCATTTTAATATTCTAAGTACGTATTAATCTTAACTTTTATTCTATGCTTAAATCAAAAAAATTCACACTAACATGACCTAATGAATGTGTAACGCCCCAACTTAGGGTTAATCTCAACCCGGTTGGAGCATTACAACACATCAGATAATCACATCATACTGATAATACAACTCATTCTAACCCACTTGGTGATCAAACCGTATCATACAAAATTAAAGAGTTTACTTTTACAAAAATACCTAGCAAGCTCTCTGCCAGATCTCGGAGTTGACATACTGTTCTATTCAAGTACAACTTAATTCACAAATGTACAAGTGTCCCCTTGTCCGTCTTTTCACCGTGCCTCACACCTTTTTCTTGCCTTTTGAGGGACCGGATCCTTGATCTAAAATATTATGGGTAAAAAACCGTCAGCCCACTGGCTCAATAAGATAATCAAAGACATTTAATGTAACTTTCAACTCAAGAATATTGATAATGCACGCTATTGCAATTCAATCACATTAAACAGTTCTACATGTGCATATTACACATATCACATGTTCACACTTAGTTGAGCATTACAAGAATTTACCATTCCCGAATTCAGTCCCATCAATAGGGCAACCTTATGTCACCACACCCGGGATATAAGTTCACAAACTTTGCCTCGGCCAAATACAAAGTAACCTAAAACAAATGAACATTGATACTGCCTCGGGTAGCAGTCGGAGATACAATTGTTCGGCTCATACGGTGCACCGCTACTCAAACACAATCAAATCAACCCCAATCATTTGAATGAGGTAACATACTAATCATCAATAATATATCAACCACCCCTTACAATGAAATGATGTAACATGCTCATGTGCAAGCAAACATATCATTTCCTACACGTAGTTGTTGTAATCTTCATTTACTTGCACCTTAAAACTTAGCTATCAAATATTTAGTCACTTTCTTCATGTAACATCTTTTTCATAACATCTTGAACATGTAATATAATCATTTATATTTAGCAAATGAGCTTCGATTATAGAACTTAGCGACCTTGCACAAAACCATATTCTAACCATGTCTAGTTTAACATAATTCCATAATTCACATATCTCATAACCTGTTTCACGTATTCCGTAATCTCCAATATGTTAAACACGAATATATTCACTTATTAACAAGTCTCTAACAAGTATTCAAAGTTTGACAAAGAATTCATACTAAAAAGATTAACATTAATGTAGCATATATCCATATTCATGTCTTAAAAGCCCATTAAAACCCTTTAACTATCTTACCTTAATGAAGAGATGAAAGAACCAAATTTTCAGATCTGAAACACCTTCAAAATACTCCTAAAAAAACGTTCAAAACATTGTTTGAAGCTCATAGAAACTTTCTAAATCAACTGCTTAAGCTTCCCTTTAAAAAACATGCCTTAATTCTAGATTTTGTAAGGTTTTTGATTGATTTTCTCGCAATTTTATCTAAAGAACGAAGTAAGAGGTTTTAAGCATGTCAATTCAGGTCTTTTAAATCAAATTATAAGCAAGTAGAAGGTGTCTAGTGGAGGTGAAGAAGTGGAGAAGTCAAGCACGACGAGGCTCTAAGCACGAGTTGGCAAGACATTGTTGTGCCACCTAGCAAGCACTACAAGGCTCGAAGCACAACATGTCGCGATAGTATGTTGACACGTCACAAGCACGAGGTGGCACAATTATGTGCAAAATGCACAAACAATTCGTAGACACACCGATCAACAACCAGTTCGTCCCGGCTAGAGTTTTTATCATTTCTTTTTGTTTCCAACTGTTCTAAAAATATTTTTGGTTATTCCAAGTGATCATTTAAAGTTTCTAAACATCAAATACTCTTTTCCATTTCTAGCACTTCGTTCACCTTCTTAGACAATTTAGTTAATTCAAGGTGTTTAACATTTAAACATACATTCAAATATGTTACAATGCATAGGTCATCATTACCATTTTCACATAGAGTAATGCATCTAATCTTACTTAAATATGTAATCAAAGCATATGAAATGTTGGGTTCTCACAGAATGTGTCGTTAAGAAATTGTTCAGACCATGCCAGGGCTACAAATTCAAACCCAAAAGATGGCCAAATGACCAAAGGAAATATATATATATATATATATATATATATATATATATATATATATATATAGGGAGCTGATCCATTGCTCGTGCTGACAACTTGACGTCCATCCGTGATCTATGTTTTGTCCATTTTTTTTTGCATTGTTTTAAAGTCCTTCCGCCACATAATGTAGTGGACGATTTTTTGACAAAAATACCCTCGAGCCTGAGGGAAATGCAATAGGCTACATTGCCCATCCATCCGCTACATAATGTAGCGGATGATGGGGTCACAACACCTTATCTTTTCATTTCACAAAAAAAGTGTCAGTCTCCACCAAGAACCCAGCCACCATCACCCACCATTTTTCAAGCTCACAAATGTAATGGTATGATTAACACAAACTTTTTCCTCTGAGGCTAGCACTAGGATAAACTTCTTCGTTAGAGGAAGGATGTCGAATTTGGGACTTGCGGGGTCTGATTCTTTGCTAGAAGCTTGCTTCCTCTTCTCTGTCATACTCAGATGAGTCTTCCTCATCCACCTCGACTTCGCTTGAATGATCTTCCATGTAGAACAAGGCTTGCTGATGTTATAGGTACTGAGCATAAATTTTTAAGAGGCATCATTAGGTAAGCTCGATGGCGAAGTTGATCGGCGACGCCATTACGCCGGCGAAATTGCAATCAGTAAAATTAGGGTTTCGAAGCTAGACAATTGGATGAGTGGTTCCTTGTGGTTGACTGAAATTGGTGGTGACATGTGGCTATGGTGTGGGCGGTCAATCGATGGGTTGGCAATGGTTTAGCTTGTGGTGAATTGATAATAAGGTGTGATGGCGTATTGGTGGTGAATCGGTGACGGTACGATAATGTAGCGGTGTTCAATCGGTGATGAGGTTCGTTGGTATGGTGGTGGGGAATCACTGCTTTGGTTTTCTTCTTCTTCTTGGTGGAGCCACAACATAGGAAAGAATAGGTAGTGGGTGTGTTTTGGCCGGCTACTGCCACCGCCCATGCTTGTAATTGTTTAATCTCTTCATTTAGCACAAAAGAGAAATAGTGAAAGAATAGAGTTGAATTTGCAGTTGCGTTTTGGCTGGCTGCTACCACCGCCATGCTTGTTGTTCAATCTCTTCATTTAGCACAAGAGAGAAAGAGTGAAAGAATAAAGTTGAATATGTCGTCTGCTACATAATGTAGCGGACGAGCATAATTATACACACACTTAACGATGTCCTGTCATATTCTTTTTATTCAGATTAAAAAATTTAAAAATCATTGACAAACCTAACTAAGTTTATGTAAACGTAGTACTGGGATGGATCTAAGAAGTGGCCTTAGAATAACTCTGTTGTAGTAAGATTGTTGTGTTAGCTCAAACGTATACCTCATGTGTTTAGACTTGAAGATAAATCCTTAACACCACTCCAGTGTGTACTGTACCTAATACCTATGATAGTATACTTGCATCTACTCTTTGAGTGCTACAATGACAATATAGTAAAAGCATCTCTCAGTGAACTGGATTGCATTGACATCTACAATCACCATTTTAAAAGTAGAGGTGCCCAAAGGTACGAGTTTATGTATGACATGCTTTTTAATTTTTTTGTAGATAGATGGGTGTGCTCATATGTGTATTCATGTTAAAGTATATTAAATTGTCCATAGATCTTCTTCTTTGATGAATTATGTGTACAACTTGATCACCCGAGCTTAGTCTGTAACAAAGAATGAGGTTTTATTTATGCTAACAATGAATGGCCAGACTAAGCTGGGTATATCATGGCTACAATTACTCTTACTATGATGCTTTTAGACCCAATACATGTTTACCTAAATTCAATATGCGCAATATCTCAATAGATGAGTTTGTGTGTTCTGGAAAATAAATGTATAAAATTGGTATATCACACATTCAGAGCTAAGTATAAGTCATTCATCCCAACCAACCCATGTTATTCTTATGAAATCTCCACATGAGTTATGTCACTCCTGTGATTTATCATTCAGTACAAATACACCTTACAAGTTTTATTGGTTACATATAACATAGTAGACGTAGCAACCTCAAGGCTCACTTTTCATTGCAATAATTCCTCTAAAAATTCATGTATGTGATTGTCAGACTGTAACGCCCCAAACTCAAGGATCCGTACGCGTCCTTAACCAAAACTCAAACACGTCGATAACGTAACTAGAGCAGAGCATCTAAAATACCGCAAGACATAATTATCGAAATCCCAAAAACTTAACTACAAAATATTTCAAAACTTTATTATAAATCTCTCATACTAAATATCTGAATCCAAAGTAAAAGAAATCAAATAACCAATATTTTGTTTAAAGAAATCATAAGCTCTATTCTCAATATAAAAAATCAGAGCAATTCCTGCCGCTGTACTAACATTTCACTCTTTGTGCTACTTTTGGCCTTGAAGGGGAAGGAAACAAAAGACAAAGGGGTGAGCACGAATTACCCAGTAAAAGTTTTTATACACAGAGGGCCAAAACGAATACAAAACATAAGTTATCGAGTAGAGCCAATAAATACGAATTTAGATAACTCAGTCAAATTTCACAAAAGATTAACAAAAGTTACCAAAATATGGTTAAATAACCCATGAGTCGAATATCAAACACAATTATCAAAACTTGTGGGTGTCACATACACAAATTGCTTATTATTAAGTATCACAAATCACGGTTATACCATGTCGAATATAGCAGCCAGCACGTCATAAATAAGTTACGATAATTAAAAGTGACTTTCAAACACAAATATCACCCACAAAGTAATTTAATAAATATAGGGAATATTCAATCAAAGTCCAAAATTTGTTAATGTAGATTCAAAATGAAGAGAATGAAAATACAAATTCAACAAAAAGAAAAACAGCTCAATCGGAGATCGGATGAATGAAATATCGTCAAAATAAGTTTTTTGGTTGAAAACTTAATGATAAGAAATCGAGCAAATAAAGAATATTGTTAAAAGAACCAGGAGCCACCAAGAAATAGACATGTGGCAAAGAGAAGTCAAACGGTACATCTTTCAACCCAAATCTGGTTAGAGCAGGGTTCTTAAAATTTTAAAAAAATGTCAAAGTCCAACGGAAAAGAGACACGTGACGCTAAATCTTTGAAAGTAACTTTTTGGCCGTGAACAGAGAACAACTGGGACCACAAAGTACTTACGAACGACTTCTTATGTTAAAATGAACACATATTTTTATAAATCACATGAGAACCGTCTTTAACTCAAATTACAAGACCGTAAAATAAGATTATTGGTAACGTTACAAAAAGCGTGATGATAAAAAATAGGCTCAAAGACAAAAATATTTTGAGAATCAAATGATAGAGCACATAGTTACGAATATAACGTCAAAAATCTCCTCTTTATCTTAGATCAATCACCATCTTTTTGCTTGAATACCCAACATAATGTACTAGCTCTTTTCTCTCCTTTGTATCTAAAAAATATGAAGACTCTTATGTCATCTCCCCTCCCTTATATAGTTTGCTAATCTAATTCTAATATAAGTTGAAGTCCTAATTTTAATAATAACTTGTTACACTAGAAAAAGAAACAATCTGACCAAACTATAGAATCAAGCCGAGGCTTCGTCCTAAAAGGTTGATTCGCGCTCCCCGGATCCAATGGCTCAATGCGATGGGCTTCACAGCATGCAACCTCCAGGATTAGTCTATAGTACTTTCTCTGTTTGCATGCACATGCAATAGAGACTCTTGAATAACCCTCTTGACTTTCCTCTCCCACAACTTACACAATATCAAAGTTTATAAACACTAAGCTATCAAACTATTGAACTAGGATTTTGGGGGTGATACTAAAAAGAAGTGTGTCTTGAGTGTGTGAAGAAACAAGTGAATGTTGTGTGTGTTAATGTGTTGGCCGAGACACATATATATAGGGAGAGAAGGAGGTGAAGTCTTGGAGCCAAAGGCTCAAAATTTGGAGCCAAAGTATGTCTTTGTGTGGAGCCAAAGAAGTTTTTTTTGAGCCAAAGTAATGGAATGAGGCATCCGTGGTTTCTCCACAGCCCTGCAAAAAGAAAAAAAATGGGGGCCAAGGTGTGTTTTGAAACACACATTAAATACAACAATCCCCCACATGTTTCAAGACACAGACTCGATAAAGGAAGAGGAGATGAGAAATTATGCATCGGCGAGGTGTCACGTGGATTAAACTTTCCTAGGATAAATGAGCAAGGACTCACTGAAATACGATGGTAGAACGAATACTCTTTTAACCAGATTTCGTTATTGTGAATTACGCATACTCACTACCCACATAATGTCTCTAGTCAGAGCTATTCTCGCGGGTTGATGCTAAATGGCCATGCGTCGTGCCTGGATATTCTTGTGTGCTCTAGCGATATACCCAAGTTCCATAGAGGCGGCTCAACCTTACACACACATATAAGTGGTATCCATCAGGAAATGTGCTGCAGCTGAACACCCCATCCCAATAATTGGGAACTATAGACCCATTAAGAGCTATGCTCATCCTTACACACTGCAGTGGTCACTGTTCTACACCATATGGATAGACTCTTCTCCTAAGGACCTCCCATCTTAGAGGATATACACAAAGTGACAGTGCCCAACGGACTCCATGACTTCGTTATTAAGTATTGAACCTCCTTCACGGGATCGCCAATCACAGAGGTTAGGTATCCGTCACTTTGTCTCTAAATTTGGGTAAAGTCCCATCCCCTCGATGCTTCCATCACTAGGCCTCTCCCTAGTGGCTTAGTCAGAGGATCAACCAAGTTCCTTTCCAACCTCACAAAATTCATAGATACGATACCGTTCTCAATTAGCTACCTCATAGTAGCATGTCGCATTCGGATGTGACGACTCTGCTCATTATATATTTTTCCTTTAGCTCGAGCAATAGTAGCTTGACAATCACAATACATCACCACAGGTGGACTATGTTTACCCCACAAAGGTATACCAATCAAGAAACTTCTGAGCTTTTAGATTGTTGGATATAAATTCGTTTAAATAATTTTTGGAGCAGAATTGCAGTTTCTTACACAAAAACAACAAGTATTATAATATGAATTTAATAATAACACGTTACCATAGAAAAATGAACAATCTCACCAAACTATAGAATCAAGCCGAGGCTTTGTCCTAAAAGGTTGATTCGCGCTCCCCGGAACCAATGGCTAGATGCGATGGGCTTCACAGCACGCAACCTCCACGATTAGCCTATAGTACTATCTCCGTTTGCACGCACATGCAACAGAGACTCTTGACTAACCCTCTTGACTTTCCTCTTCCACAACTTACACAATATCAAAATTTATAAACACTAAACTATCAAACTATTGAACTAGGATTTTTGGGTGATACTAAAGAGAAGTGTGTCTCGGGTGTGTGAAGAAACAAGTGAATGTTGTGTGTGTTAATGTGTTAGCCGAGACACATATATAGAGGGAGAGAAAGAGGTGAAGTCTTGGAGCCAACGGCTCAAAACTTGGAGCCAAAGTATGGCTTTGTGTGGAGCCAAAGAAATTTGTTTGGAGCCAAAGCAATGAAATGAGGCATCTGTGGCTTCTTCACAGCCCAGCAAAGAGAAATGAAATGGGGGCCAAGGTGTGTTTTGGAACACACATAAAATACAACAAACTATTCATGTGTGCTAGATAAAGATGATTGGAAATTTATTCCAACCTAATTCTTACTAAATTTTCTATTTCAATGAATGGGTTCTTGCTCTAATGACACGCCATTCCCAATGCGGAAAAATCGTGTGTAGTCCACATCAAAGTAACTCTCATTTAAAAGTTCTTTTGAAGAGATACATCATAAGTTTCAACTCCACAATCCCATAGCAGTTTGAGTTTATCAATTTACTGCCTTAAATAAACATCTATGTCATTACCAGGACTCGTCCGCCCCGGGAATAAGCAATGAGAAAAATATGTAAGGCTTCTTCATGCACATTGCAGACAGAAGGTTATGCAGGACAGTAATAACAGGCCATGTGGAATAGGGCGTGCTAGACTGTCCAAAAGGATTGAACCTATCGTTTGTCAAATAAAGTCTAACATTCCAAACTTCCTGAGCAAAGGTTGGAAGCCTGCATTCAAACTCCTTTCAAGCCTCTCTATCAGTAGGGTGTGTCATAACATCGGTATCATTGCTACCAGTCTGATTATGAGCCCTCATATTGTTCAGCCGTAGTGGAGGAGTAGTACATTTTCTGAAGCCTTGGCGTAACCGAAAAATATCGCAATACTTCCATGTAATATTTTGATCTGGTTTATACCTCGGATGATCACATACTGGACACTTTATCAAGTTCTCATTCTCTTTCCAGAACAGTACTATATATATATATATATATATATATATATATATAGACACACACACCACACACATACATATACATATGTATGTATGTATCTACCTCTCGATAGTAGGGCATATTATATATGATGGATACGAGTGGGCCATGCGAGTGAATATGTATTAGGCCAGGTTACTTTTTTTAGAGTCCTAAGCCGAGCCAATCAATAAGTATGGTTCATTTGAGCCAATAGGTAGGTTTCATATGGTAGGTCCAAACACTCTAACGATCTCCAAGGCTCACTATTCTTATCATTCCGTCCATGGGGATCCAGCCGAGCTTACTTCGATTACATTTATTTCATGTCCTTCTCCCAACTATCCAGTTGCAGCAAACAAGTGATTTCCTTTCTTCCTCTCGAGATTTCTTAGGGCTAGCAATAATATTCTCAGGTGGGGCTAAGTAGGGGTAGACCTATAATTAACGTATTAGTCATATAAAAATAAAAGGTGTAACGCTAATAGCTGGTAGGTCACCTGTTGAATTTCTTGCTGTCCCCGCCCCCGTCCATATACATACATATGTATGTATATATGATATATGTATATGTATATAGTACTATATATATATATATATATATGTGTGTGTGTGTGTGTGTGTGTGTGTGTGTGTGGGCGCGCCCGCGCGAATATTGGTGGTACTATAAATATATGAAAGAGCTGACAAGATGGTGGGAGAAGGAGACAAGCTGGAATTTAGCTGAGCTTGATCATTCTCGCATGCAATACCGCCATTATCTCAGGTTATCCCCCACCTACGATCGCCGGCAACAAGACCATATAGTACAGCTCAGCCCGTCACCATCGCACAACACTGCTATAATCACCTCGATGTGTTTTCGGTCCCTGCCTTAATAACTCCCAATGGCACCGTCTTTCACCCAAAACCGCCTTCTTCTCAAACCCACAACCCGGACCACCACTAATAAACGCACCATAGCCACCTATACAGTAGCCTCCTCCGAACCCACATTACTAACACTACAAGAAATATGTCATTTAGCGACGAATAGGGTTCGTTGAGGAAGGTCTCATATTTGTCAAGAAATACATACAGTGACAAAAAATTTTCGTATGCAGTTCGTCAAAGACTCGCCGTCAAGAAATGTATTTTTCGACGAATACATGTGTTTGTCGATAAAAATCATATTTATTGACGATTTTTTACTTCGTCAAGGAATGTATGATATGTAACGACGAACTATTTCGTCAAAATAGTTTGCTCGAATTTGTCACTGGATGTTCAAGTTCGTCAATAATGGTTTTATTTGTCGATGAACATGGGTTCATCAACAAATGATTCATCGTCACTATTTTTTCCCTTGACATCTTGACTTCGTCGACAATTGTGACATTTGTTGACGAACTCAAGTTCGTCATGAAAAACATTGATCATCACAATACTTCCTTAACATGCTTCCTTCGTCGATAATAGTGACATTTGTTGACGAAATCAAGTTCGTCACGAAAAAAAAAAAAAAACAATTCTTCCTTGACATACTTTCTTCATCAATAATGGTAGCATTTGTTGATGAACTCAAATTCATCACAAAAAAACATTGATCCTCACAATTCTTCCTTGACATCTTTGATTCGTCATTAAAAACTACATTCAACGACAAAAAAAATTGTCATTACTTGTTGCCCTTTTAGCGACGTTGATAAGTATCAAATTCTAACGACAAATAATAGAAAGATTTTAATTAACGACAAATAATAGAAAGATTAAGCAACAAATAGTAGAAAAAGTCTTAATCTAATATATAAAACTAATGCTATCCATTACAAAGATTTACTTGGTTACAAAGCAAGGACATAAGTACATATAGCAACCAAGCTTGACATATATTCTAAGTACAAATTAGAACTATACAATGCACATGTTGATGCCAAAAAAAAAAAAAACCATCCTAGTGGTCGGTGACACATAAAATATCGACCTCTTGCTTCATATCATGTCCAAAGATGATCCATATATATATCGCATCCGAGAACACCGCAACTAAAAGAACAATGATCGCAAGCTTGCATTAAAATGAAAAGAGGAATTGAAGTATTCGTGTTAAAATGCTGCTCAAACCTCGATCTCCATACTCCATGCAATCCACCACAATCAATTACATATTTGTTCTTATCACAAATGTGCACACAATCAAATTACTCAATCATGTTTAGCCTCTCAAGAAGCAAGTATAAGATAGCTAAAGAAATTAAACTTGTTCAGTGCAACATATATACAATGGATGTTTACAAATTAAATCTCTATCTAAAAAGCAATACTCCACAGGCAATCAATGTAATACAATCGTATCCTTAATTAGAACTAAAATGTATGATGCACTTATAGCAGATCTAGCTTGGACCATGAATAGGCCGGCTAAAGAGAGCGATTGTGGGAAAAAGATTAGATATAAAGTAAATAAAGTTCATATTTTCCAAATAGTTGGAGCTTGGTTTAGAAAGTAAGGCTATTTAGTGGTTAGACTTCAAAGGATTTTAATCAGGGCGGGCTAGAATTTCCAGAAGCTATGGACTAAACTTGACTTGTTAAATGTGCCATAAAATCGCCCTGCAAACAATGGGTTCCCCCCCCCCCCCCAATTCTTTTCACTTGAAATCTTGTTACTGTGATATAATGTATCAAGATGAAAATGTATGCCGAAATCTCTGGTTCTTCAAACCACCAGTTAACAGTCTTGGACATGGAGGAAGCTGATCCAACTGAGAGGTAAAATGCAGCCATTAATTAAATATCAGATTGGAAGTGGCAACAACACATGGTTCTGGCTTGACAACTGGTTGCCTAATGGATCTATCTTTAATCAATTTGGTACAAGAATAGTCTATGACGCTGCTAGCTCTATGAACCTAAAAGGACTAAAGATAAGCTAAAGGCATGGAAAATTGTTGAAGATGATCAATGCAGTCTGTGCAATCAACATCAGGAGACAGCTGAACATCTCTTTATGGAATGCAACATGAGTAAAGAGATCTGGAATCAAGTGCTTAGCAAAATTCTAATCTCTGGGCAGTTCAACACATGGTCTCAATTTCTACAATTTGCATGCAACAAGTTCAAAGGGAAGAGTTTTAGAGCTAGATTATGCAAGCTAACATTAGGAGTCACCATATACAGCATATGGGAGGAAAGGAATCAAAGGATCTTCAAGGGAATCAAATAAGGGAGGAAGGAGATTGTAGCAAGGATTCAAAAATGGATATTTTACAGAATTTTGAGCTGGAAGAAGGCAGTGGCATCTACAACTAATATACAGCTATGTCAAAACTGGGAGATACCTTTGAATGTGTTGCATCACTGAGATAGGAGCTAAATTTGTTTTCTTGTTTAATTGAAGACAAATGATTCAGATGTAAGATGACTTTGAAGTTTTTCATTAGTAAATAAAGGACCTTTTACCAACAAAAAAAGAGAGAATGTATGCTATATGGCAAGGAAATTAGAACTCTAGAAAGGAAAACATAATGAAACAGAAATATGAAGTTATGGAGGCCTGAGGTTTGTTGTTGAGGTTCAAAGCTGGTTGCACGTGCTTGACTGAACGAGGGGCTTCTTTCTAGTGGAGTGGACATGAAGAGTGAGCTGAATATGTGTGTTGGACACTGGAGTCCAGGGCTTTTAGGTTGGCAGAAGGCGACAACCACTCTAAAGTACTTTATATGCCTATAAGAAGGTGAACCTGATTGGCAAGATTATTACTTAGAACGAGATATCATTCAACGATAGCATCACACAATAATGATTTTAAATCGTTAACATCACACGGTTCTAAAGTAACATCGAGTTCTGGAGAAGCAAATTCAATGTGTAACTTGCACCAATGTAACTTAAAAACACCGTCACCTTAACTGGAATTCCCTCATTTTAATGGATCTGATTTTAACTAGAATTCACTCTAAGCCACACTACCAAGCTCCTCATTCTAGGCCTACCAGCTCATTCCAACCTTTCATTCTCAACAAGCCTAACCCTGCTCATTCTTCAAAAGACAACCACTACCTATTCCAGATTTGCATAATCCCCTCACCACCTACAAGCCCTCAGTGCCATACTTTACTGAAGGCCTGCTACCTGTACCACAGTCTAGTATCAACAAGACCCTTCAAAACCAGAATAACCTACTAGAGATTAACCCATACTGGAGCACTAAAAGAAAAACAAGTGCCTTACAATCTTTTACGAGATCCTTATTGAATTAACTCTACCTTAGAGAGTTAGATTGTACTACATGACGGGAGACTGAATTATATCCTTAACAGCTTCGACGATAAATAACTGGAACTTGTAGCATAGTGTCAATCGTAAGCAATTATCTCAATTTTCGGATCAAATCCCTAAAGGCGGGCCTATCTCACCTATGAAAATTGCGGTAAAAGTTTTAACTTAGACAACGTATAGATAGGGGATTGAAAAGTCAAAGAAGAGGATAAATCTAAGGTATGGTCATGGATAAATACCTAACCTAAAACTCACGGATAAATGCAGCCATGAGACACTACATAGAGAACGAAGCTACTGTACATCTCATAGTCTTAATGAACATGAAGCACATGCTTCAACAATGTACTTCGAAACACCATCGTCCATTTTCTACTTCCACTCTGCCGCCCGTTTTCTACTTGTAATAATGGTAATCCCCATCACTTATCTTTTTATACTTTGGTTGTTGATCAGTTTTATAATTTGTGCATGTGTGTGCACTTTGTATATATGTGAAGCAGGGGTGTGAAGGTGCAAGGTGTGCTCTGTGTGTGAGTTCAATGTGTGTGAACAAAGGCGCGTGTAATTGTGCAACTGTGTGTAATCACACAGTATGTGTGTGTGTGTGTGTGTATGTTTGTGCGCGCGCGCGTGCGTCTCTGTGTGTGTGTGTGTGTGTGTGTGTGCGTGCTTTGGGGGTGTGCAAAATAGGGGGGAGATAGGCTGGTCTTAGTGAATGCATAAGGAGTTGACTTGACTTTACTGAACCAAGTGTTTGTGAAGGTGTAGAGTGTGTGTGAATAGAAGCCTGTGTAATTTGTGCAGCTATATGTAAGTGTGTGTGTGTGTGTGTGCGCGCGCGC
The DNA here is from genome assembly GCA_033065855.1 of Escallonia rubra. NCBI lineage: Eukaryota > Viridiplantae > Streptophyta > Magnoliopsida > Escalloniales > Escalloniaceae > Escallonia > Escallonia rubra. The sequence continues at coordinate 24,949 of JAVXUO010000527.1, read as the reverse complement.
GCGCTTTGTTGATATGTGAAGCAGGGGTGTGAAGGTGCAGAGTGTGCTCTGTGTGTGAGTTCAGTGCTTTTGAACAAAGGCATGTGTAATTTATGCAGCTGTTTGTAATCAGACATTGTGTGTGTGTGCGCGCGCGCATGTGTGAGAGAGAGGGAGGGATTTAGTGCAAGGGGAAGGAGACGAGAGAGTTTATTCATGTGCAGGAGTGTGAGTGCTTTGGTGAGTGTGAATAGAAGGTCTAGATGTGTAAGCAAAGGCCTTAGCTAAACTCTTTCACATAAACAAGCTTTCATAATATGTAACTATATGACACTTTCATGCTAAGCTCAGGGAACTAGGAGCTACAGTCACTGTGTATAAGATATAGGGTGAACGAAATGCTAGAATCTTCAAGTAGCAAAGTCAATCCATGAAAAGCCTATCTCAAGTGACCAAGCAGTGGATACATTGGAGTATTAGGAGCTAGAAAAAGGTGCCAATAAAGTAATAAGAAACATTGTGCTAATTAACTAGGGACTTGGTGTAGGGATATTACTAGATTGATTTTGTTTTGTAAACTGAACCTTAAGCTGGGAATGTTTAGCTTAGGGATAAACTTGCTAGTGTACATCTGATCTTTTGGGATTAATTCAACTAACTTTAAGGCAAAAAAATAAAAAAAATAAAAGGCTATAGGACAACAGGCAGGTATGTGTATCTACGCAAACACTCAGAAAGATTAGGGAATCGAAATGAACCTCTAAGTATTCGTGGATGAGTGAAAAGAAGGTGGTTGAGCCATTTGGAGATTCACCATAGCTTCCATCCGGTCAAGTTGGGCTTGTTGTTCTTGCATGAGTGACTTGTACGTCGCTACCTCTAATTTTTGAGAGTTGAGCTCCAATTGTTACTCATGCATAAGAGCCTTGTACTCTTGTAGCTCATCTTCCAAAGCAGCACGACGTCGGGCTTCCTCCAAAACTGATTGTTGAGACAGGGACGTGGGCGGTCTTGGCCCAAACCCGAGACCCTTAATGCGACCTGGCTTTTTTCCCTTGTCTAGAACGGTCTTTGCAATCTCCGCTGGGTCCATTTGTGGATTCTCGAACATAATTTCTTCCATTTGTTTCTAAAACTTATTATGAAATTAATCAAATAATGTGTGGCTTCTAACATGGAAAATTATCTCACATGGCAGTTTGTTACCTGATTTGACTCGGCGTCATCCGTGATATACTTATTGTGTTTCTTGGAGAAATATACACGCTTGTGAAACACAATCTGATTAGGTTCTTTCTGAGTTTCAGGATCTTTCTACAAATAATAAGATGATCTACATTCACACTAAGATGATTTAAACATAACCAAAAAGCTAAGGCTTAATCAAGTACCATTTCTGAGCAACCAATGACAAATGGTTGCGAACCAGTGACATGATGTGTCTTGAGTTCATCTCTGTTATGTTTATTTTTACGACATCTGTCCTGAATTTTAATAAACAATTAGATGGCATTTAATAGGACACTCAAAGTTTCCCTCAAGAATCGTTGTAAATAGCAAAATGCAGTCAAACATACCGCATAATCTTCACGTTCCCATAAGTCACAGTACATCTCCTAGTCTTTGACTGCCATCCCTTCAGGAAGGTGAAGACATGCTTGTGTGGCATGAAAAAGAAACCAAGTAAGGCCAATAAGGCAAGGAAAGATATATATGCATGCCTAGACAGGAATGTGGTTTATGACTTGCATTGTGAGGGGCGTAAAAGTGTAAAAAGTTGGGTTGAATATGAAATGAAACATGACATTCCACCAAACAAAAAAAATAATACATGCCTGTGCAGGTGTCAAACATATGTTCAAAGGGCCTTTTCCTTCAATTAGTGCAGTCCACTTTGCCTTTAAAGAAAACTTGAAGTTCCTTAAGGAAGTCTTCAGTAGTGTTTCGGTGTATCTCTTCACATGAGGACCATCATTAATCACTTCAAATTTGTCATGCAAGTTAATGCCCATTTTATTCATACAAGTTGCATTTACATACTACAAAATTTTGATTGAACAAGCTGTGAAATGATTGTTACCCCTAGCCGCTCATGGATTAAATCTATCTGATTTTATGGAATGGACTGCCATGACTTTACCCCAGTAGGGATAAAACTCCTAACTATAATACCTATCTCATTAGCGTACTTAGCTGATGCGATTCGATCAACAGGTCTTCCCTTCTTAGGATTGACAACTGTCTGAATTTTTCATGTGGTTTCGACCATCATTGACGTTCATATTCCCTTAGTCTTACTGCGTACGTTCTTCGTAGGAGCAGATCCTGCACTTACAAAACCATGTGATAGCATTTAACATGTGGGCAAGGCTATTATCAATGGTAGACCATCTCAATTGCACATGATCATACCAACACTACTAGCAGAAGATTCGACTCGTGGGATGACAGGTACACGTGCCACATTACCGGGGGAAGCCATTTGAGCTGAACTGATTAATCTAGCATTGATGCTGGTAGGTGTTGCTTCTCCCTGTACATCGAATGTTGAAGCCTCTCGAGGTGGAGTGACTACCTCATCTAACATTTGTGATGCCAATCGCTTCCGTAAATGCATTAGATTTCCTGGTCCACCACTCTAGGGGACTCTGTTTGAGGAATTCATGCCAACTACTCACTTGCTTACTTGACAAATCAATGTAATGCAGAGTAAATGTAAAAGTTTGGCAGTCGATATGCGTGTAGCATTGAAGGTTATGTTGCCTTAAATGTCATAATTCAGACTAGGAGCTACAGTTGGAAGAGATATTAAAGCAACACATAACATATATAGCAATTTCACAAGCAAAAAAAAACATAGCATAAACAACAATTTCACATGTTCATTGATGTATTTGCAATATAAGAAGTTTATATATCTTCTGCATCACTATCATCATCCTCACTACATAATATGTCTTCTTCATCAGCAGAATACTCGACAAGTGTATCATCCTCTTCGTCGTCTCTGATCTGTTGAGGACCTTCAACAGGTTCTGTGGCTCTCTCAACAATGATCGGTTCAACATCGTGCCTAAGCAACTCACCCACTTCATTCTGATCAATCTGAACACTTCGTCGTACTGTTGGTGAGCCATTTTCTTGATAAACTTCTTCACTTTCAATATCCATGTCAATAGGCTCAGTTTTCGGTATACCCCACAAGTGTCTGTCTTTAAACCTTTGCACCACTTGCCAATTTGCCCCTAACTTTGTGTCATTAACATAATAGACCTAATTTGCCTGACGCGCTAACACAAATGGCTGACTTTGGTACCAATGACCAGTAATTTTAATGCTTGTGAAACCCTCAGTGATGTGTATTACTGTTTTAGGGTTAGTGTTGAACCATTCACACTTAAATAAAATAACTCTTTTGTCTCTAATGTATTTCAGCTCAATCACATCAGTCAAGACACCATAGTAGTCAATCGCCGCTCCCTCGTGCTCGTCTTCAACAACCAGGCCACTATTTTGAGTCTTATGATGACTATCACGATCTTTTGTGTGAAACCTAACATTATTTACAATACAAGCAGGATATCACTTCCACCGTACGTCAGGCCCGCATGCAAGTGCATATATAACATCGGTAGCTTCAGGTTGTTTCTCATTGTATGACTTCATTATCTAAACAAATAACATGAAACACTATAAGTAAATAAACTAGAGATCCTCAAAAGAGATAAAGAGGCAACATGTTCAATAACTTACGCGGTTCTTAAACCAGTTTGGAAACTCCTCTTGATGCCTCCTAGTTACATTAAGAGAACATTGGTTCTCTAACTCTACCTTGTGCTCACTAAGCATTAAACATACAAGTATGAGACTCCAAAACAATAAAAAAAAACGGAATACTTATTGAAATGAATTGGTAAAATAACATCCAAAGTTGTGGACTTACGCTTTAAAGTCATCAACTTCCTCATAGTTATTAAGGATATACCACTGCATTTTTTCTAGTTTTTCGGATGGTATGAATGCAAGCTTTGAAGCACCAAATGGACGAACCATCTGTGTGAAAGGAAATGTTTCGTCCTCCTGATCCACTTCCCTGCCATCATAATTGCGTTCTTCTTGATTGAACCTAGTCTCCACATCATTAAGATACATCGAACAAAACATTAAGCATTTGGTAATAGAGACGGCCTCTGCAATTGAGCCTTCGGGACAGGCTTTATTGCTTACATACTGCTTCAAAGATCCCAGGTGCCTCTCAATTGGATACATCCAACGGCAAGAAACTGGCCCCCCAAGTAAGGCCTCACGTGGCAAGTGAACTACTAGGTGGACCATGACATCAAAAAATACAGGTGGAAATCTCCTTTCCAACTTACAGAGGATAAAGACGATGTCTTTCTCTAGCCTTTCTACCTCTTCCACTTCCAATGTCTTAGAGCATAAATACTTGAAAAACTCTCCCAATTCAACCAATGGACCATGGACATCCTTGGGCAAGTATCCACTCATACCAACTGGGATCAGCCGTTGTAGCATAACATGGCAATCATAACTTTTCATGCTGGATACCTTGCCATCACCAACATTTGTACATTGTGATATGTTAGATGCATATCCATCTGGAAATTTCAATGCCTTTAAGAACTCATAGTACCCTTGCTTTTCTTTCTTTGTCAAGGTGTAACGCGCAGGCGGCATTGTATACGTACCATTACTATTTGCATGTAGATGTAATTCCTTCCTTATATTCATGTCTTTTAGATCCTCTCTTACCTTCACAGTATCCTTTATTTTTCCCTCGATATCAAGTAAAGTCCCCAATTCATTATCACAAACGTTTTTCTCGATATGCATAAGATCGAGATTATGTCTTAACTTTAGAGTCGGCCAATATGGCAAATCAAAAAATATACTCCTCTCAATCCAATTTAGTTCATCAGTTGTACGCTTTTTCTTCTTATTGAAGCTAAATGACTTCGTTAATAAGATCTAGTTGCATAAATAAATATTTAAAACACAGAGAATAAATTGGAACTGTATTTATAAGCATTAAGCTTTTTGAAGCTAAATGACTTCGTTAATAAAATCTAGATGCATAAATAAATATATAACACTTGCAAAACATTCCCGAACCGCAAGAGTTAAATTTTAGTTGTTGGTGCTAAAACAATGTTCCGCATACGTTCCGGAACCCGAGCCTGCACTGATGACCTGCAAGACTGAAAACGAGTGACCGCCGGGTGGGGTTCCCAGAAGAGAACTCTCCGATGCTTAAGTCAAAGCGCAGCTACAGGATAGTAACTCTGAAAACAAAGGAAAAGACTATATCTTTGTCTGTGTAAATTGTCACATACCTGGCGGGGTAGATCCCTTTATATAGCTGTAGGAGAAGACTCCAAGTAGGACTGGGCCGTGGGCCAGATATGTTAGGATCGCATTAGAATCCTCGAGGATCATGTCACGATCTCTGAGGACTCTTTTAGATTCCTAATAAGATAATTATCGATCTCCCAGTTTGACTGTGATTGCTGGGTATTCCCCAATTATTGGGAATTATATTTGAGTTATATCATAAGCCCCCCAACTTCCTTAGCCAAAATGTTTAGTTGAGGAAGTTATATTCGGTGTCTAGAGACACGCATAAGATTTGTAAGGAATTTGCTATCTACTTGTAGGGGTTAATAATATTCTCTACTCCATGTGCTTGGACCTAAGCTCTCGGGAGCTTACGTCGTGGAATTGTGCCCAAGTAGGGTGCTAGAACTCTAGCTCTTTGAGAGCTAGGTCATAGAATATCGCCTAAGCATGCTATTTGGAATTGTCTTTGGGAAGATGAATCATGGGATCTCGTGATCCTTTTAGAGGTCGTGCCCTATGGTAGCCTCTCTAGAGAGAGGACACAAAGCTGTGCATGCAAGTTGTTGCATGTGCTAAGTGTTTAAATGTCTCCTTGAGGGGTCACCTTTCCTTTAGAGGGTGTTTGTTTTGTACAAGTGTGTGGTCTTTAGCTTGAGCTGACCACATCATGCTTGCATCTTACTTTGATGCGAACTCTTATCATCTGTTAAGAGCTGGCAAAGTAGCCTCGCACTCATGCTTGGCTGGGTTTTGAATTGATAAAGAATGGTGGGGGGATGAAGTCCCATAGTCCTTTGCCGTTTCACGGGTTAGAACTGTAGCTAAACCGTTCGGCTAGAACTTGAGCTATATCCTGTCACCCTTGGAGGTGTTAGTCCCTCGAGGGACCGCCCTAGGGGCTAGTAGAACGTAGAGTTCTGGTAAGCACCCTTGAGGGCTGATGGAGCACAAAGCTCATGAAAATACCCTCGGGAGTTTGACAGAACTTAGAGTTCTCGCCGTACGTGCCCTCGGGGGTGGATGGAGCTTGGAGCTCATGAAAATACCCTCGGGGATTTGACGGAACTTAAAATTTCTCGTCGTACGCACCCTTGGGGGCGGATGGAGCGTAAAGCTCATGGAAATACCCTCGAGGGTTTGAAAGAACTTAGAGTTCTCGTATGCGCCCTTGAGGGTGAATGGAGCGCGGAGCTCATGAAAATACCCTTGGGGGTTTGACGGAACTTAGAGTTCTCGTCATACGCGCCCTCGAGGGCTGATGGAGCATAAAGCTCATATAAGTGCATGATGTGTTGTATGGCTGCTGTTTTAAAGCCCCCGGGTCTGAGATGGCATAGGGAATTAAACCCGTAATATTATTAATGCCATAATATATAAAGCCCCTATGCCTGAGAAGGCACAAACATAAAGATGACTTTTCAGCTTATACGTAGGGCACGGTGGCAAGAAGACCTGTAGGAGCAATAAAAATATAGAAGACCATAATCTGCATGCTCGGCTGGATAAGCATATAAAGCTAGAGGACGCGGAGTCCGCCTGAGCGAGATATCACTAGGTGATCAACAGAGTAGTTGCCGCAGTTTATCAATATACTGAGAAGCAACTAGATTTAGTTTGCTGGTTGCTTGAGCTTGAGCTTGAGCTTGCGATGTTTATAAGCAAAGGGTGAGGATGTGCTCGGATTCACTGATCAAGGTCATTATGTGACCAAATATCACACGATAATAAGAAATGCCGAGTCGGCAAGATGCTGCACATAAACCTTAAGTGTGACTTCTAGTCGCAGGGTGCTGTAAATTTGTTCCTTGCTTATGAAGCGATTTATACATCATTGTTGATGCTCGGGAGTGCAGTTTAAGCCCTTGCAACAAGAAAAAGTATGTGACTGAAAAACAACCTTTGAAGCAATAAAGCATATGAAAAATGCAACTACGTTTTTAACACATAATTAAGAGCTATGTTCAGACATTGTGGCCCTATTAGGGCTTGGCCGACTAAACGACAGGGTGAGCTTAAAATGTCATAACAGTCGAAAGCCCCAATTTTGTGGCGTGCTTGCGCTAATTTGCGCAACTAGATAATACTAGACCAAAATAGAACATAGGTCTAGGCAATCATATAATCGCATAGGAAGTAGCCTTAGGAGGCTTGCTAGCGCCTAGAATCGTAATCATTTAACTATTTTAGTGACAAATATGCGATGAAGTATACGCCGTTTTTAAAGAGTGTGCGGCATATGTTAAATAATTGAGACCCTGTGGGTCTTGAATTTAAACTAACCTTTTCCCTAGTTTAATGCTTTAAAAAGCATGTGGACTAAGTTGAATAAATAAGACCTTGTGGGTCTTAAACACAACTATGCATTCTGCATGGGTTAATCACGTAAACTTTTTTTTAGGGTTAATTACTCACGGCACCCCTGAGGTTTACCCTAAAATACACACGGACCTCCCTATCTTTTGAAAATTACACTCCGCTACCCCCAGGTTTGTACCCGCATTTCACGGAGCCCCACAAAATTGACGGGGACCCTAACTCCGTCTAAAGATTCTCTAATACCTTACTTTTTGGATTTTCATCCCCAAATTACCCTCCCTCTCTTGAATAAAAAACCATATTGCCCTTTAGTGTTTTTCTTCTTCTTCTTCTTCATTATCTTTCTCCTCTGCAGGCCCATGTCGAGAAATAAGGAAAACCGTCCGGCTACCGCGCCGGCAACTATCCCTGCCACCACTCCTTCATCACCACAATCCACCACCGACCAACAACGTCCGGCGACCCCTCCGGCAGTGGCCCTGTGACCGCTATCCCAATTACCACGACCCACCGCCGGCCACATCGCAATCGCAGGCCATCCACAACCATAGTGGCACACTTCCGGCCGCCGACCACCGCCAATCATGCCAAACCACCAATGGCCACTACCGGCAACACCATTCCGGCGAACTAAATCATCCAGATCTCAGCAAACCCACGACCACCAACCGCCACAGATCTTTACCGAAAAACCCACAACCACCCAAAACCTTACCAGCAAACCCACGACCACCCACTGCTCAACACCCGCATGCAAAGATCACCCACTGCTCGCCGTCGATTCGAATCCGACCGATTTGCTTTGGCGTCCTTTTTCGCGATCTGCTTTGGCCAATCCAACTCCTGTGTACTAAAGACCCACCTGAGACAAACTCACACTCTCTCACCGTCGTCGTTGTCATCGTCGTCGCCGTTGGGTTCGATTTCACAGCCTTGAAGAAACGGGATCGATTTTGATTCAGTTTTTCCCTCTGTACCAACTTCCCTCTCTCCCCTCTCTTGAAGTCTGTAACCCAAGAGACACTGTAGTTATATATGAGGGCAGAAACGTCTTTTTATGACCAGCCGTTAACCCCGTCAAAGAAATCTAAATTTTTGGGGCGGAGTGTAATTTTCAAAGATAGTGGGATCCGTGTGTAATTTAGGGTAAACCTCAGGGGTGCCGTGAGTAATTAAACCTTTTTTTTAATATAAGTGTTGCCCATGTTGAATAAATAAGACCTTGTGGGTCCAAAATATAAATATGCATGGTTACAGGTCAAAAGCTTAATGCTTTTAAAAAGTTTGTGGCATAAGTTGCATAAAGAAGACCCTGCAGGTCTAAACTATAAATGTGCAATTTCATGGGGGCAAGTAGAATTTTCTAAAAAGGAAGAGTGAACATTTGTTTTTTGTGTCAGCCCCTTGACAGAAGAACAACCACGGCTTGGAGAAGTGGTGGTGCACAGTGAGCACCGAATGACGGTGATGCAGATCGGGCAGCCGGTAGTCGTGAGACGGTGACTCTACGGCAGCGATGGCGCTGCTTAGCGCTACGCTGGTCACGGTGGTTAGGGGTGAGCACGGTTCGGTTGGTTCGGTTTGAAGGCTGAATACCAAACCGAACCGACCACCATCGGTTTGGAAGAAAAAAAACCAAACCGTAGTTGAACGGTTTGGTTTCAGCGGTTCGGTTTCAACGGTTTGGACGGATCAAACGGATTGGTTTGGACGGATTGACCGGTTTGGGTTAGTAATTAATTTTTGGATTTTTTTGGGCCTAAATATTGATTATTTAGCATTATTTATACACATAATAACTAGTTTTTTAGAGTCTACCTATTGAAATTAGGTAGAGTTTACACATATGTGTGGTGGTTAGATCATAAGTATAGCAAAAATTAAATAATGATTAGGATTAGATAAAGATTTATAAATTTTTAATTAGATATATATAGGTTCGGTTTGGTTCGGTTTAGAACGGTTTCAAAAAAACCAAACTGAACCAACCGAACCGAACATCGGTTTGGTAAAAAAAAAACCAAACCAATTGTTTCTTTAAATCGGTTTGGTCGGTTCGGTTTGACCGGTTGGATTGGTTTGAACGGTTTAAATGCTCACCCCTAACGGTGGTGATGGGGCCGATGGCGTAGCGGTGGTGTGTATCTCGATGGCGGCAATCTGGAGGGTCTGATAGCCAGAGCTTTGAAGTTGAGGCGATAGGCCACCGTTTGAATGGTGACGACGGTTGTATTGGCCACAAGGAGGCGATTGGTTTGAGGGCTTATGGTGGTGGCAGCCTGCCGTACGGCCGCGATAGTGCCGCTAGTTGGAGGGCCTCTGGATCAGGCCGTGCCTTTTCGTGCGATTTATCCAGGAGGTACTCCATCAGGTAGGACTCGTCTCCACCGTTGGCGGTTGTAGTAGCGCTGTAGCACATTCAGATCTAGCAAGTTTCGTCATGGGCTATGATGGAAAGCTTCGTCATGGGCTGTGATGGAAAGCTTCGTCATGGGCTGTGACGGTAAGGGTGGCCACCGATCGGGGTGGACAGCGGCGGCACTCCCTCGATTGCTCTCGGCGATAGTGGGCTGCTCACATATAAGATTTTTTTTCTCTTCTTTATTGATACAGCAGCTCCAATGTGGCGGAGCTTCCGATTGTTGCGGCCATGGCTTCGGCGGCGTTGCTCCACTTTATGTTCTTTGTAGTGGTGATTTCTTAGGTTGAAGAACAGCACAGTGGCGTTGCTACTGCTTCTCTCTCTCTCTCTCTCTCCCCCCCCCCCCTCTTTAGGTTGTTATTGTATCTGCTCCAGCAACTCACGCTGGCGGTTTGTGACACCGGTGACTCCAGTGGTATTGTGTTTTAAAAGCTTGATCAAAGTGGTTGCACCGGTGAGAATCTTGATTGAGGTGGTTGCGCCGGTAGTGTGTGGTGGACTGCGCAACGTCGAAGAAGGTCACGGGGTGCTGCGCCGGTGTTTTGCCGGAGGAGTTCTCCTCCACCACGGCGGCGATCTGCTTCATCTTTCCCTCATTCTTTTTTTATTTTATAACGCAGAAGAAGACCACAATGGTCATGGTTGTTGTCTTCAGCAGCGGCATGTAATTTGGATGGTCCCGTAGAGGCTATGGCGGCCGTTGGTGGTCTGTGGTCGGTTGGATCTGGAAAAAATGAAGGCATTGATTGGTTGCATTGCCAGTGGTCATACAGGTGCGATTGAAAGCTGCTGATGGTGGCGGCTATGTAACTGACGATCGATCGTCAGCCTTTCTTGTGGGCTTCGAACAACCTCTGCATTTTTCTTTCTTTGGTTATTGTGGTTGTCGAACTGATTACCCAAAAGATTGACATTGCTGTAGTAAATTCCATAATGATGGTGGTGCCATCGGTAGTTCTGTCATATGGCTGCCGGCGGCAGCTGCGATACCTCTGATTGAGTCATGAACCCTCTCTCTTTCCTTTCTTGAATGTTTGACGACAGTAGCACCGTTTAATGACGGCGAGGCCGTCGGTGGATTGACTGTCGGTGGTTCCGACGCGTTGTCATCGGTGGTGTGGGATGCGACTGTTGAATTTTCTTTTGAGATCAAATGGCTAGGCTGGCGGGTCCCACATATGGCGCCAATCTGTTGCAGCTAAAAATATGTTCCGCGTACGTTCCGGAACCCGAGCCTGGATCGATGACTTGCAAGATAGCGTTCCGGAACCCGAGCCTGGATCGATGACTTGCAAGACAGAAAATGAGTGACTGTAGGGTGGGGTTCCCAGAGAACTCTTCGATACTTAAGTCAGAGCGCAGCTACATGATAGTAATTCTGAAAAAGCAGGAAAAGACTATATCTTTGTGTGTGTAAATTGTCACATATCTGGAGGGGTAGACCCTTTTATATAGCTGTAGGAGAAGACTCCTAGTACGACTGGGCCGTGGACCAGATGTGTTAGGATCGCGTTAGAATCCTCGAGGATCACGTCACGATCTCTGAGGACTCTTTTAGAATCCTGATAAGATAATTATCGATCTCCCAGTTTGACTGGAATTGCCCAGTTTGACTTGGATTGCCGGGTATTCCCCAATTATTGGGAGTTATATTTGAGTTATATCATTAGTGATGCAACGCAAAGGGAGTGCATAGACAAAATGAACTAGCAAGAAAATATTAGCAACATCATCCTGGCTACATTAAAATTATGAAGTTGGCAATGAAATGCCAAACATGTAGCTCCTAACGTTCAAGCTAAAAGCGTGCAACTACTAAGTTCCAGTATTAAGCATAATAAATAGTATAAACAAATGCATGGACTGTCTGTCAATGATAATCTAGGCTAGTTTATCTACAGAAAACACAGATCAAGGCCAGAATCTTGTTGTGATGTCAACAAATTCACCTTAATGATCATCAAGCTTTGGAACTGCACACACTTCCTGCTGCTGCTTCGGATAAGCAAAGTCAAAGCTGGGTTGAGGAGGAGGAGCATCAAGTATCCGTTTGAAATATTCAGCAACATCAAAATCCCCAATGCCATCAAAAAAGCTGTCCACTCCCAGGAGCTCATTCTCAACGTATGGCATGCCATCTTCTCCTGAGAGCAAGGCAGAGTATGAAACTTGCATATCCTGACTGACCGGGTGGGGAGCTTGAACGTGACTCTGGATTTCTTGCCTCTGAACTTGGTCATCCTGGTTCACTCCCAGGTGCTCATTCTCATTGTATGGCCTCCCATCTTCTTCTGGCATTTGCCAAGTGACCGGATGTGGAGCTTGAATAACGTCAGACTGGATTTCTTGCATCTGAACTTGGTCATTCTCGTTTTGAGTTGTTGCACCTTTGGGTTTGCTTCTTGCTTTGTTAGAAATTCTACACACAACCCAGTCATTTAACTACATGATAAAATTTGGTGAAGGCCGGGTTAGTTCTGAACAGAAAATTGAAAGGGCTCTATTAATTAAGTACCGTAAAACAGAAATATTGAGTCCTACGTACCGTCATACTATTTGCTGCACGCCTTTCTTCGCTCTGCGGAGCATTCTTCCGTAGGACGAACTCGTGCATTATCCAATTGGTCTTGCTCCCCTTTGAAGGATTTCCCACGTAAAACACCAACGACTTTTTGGCTCCAACAACCCGACCTCCAGATTTTATGTCTTTATCAGCGCCGGTGGCTTTCCAGTACCCGCCGCAAACAACTCGATTGGGTCGGTTTCCATTCTTGTACTTCCTATCTCTGGGGGTAAAGAAATACACCCACTGGTCTCCGCTCGACCCGCACATACCTGTACATGCATCAACAAGAAATAACATATATAATTAAGAACGCGATTTCCATCTAGCTAATGTATAGTCGGTGGACGGACAAAGATAATTCCGGAGAAAGAACTTATGATCTTGAGAATGTTCTCTACAATTTCGGCAGAAAATTGAAAAGAAAAAGGAATTCAAGCCCAAAACTCTTGATCGAATCCACAAAGATACGCGAGAAAGCAATTCTTGATCTAACCTGTGAGCTCTTGGGGATGGTACTCGTACAGATTGACCTCGCCGATCTTGTTCGGCGGCAGCTCCAGGTTGTGGACCTTTCTCGCTAAGTAACAAACGATAAGCTCTTCATCGGTCGGCAGAAACCGATAACCGGGAGGGAATGCATCCAAGGCAGTAGGACGAAAGTTGCTAGCAACGCCATTGTTCTCATCAGGTTGGTCTGCAGCAGGGTACTGGGTAGGGATTGGAATACAACTTAAAAAGTTCTGCACGGGGTGGCCCTCCATTGTAGGACTCTGAGGAAGAAACCCCAGACTTTGAGACCTCTGATGGATGTCAAAAAGGTTATCTGTTGCATGAAATTTGCATGCTTTTATAGTCGAGGGTAATTCTTTATCGTTTTCTTGTTGGATCAGGCCGACTAATTCTTTACAGTTATCTTGTAGGATTAGGCCCACTAATTCTTGGGCGTTCCGGCCCATTTCTTTTCATTGGGCCTTCGGTAAATAGCATTATGGTTTATGTGTTCATATTGCCAAGTAATTAAGCTGAAAAATCACCCAACAACCTGACATGAATGAAGAGTTCGGCCGCAGCACATAAGTTACCACTGCTCAGGTTTCCTCTTGTTACTTTCGGCGTATCAGTCGGTACGGTATTGATAACTATGAAGTTACCACCGTTGAAGTTTCCTCCTATTACTTTCGGTTACATATATGGTATGAAAAATTATAATTTGCACCGTGTCAAGTAATTATCATAACATAAACTAGGAAATGACCGTGATAACCTCGATCAATATTATTCATCATAACCTGAACCGCTGGCAAATTACTAGTTTATGTAAAGCCAACAAATGACAGAATCTTTAGCGTTGTTCTAAACTTGGTTTAGCGACAAAATGTATTTACTATTCAATGCCACTTAAAGTAGAGTCACAAGTCTAGCAAATTGAGTTCAGTTATTCAAAGTTAATAACAACGATAAACAGTCTATCTGGAAACATTTTGTCAACGTAAACCACCTTCTTGCTATCAAAGTGCAGTTGATCAAATGTGCACTTAGAATGTCATAAAAATAGTTGCAACTAAGAATTTAGTGAAGTTTAAAATAAATACAATTTGAGTAATAAAGCCAAATGAAGAAAGATTTTTTAGCATTGTTCTAAAATCCATTTAGCGCGAAATTTTCTATATGATTTAATGCCGCTTAAGGTATGATTATAGATATAGCAAACTAATTTGAGGAACTCTAAGTTAATAACGACGATAAAATCTATTTGGAAACATTTCATCAAGATAGACCAACTTCAAGCTGGGAAACATGGGGGGAAGAGGCTAGGGAGCCGTGGGTGCAGAGTAAGTTACCTGTTGTTGTATATATTTTAGGAATGTGATGAAGTTAATTAGTATTTACTTTCCTAATATTATCCGATGGATCTTTTAAACGTCGTTCTTTTAAAAAATAAGATTGAGTGTTTGTTGATTGATGACTCTCCTACTATAATATAGATGCTAGTGGCATCACAAGAACTATCTCTCTCTCTCTCTCTCTCTCGTGCACGTAGAAAGATGCTCATGGATTAACCACTAACCCCAATCTCAATGTTGGAAGAAGATTTGATCTCACCGTAAGTCCATAATCACCATCGATGTTTGCAACCACTCCAACTCTCAAAAGATCCCAATCCTTCTTCCCACGCACCTCATTCTAAAAATTGGGCGTTGGATTCTTTGTTTAAATGGACTCAATGGTTGTAGCATCGGTATGTATTGATTAAGCATCAATACGTACTGATTTAGCCAGTGGTGGGTGTACCGCTAGTAAAATTGGATGATTGTACTATATGACACATATGGAAGAACTTGGAGATTGTAGTGTTGCTAGTGGTTATGGTGGTCAACGCAATGATTATAAGTTTATCGAATGGTGTGTGACTGATGTAGTGCGGTGGCATGGCATTGGCGGTGACGGTGACGGTGACGGTGACGGTGACGGAGCGTGAAGAAGATAAAAGAAAACATGTGTTTTCCACTTTTTCCCTCACAAGTGTGAGGCATGCGACTTCTTCCATCATCAAATATATATAATGTTAAAAATGCAACTCAAAACTAGGTTACGATTGAATACAATTTTGGCAATAAATATTACGATTTCTAACGCATTTAATCTTTAGTATTTGTTATTGAATTTGTAATGATTATCAATTGCTTAATGAGTTAGATGAGATTGAGGAAGATGAGTTATTTGAGGTGGCAGAGGTTATGGGCGTAATAGGAATTGTGGAATATCAAGACATGCACATGAATAAAAGGCCCATAAGGACTTCAGCACTTAAAGGCATAATTATGTGTTAGAGTTAATTAATGGTCATGAGCGTAGATGCTATGAACCCGCTAGTTTTCATAGCATTATGTGAACTTTTGAAGGCTGAAACTGGTTTGAAAGATTCTAGACAACTCATTGCACTAGAACAATTAGCAATTTTCCTGCTTGTACTCATGCAAAACTCAAGGAACCGCGTAGTTGCGGAGCGCTTCCAACATTCAGGCCAGACCGTGTCTTATTACTTCAAACATGTTCTCAAGAAAGTGTGCAGGCTTGCACCAAAAATTATTTCACCTCCGGATCAAGTGATGTTCCACTAGAAATTCTACACAACAGTAAGTATTATCCTTATTTCAAGGTAAAACTTTTTCCTACAAATATAAGATTGTCAAATTATTTGATATTTGTAGATGATATTGATATGCTTGTGTGTTAGAATTGTATTGGAGCAATTGACGGTACTCAAATAGATGCGTGTATACCGCCTGATGAGCAAGTTCGTTACCGTGGAAAGAAAATTGACACAACTAAAATGTATTGTGCGTGTGTTTTTTTGACATGTGCTTAACTTATGTTATGGCTGATTGGGAAGGAACTGCACATGATTCTAGAGTGATTTTTGAAACAATTACTAACCCTGTTAATAAGTTTCCAAGTGCCTGTAAGAGGTACACATTTGCATACATTAGCATACATGTGATCTTTTTCTTTCTTCATAAGTAGTCGTACTTATAGGTTTTACTTAACATTTCAGATCATTATCATGTTGTTGATTCTGGCTACACAAACGTGACAGGGTTCTTGGCACCTTATCAAGGAGAATGATATCACTTAGCTGATTTTTATAGAACTGGCCCACCAGCAGATATTGAGGAATTGTACAATTGCAGACACTCGTCACTACACAATGTCATTGAGAGGCCCTTTGGAGTTAATAAACGGTTTTCGATTTTAAGCAAGATGGCACCTTATTTCGTTAAAACTCATAAATACATATCAGTTGCATGTTGCACTCTCCACAACTTCATTAGAAGACAAGATCGAGATGATAAATACTTTAAGGATTTTGCAAGGGTAGATATGATTGTTCAAGGCGCTGAGATGCATTCACAAGATCAAATCCCAGCAGATTTCAGTATGCTCAGTAACAGCATAGAATGAAGATAGTTAAAGACTCCATTGCTAGAAAGTTTTGGGATTGAAGAGACTGATTTATTGTTGAGATTCGTTTAATACCACTTGAGTCTTATGGATGTAAGAAAGTTATGAAACTGGCGAAATGTTATGCTTTTCGGTCATTCAAATTTGTTAGACATGATATATTTGAATTTTATTGTTGACTATATGAGTTTTGACACTTTTTTGTAATATTTGTTTAATTATGTGAGAATGCGTCAAAAAAAAAAAAATTTGTCATGTGAAACACTTTTGGTTTTCAGTTTTTTGAAATGTAAAACTCTGTCAAACATCCAACAGTTTTTGAAATTGGTGAAAACAAAAACCAAAACTCTTTTTAGTTTAAAAAAAAAAAATTGAAAACTGTAAGCTGCAAACTTTGTCAAACGCTACCTTTGTTGTTTTCACTAGCTTAAAGGTTTATAAGGTTGAAATGTGTGATACTTCAATAACAATGTTTGAACTAAAACTTTTGACTTTTGCTTGACGAATTTGTTGCTTAGGAACCTGAACTCGGTTATGAAAATATAGAACTAAGTTTTAGAAATCTACTGATAGATTGGACTCATTTATTTCTCTGTAACTCTGTCTTCTTGTTCACCCTCAAGCGATGAATCACGTGTGTGTGAGTGTACTATATAAAGCAATATCAAACATTGAGTACTACAAGAAAAAAAGATGGGGTGCAGAGATTTCATCGTCCTCTTTGTTCTTGCCATTGTTTCAACTGCATTCGTTGCGACAGCCTCGGGTAAATGATATATGTGTCTTTTCACTACTGATATGTGCATCTTTCCTAATTGATAACCATAATAATAATAATAATTCTTGGCCAGGTTCAATTGATGTTCGTCGCCGCTGTGCTTTTCTCTTTTGTGATTTCGCAGACGCTACTCGTGCTTGTTATTCGCTATGCTTGATGGATGGATTTAAACGTGGAATTTGTGAGCCTAATGGGGGCTTGTGTTGCTGTTATGATTTCTGAGATAGAGAATGACGAGTATGATCATCATTGTCTTTCCAAAATTATGATATTTTAATGATGTAATAATCTAATATAAGAATTTACTACGTGAGTTTCGATACTTTGCCATCCCAAGAATTCCTACATAACGGACTTCATTTAGTTTCCAAAAATCACAATACCTATACTCAATATTTACTTCCGTTCTTTTTTTTTTTTCTCAATTAACAAAAACATTTCTACTTGATCTATTGTGGTTAGTAAGATCGGTGAATTAGGTGAAGGTACGGAAAGAGAGGGATTCGAACCCTCGGTAAACAAAAGCCTACATAGCAGTTCCAATGCTACGCCTTGAACCACTCGGCCATCTCTCCTACATAATCCCTTATTTATTTAATCAAAATAAAAAAAATGAAGATTCTAGATTTAATTAGTTTTGAGCATATTGAAGCAAATTTAGTCGGCTTACCTTTTTGCCAAACACTTGAAAACTGGTTTAATCAAACTTGACCATTATAGAATCAATCTCAAATACCCTCTCAATGTCTAACATTTGGTCTAATTTATATTGGATTTTAGCTCATTTTTGAAAGCTCATATCCTTGAATATTTACTGGTAGGCTAGCTTTTTCCTTTTAAGGCATTTTAAGTACATTCGTAACAAAAAAAATGCTAGCGATACACATATATACCGTCCTATACACCTGGACTGTTAAAATGTACCGGCAGGTAGAGGGGAATCTAGTCTTTTTGCTCGGTCCCAATTTTTTTTTTTGGGGTGGCTAGGGTTACGTACTAATCTTTTTATGTAGTTTTCTGTAGCCCCGAGCTTCTACCTGAATAGCCCCAGGCTCTCCCTAAACATAAAAAGATCCAAAGAGGATGCTGATATTCTGCTAGGGTTCTCCTACACACTTTCCTAGTTATGCACAACTACTTACGCACATATAACAATGTTGTGCATTATGGATACATAAAAGTCAAGAGCCCTAAAATCCAAATATAGAGGTATGAGCTCCCTTATATAGTTGTAGCTTAGTATAGATATCATCCATGTCGATCAAATCTTGATCCTTATATTAGGTCACATTTTCCTCCAAGAGCGAAGTTCATAGTTTATTAGTCAACTGAAGACATATCTTAGCCTTTGAAAACTTGCTTCCATAAAAGTCATTTTCATAGTAAACATTTTCTCATTAACCATAGACCAAGATTTATGTCACCTCTTCTAGGTTTGAAACTACAAGGTTTTTGTTGCTGCTAAAAACTAGATCGGGAACCACAACCAGAGAATAGACTTGCAAAATAAAACACGGAGAGACCGCCTGGTAAGGTTTCGGCAGAACTCTGAGAAAATAATATAATACAGTATATATGCCTGTATAGTTGTCTGCGTACTTTGGGGTAATCCCTTTTATATATCTGTAGGTAGAAGATCCCTAGTAGGACTAGGAGCCTGACGGTTGGGCCTTGGGCTGGATCACGTCACGATTCTTGATGATTTTGTTAGGATTCTTTTTTCACCAGTATGGTAACCACCAAATCCGTAGCTGACCATGATTGACAATGAGTCATAACTGCCATGTGTCGTATGCTAATTGGGGGTGTATTTTTAACTATATCATAATGCCCCCTACTTTCTTAACCAAAATGTTTGGCTGAGAAAGTGTATTCCAGGTGTTTTAAGACACACATCCAATTTTTGGCGGACTTTTCTCCCTTTTGTAGGTGCAACTAATATTTTTTTTTCAACGGCCTCCCTGACAAACAATGCCCAAGAACCACAATACCTATTTTTTGTTGCGTAAATAACATTCTGGAATTTTTTCGAATTTTTTTGTTATTCTTCCGAATTTTTTGAGACCTTAAAAGCCCCAAAAATGATTTTCTGCAATTTTTGGGAATTTTTACTCTCTTCAGGAAGCGGACTTGGACTAGGATCGCTTTGGATTTTTTGTTTCACTCGGACAATGTTCTGGGCGAAATATGGGCCTGAGCTGAGAAGGCCCCATCTTTTTTCTTTGTTCGGTCAGCGGGCTCGGACCATGGCCTGCTAGGACTATGCGCCTGAGCTGAGAAGGCCTTATCTATTTTCCTTGTTTGGTCAGTAGCAGGCTCGGACCACGATCTGCTCAGACCATGGCCTGCTAGGACTATGCGCCTGAGCAGAGAAGGCCCCATCTTTTTCCCTGTTGGGTCTGCGGGCTCGGACCACGATCTGCTCGGGGACCTGCTGTGCAGGCTTGCTGCTTAGGCCTGATGGCTACAATAGGCCAAATGAACTCCAACTCCTTATAAAAAACAAAAAAGAGTTCTGCTATGCTCGGGAAGGGAATTGAACGCCTGACCTCGCGCATGTAAGAGACGTGCAAAGACCACGGGGCTGCTCGACCACTAAGTAAATTGGAGTAGAAAGTTACTTAAAGGGGTAAATGCACTTTGACCCCCTCTACTTTAGGGCGGTTGCAATATGGCCCCCTCTTCTAAAAAAAGTTGAACTAAACGTCCCTAAAGTAATCAAAAACTATGCAAAATTGACGGTTTCCATCTAAGTTAACACAACTTTTGGGCGGAAAATGTTTGGCACCTAGAACCTGCAATTTTAGGACGAAACTACCATTTTGACCTAATAAAATACTAAAGATTTTTAAAAGGTATTTTTACACAGATTTTTTGGATGATTTTTTACTTGTAAAATGTATTTTTACATAGATCACCAATTTCATTTCACTCCATTTGCAAACCCTAGAAAATTTGCAAAAGGTGACCATTTACATTTCAACTCATTTGCAAACCTTCCTTTTAAAGACCAGCTGCAAAACAAAACCCAAAAAAGAAAAAAAATGAATTTTATTCTGGGCAGAACCCACCCGCGTGACCCGACAGACCCGCGAACCGACCCGCGCGCCATTTTCTCTCTGTCCACGCCCAATGCTTGACCCGCTACCCGACCCTACCCGAAACCCGACCCATGCATTTCTTCTCTCTCACAAACCCTAATGCAAAAACCCTAATTTCTCTATCATCTCTTTCTCTTCTCCTCATGCGCCGCTCTTCCTTGGCGCCGTCTCCTTCGGCCTCGGCCTCCTGCAGTGCATCTCCTTGGCCGACGTCGCCCCTCGCCAGCGACCTTCTCTTCTCTTCTCCCTCTCCTCCATCTTCCCTTTCCTCACCTCCTCTTTCCCCCTCGGCCTCGCGCCGCCGAGCAACCCCGCCATTCCCCTTCTTTCCCCTTCATCTCTCCCCTCCATCTTCCCCCTCCCCCCCTCGGCCTCGACCACCCCTCCCTCTCCCCCCTCAGCCTCGGCCTCCCCACCCCCTTCCCTAGGCAGACCCCCCTCCCCTCTCTCCCTCCACCTTCCTCCTCTCCCCCGCCCCATGTTCCCCCTCGGCCTCGCGCCGCCATCACCCCCTCCCCCCTGTCGACGACACTGACACCCATTTCTTCCTTTCGCTTCTCACCCCTCTCCACCCGCGGCCGCAACCCAACAGCCCCGAGGCGACACCACCACCGCTGCTCCTTGCTCCTCTCCATTCTCATTTTACCCACCCCAAATGGTTTGAGAAGGAATTTTCAATTCTCTTTAAAAGAAGGGTAGTTGTGACATTTCGACAAACTCAGTTACGACCGTTCATTTTACCCACCCGCGTGACCCGACAGACCCGCGAACCGACCCGCGCGCCATTTTCTCTCTGTCCACGCCCAATGCTTGACCCGCTACCCCCCTCGGCTCTCGACCATCTTCCCCCTCCTGCAGCCTCGGCCTCGCCCGACCTCCATCTTCCCCCTCAGGCAGAACCATCCCTCTCCCTCAGCCTCCCTCCACCTTCCCTAGGCAGACCCCCCTCCCCTCTCCTCCCTCCACCTTCCTCCTCTCCCCCGCCCCATGTTCCCCCTCGGCCTCGCGCCGCCATCACCCCCTCCCCCCTGTCGACGACACTGACACCCATTTCTTCCTTTCGCTTCTCACCCCTCTCCACCCGCGGCCGCAACCCAACAGCCCCGAGGCGACACCACCACCGCTGCTCCTTGCTCCTCTCCATTCTCATTTTACCCACCCCAAATGGTTTGAGAAGGAATTTTCAATTCTCTTTAAAAGAAGGGTAGTTGTGACATTTCGACAAACTCAGTTACGACCGTTTATTTTTGCAAAGTGAACGCCGGGTAGGGTTCCGGTGGAGGAACTCTCCGATGCTTAAGTTAGAGCATAGCTAACAATTTAGAAGTCTGAGAAAGCAATATAACACAGTGTATATGTGTGTGTAGTTGTATGTGTATCTGGGGGTAATCCCATTTATATATCTGTAGGTAGAAGATCCCTAGTGGGACTAGGAGCCTGACAGCTGGCCTTGGACCAGATGTATCAAGATCGCGTTAGTATCCTTGAGGATCACGTCACGGTCCTTGATTATTTTGTTAGGATCCTTTTAGATTTCGAATTCCACCAATATGGTAACCACCAAATCCATAGCGGATTATGATTGACTATGAGTCATAACTGCCACGTGTCGTACGCTGATTGGGGGTGTATTTTTAGCTATATCAGTTTTGATTCCGATTAGTCCGATCAAGTATGTAGGCCACTCAAGCCCATATATTGAGTTCAAACCAAATAGGTAATTAGGTTTAGGATTTTTGCTTTTAAAAATAAAAATCATCATATCGTAGTAAGTTAGAGACATTTTAGGGTATGATGGGTGCATAATACATTTTAATCATGTAAATTAATTCCCAAATCGAATCTAGGGTTAGGCAGACTTGATTAGCTTAATTGGTGATTTAGAGTTAATTTAAGGGTGTCTAGTTTCTCGATTAACTATTGTAATTACCTTTAAAAGTTAGATGGCGGCTCGAAGAATTTCATCTGTTGGATGCACGTCCTCACATCGGCGCCCTGTTGGGAAAGAGGAATAGACTCATTTTACTTGTTATGGTTGACAATCATTGTCTTATTGTGATTATGTTACATTGATACTTCGACTATCTGTTTCAGTTTAAAGGCCACACACATGCGCATTAGCTTCCCCAGCTTATCAACTCAGGGGTGATGGTTGAAACTCTTGGTCTTTTAAAGATGTAAAGATTCAGCTCGAATTCCAAATCATTCCATTCACAATTTCAATCAATTTACCCATCTACACAGCTCCTAAATACAAATTATATACAATGGCCAACCATCAATATTTTTTCAACTGAGAGGACGAATGCATAACGAATCGTCAAAGGGGACCGGGGAGGAGGCTGAAACAAGTGCGAGCTTAGTATATTTAGTTATCATCCAAAGTGGCATCTTACTCGTTGTCGTCCATTTATTCACCATCCGCTCCATCGGCGGTAGCCGCATTGATATTTGGATGGAAAGCATTTCCTTCCTACATGAAAAGAACATAGATGACACTATCATTACTCCGTCTTTAATTAACCTTGTAACTATTGATTCGTCATTTCGTTGTAATGTGTATTAAATAAATGTAAACAAACTTGTACTCTTGATGCTCAGACATCCATTTTGTGACGGCTCATGGAAGGCGAGCAATCGTAGCATGTCCGAACGCTTTCTATAGATTCGGACTTTGTGTGTGTACAGTAAAGGATAAGGACCATCCCATCATAGTATGTGCATACAAGTTGGTACCGCGTATACGCTGTTTTTGCTTATTCAAAACTCCAAGTGTATCACACCACAACTTCAATGCCTCTTCACCCGTACTCAAAGAGCCTGATGGTTGATCGGAAGCACGCTAAGGCCCTGTTTGTTTTATGGAAAATATTTTTCGGAAAATGTTTTTTGCATTTTCCAATGTTTGGCATGTTTATCATAAAACTATTTTCAAAAAATGTTTACGGTTCACCCAAAAGGAAGGCAAATTTCTTGGAAAATGATTTACGGAAATAAAAAGGGAAAGTCATTTTCCAAAGGTGAAACCCGACACTCTCTGTCTCCCCCCTCCCCCCCCCCCGCCCGATCGTCTTCTCTCCCTTTCTGTTGACCCATCAACGACGACCGTCGCCGACACCACTGCTAGTGCAACTTTCTCCACCCCCACGGCCCATCTAGATCCTCTCCAAATCTGTTGTCACCAGAGGTGCAACGGAAGCATCAACATCAATTGCATAGATTGGAACTTCCGCTTCCTGCTTCTTGTTGATTTTAATTGGATGGCTTCGGTTTATGAGAGGAGGTACGGTGGAGGTGATGCCGATCTGCTGGTATTAGGTACGGCGGTGAGTAAAACAACAGTGACTGGGTATGGTGTTTGGCGTTGAACATATTGTTGGTTTGCTATGTCGATCTGGTGGTTTTAGGTGTTCCTTGAGTTCCGATCTTGGCTGTTTTTGTGGTGGTGTGTGGGCGTCCTGTGGTGGTCCTAACTAGCGACGTGGTAGGTGTTGGTTTTGGAGTTGGAGTTGGAGCTTTCGGATTAGGAATCGGTGGTGGGTGTTTGACCACCGGCGGTGGTCCTACCCTGTGGAGGTTCTAGTGATGGGTTTGCAGGTTCTAGATGATGAATGGGTGGTGGATGTTTGACCACCGGTGATGGTCATAATTACTGTGTGTTGTGGGGCGGAGATATTTTTTGGTTTACGTTGTTTTATCGATTTTCCAGACATCTTCCAAACAACGGAGAATAGAATTCCTGAACACGTTTTCAGGAAGTTGCTATTTTCAAGAAAGTATTTTCTGAAAAACGTTTTCCATTAAGCATTTTTTGTAAAATGAACAGGACATAAGACGACAACATTACTGAAAACAAGGCCCGTGGGACTCATTTGGAAAACCAGTAGAGGCCTAAAAAATATTCAAGACACAATATGATAAGTATTTTTACCAACGGATATTTCGGTCGCCAAAAGTCCGTCTAATAATATATATTTTCAACAACTTATTTTCATTGACGGCCAAATCCGTCGGTAAAGGACACATATTTTTAGCAATGGAAAATGTTTCGTCTATAAAAATCCGTTGCTGGAAATGTTTTTTCATGTAGTGTGCATACGTGCCAAGTACTTGTATACCCTAACCCCAAGCCTTCCAAGTCGCACATACCGGCACAACCATCATGTCTTTGCAACACAAACCAAATTGCAACCGTGGTGCCACAATCACCATTGTTGTTGTCATAAGCAGCAATACAAACTTTAAGCCAAGCTTTCTGTTGGAAATCGTTTCTAAAAATCAATATAATATCTACGCAAGCTCACAAAAGAATTGAGTAAATAAAATCATAACAATATTTTTACCTGTTGATTGTGAGTATGAGAAACACGTTTATCTCAATCTTCATACAAATGCAACGTTGTTCTTACCATGCGAGGTACCATCAAGTGTTCAATGGATGAACGTTGAACACCTTAGGAACAAGT
>JAVXUO010000916.1:42500-75203 GCA_033065855.1 Escallonia rubra | reverse complement strand
AAGGCAGTAGGACGAAAGTTGCTAGCAACGCCATTGTTCTCATCAGGTTGGTCTGCAGCAGGGTACTGGGTAGGGATTGGAATACAACTTAAAAAGTTCTGCACGGGGTGGCCCTCCATTGTAGGACTCTGAGGAAGAAACCCCAGACTTTGAGACCTCTGATGGATGTCAAAAAGGTTATCTGTTGCATGAAATTTGCATGCTTTTATAGTCGAGGGTAATTCTTTATCGTTTTCTTGTTGGATCAGGCCGACTAATTCTTTACAGTTATCTTGTAGGATTAGGCCCACTAATTCTTGGGCGTTCCGGCCCATTTCTTTTCATTGGGCCTTCGGTAAATAGCATTATGGTTTATGTGTTCATATTGCCAAGTAATTAAGCTGAAAAATCACCCAACAACCTGACATGAATGAAGAGTTCGGCCGCAGCACATAAGTTACCACTGCTCAGGTTTCCTCTTGTTACTTTCGGCGTATCAGTCGGTACGGTATTGATAACTATGAAGTTACCACCGTTGAAGTTTCCTCCTATTACTTTCGGTTACATATATGGTATGAAAAATTATAATTTGCACCGTGTCAAGTAATTATCGTAACAAAAACTAGGAAATAACTGTGATAACCTCGATCAATATTATTCATCATAACCTGAACCGCTAGCAAATTACTAGTTTATGTAAAGCCAACAAATGACAGAATCTTTAGCGTTGTTCTAAACTTGGTTTAGCGACAAAATGTATTTACTATTCAATGCCGCTTAAAGTAGAGTCACAGGTCTAGCAAATTGAGTTCAGTTATTCAAAGTTAATAACAACGATAAACAGTCTATCTGGATACATTTTGTCAACGTAAACCACCTTCTTGCTATCAAAGTGCAGTTGATCAAATGTGCACTTAGAATGTCATAAAAATAGTTGCAACTAAGAATTTAGTGAAGTTTAAAATAAATACAATTTGAGTAATAAAGCCAAATGAAGAAAGATTTTTTAGCATTGTTCTAAAATCCATTTAGCGCGAAATTTTCTATATGATTTAATGCCGCTTAAGGTATGATTATAGATATAGCAAACTAATTTGAGGAACTCTAAGTTAATAACGACGATAAAATCTATTTGGAAACATTTCATCAAGATAGACCAACTTCAAGCTGGGAAACATGGGGGGAAGAGGCTAGGGAGCCGTGGGTGCAGAGTAAGTTACCTGTTGTTGTATATATTTTAGGAATGTGATGAAGTTAATTAGTATTTACTTTCCTAATATTATCCGATGGATCTTTTAAACGTCGTTCTTTTAAAAAATAAGATTGAGTGTTTGTTGATTGATGACTCTCCTACTATAATATAGATGCTAGTGGCATCACAAGAACTATCTCTCTCTCTCTCTCTCTCTCGTGCACGTAGAAAGATGCTCATGGATTAACCACTAACCCCAATCTCAATGTTGGAAGAAGATTTGATCTCACCGTAAGTCCATAATCACCATCGATGTTTGCAACCACTCCAACTCTCAAAAGATCCCAATCCTTCTTCCCACACACCTCATTCTAAAAATTGGGCGTTGGATTCTTTGTTTAAATGGACTCAATGGTTGTAGCATCGGTACATATTGATTAAGCATCAATACGTACTGATTTAGCCAGTGGTGGGTGTAGCCGCTAGTAAAATTGGATGATTGCACTATATGACATATATGGAAGAACTTGGAGATTGTAGTTTTGCTAGTGGTTATGGTGGTCAACGCAATGATTATAAGTTTATCGAATGGTGTGTGACTGATGTAGTGCGGTGGCATGGCATTGGCGGTGACGGTGACGGTGACGGTGACGGTGACGGAGCGTGAAGAAGATAAAAGAAAACATGTGTTTTCCACTTTTTCCCTCACAAGTGTGAGGCATGCGACTTCTTCCATCATCAAATATATATAATGTTAAAAATGCAACTCAAAACTAGGTTACGATTGAATACAATTTTGGCAATAAATATTACGATTTCTAACGCATTTAATCTTTAGTATTTGTTATTGAATTTGTAATGATTATCAATTGCTTGATGAGTTAGATGAGATTGAGGAAGATGAGTTATTTGAGGTGGCAGAGGTTATGGGCGTAATAGGAATTGTTATCAAGGCATGCACATGAATAAAAGGCCCATAAGGACTTCAGCACTTAAAGGCATAATTATGTGTTAGAGTTAATTAATGGTCATTAGCGTAGATGCTATGAACCCCCTAGTTTTCATAGCATTATGTGAACTTTTGAAGGCTGAAACTGGTTTGAAAGATTCTAGACAACTCATTGCACTAGAACAATTAGCAATTTTCCTGCTTGTACTCACGCAAAACTCAAGGAACCGCGTAGTTGCAGAGCGCTTCCAACATTCAGGCCAGACCGTGTCTTATTACTTCAAACATGTTCTCAAGAAAGTCTGCAGGCTTGCACCAAAAATTATTTCACCTCCGAATCAAGTGATGTTCCACTAGAAATTCTACACAACAGTAAGTATTATCCTTATTTCAAGGTAAAACTTTTTCCTACAAATATAAGATTGTCAAATTATTTGATATTTGTAAATGATATTGATATGCTTGTGTGTTAGAATTGTATTGGAGCAATTGACGGTACTCAAATAGATGCGTGTATACCGCCTGATGAGCAAGTTCGTTACCGTGGAAAGAAAATTAACACAACTAAAATGTATTGTGCGTGTGTTTTTTTGACATGTGCTTAACTTATGTTATGGTTGATTGGAAAGGAACTGCACATGATTCTAGAGTGATTTTTGAAACAATTACTAACCCTATTAATAAGTTTCCAAGTGCCTGTAAGAGGTACACATTTGCATACATTAGCATACGTGTGATCTTTTTCTTTCTTCATAAGTAGTCGTACTTATAGGTTTTACTTAACATTTCAGATCATTATCATGTTGTTGATTCTGGCTACACAAACGTGACAGGGTTCTTGGCACCTTATCAAGGAGAATGATATCACTTAGCTGATTTTTATAGAACTGGCCCACCAGCAGATATTGAGGAATTGTACAATTGCAGACACTCGTCACTACACAATGTCATTGAGAGGCCCTTTGGAGTTAATAAACGGTTCTCGATTTTAAGCAAGATGGCACCTTATTTCGTTAAAACTCATAAATACATATCAGTTGCATGTTGCAATCTCCACAACTTCATTAGAAGACAAGATCGAGATGATAAATACTTTAAGGATTTTGCAAGGGTAGATATGATTGTTCAAGGCGCTGAGACGCATTCACAAGATCAAATCCCAGCAGATTTCAGTATGCTCAGTAACAGCATGGAATGAAGATAGTTAAAGACTCCATTGCTAGAAAGTTTTGGGATTGAAGAGACTGATTTATTGTTGAGATTTGTTTAATACCACTTGAGTCTTATGGATGTAAGAAAGTTATGAAACTGGCGAAATGTTATGCTTTTCGGTCATTCAAATTTGTTAGACATGATATATTTGAATTTTATTGTTGACTATATGAGTTTTGACACTTTTTTGTAATATTTGTTTAATTATGTGAGAATGCGTCAAAAAAAAATTTGTCCTGTGAAACACTTTTGGTTTTCAGTTTTTTGAAAAGTAAAACTCTGTCAAACATCCAACAGTTTTTTAAATTGGTGAAAACAAAAACCAAAACTCTTTTCAGTTTAAAAAAAAAAAATTGAAAATTGCAAACTTTGTCAAACGCTACCTTTGTTGTTTTCACTAGCTTAAAGGTTTAAGGTTGAAATGTGTGATACTTCAATAACAATGTTTGAACTAAAACTTTTGACTTTTGCTTGACGAATTTGTTGCTTAGGAACCTGAACTCGGTTATGAAAATATAGAACTAAGTTTTAGAAATCTACTGATAGATTGGACTCATTTATTTCTCTGTAACTCTGTCTTCTTGTTCACCCTCAAGCGATGAATCACGTGTGTGTGAGTGTACTATATAAAGCAATATCAAACATTGAGTACTACAAGAAAAAAAGATGGGGTGCAGAGATTTCATCGTCCTCTTTGTTCTTGCCATTGTTTCAACTGCATTCGTTGTGACAGCCTCGGGTAAATGAGATATGTGCCTTTTCACTACTGATATCTGCATCTTTCCTAATTGATAACCATAATAATAATAATTCTTGGCCAGGTTCAATTGATGTTCGTCGCGGCTGCGCTTTTCTCTTTTGTGATTTTGCTGACGCTCCTCGTGCTTGTTATTCGCTATGCTTGATGGATGGATTTAAACGTGGAATTTGTGAGCCTAATGGGGGCTTGTGTTGCTGTTATGATTTCTGAGATAGAGAATGACGAGTATGATCATCATTGTCTTTCCAAAATTATGATATTTTAATGATGTAATAATCTAATATAAGAATTTACTACGTGAGTTTCGATACTTTGCCATCCCAAGAATTCCTACATAACGGACTTCATTTAGTTTCCAAAAATCACAACACCTATACTCAATATTGACTTCCATTCTTTTTTATTTTTATTTTCTCAATTAACAAAAACATTTCTACTTGATCTATTTGTGGTTAGTAAGATCGGTGAATTAGGTGAAGGTACGGAAAGAGAGGGATTCGAACCCTCGGTAAACAAAAGCCTACATAGCAGTTCCAATGCTACGCCTTGAACCACTCGGCCATCTCTCCTACATAATCCCTTATTTATTTAATCAAAATAAAAAAAATGAAGATTCTAGATTTAATTAGTTTTGAGCATATTGAAGCAAATTTAGTCGGCTTACCTTTTTGCCAAACACTTGAAAACTGGTTTAATCAAACTTGACCATTATAGAATCAATCTCAAATACCCTCTCAATGTCTAACATTTGGTCTAATTTATATTGGATTTTAGCTCATTTTTGAAAGCTCATATCCTTGAATATTTACTGGTAGGCTAGCTTTTTCCTTTTAAGGCATTTTAAGTACATTCGTAACAAAAAAAATGCTAGCGATACACATATATACCGTCCTATACACCTGGACTGTTAAATTGTACCGGCAGGTAGAGGGGAATCTAGTCTTTTTGCTCGGTCCTAATTTTTTTTGGGGGTGGCTAGGGTTGCGTACTAATCTTTTTATGTAGTTTTCTGTAGCCCCGAGCTTCTACCTGAATAGCCCCAGGCTCTCCCTAAACATAAAAAGATCCAAAGAGGATGCTGATATTCTGCTAGGGTTCTCCTACACACTTTCCTAGTTATGCACAACTACTTACGCACATATAACAATGTTGTGCATTATGGATACATAAAAGTCAAGAGCCCTAAAATCCAAATATAGAGGTATGAGCTCCCTTATATAGTTGTAGCTTAGTATAGATATCATCCATGTCGATCGAATCTTGATCCTTATATTAGGTCACATTTTCCTCCAAGAGCGAAGTTCATAGTTTATTAGTCAACTTAAGACATATCTTAGCCTTTGAAAACTTGCTTCCATAAAAGTCATTTTCATAGTAAACATTTTCTCATTAACCATAGACCAAGATTTATGTCACCTCTTCTAGGTTTGAAACTACAAGGTTTTTGTTGCTGCTAAAAATTGGACCGGGAACCACAACCAGAGAATAGACTTGCAAAATAAAACACGGAGAGACCGCCGGGTAAGGTTTCGGCAGAACTCTGAGAAAATAATATAATACAGTATATATGCCTGTATAGTTGTCTGCGTACTTTGGGGTAATCCCTTTTATATATCTGTAGGTAGAAGATCCCTAGTAGGACTAGGAGCCTGACGGTTGGGCCTTGGGCTAGGATCACGTCACGATTCTTGATGATTTTGTTAGGATTCTTTTTTCACCAGTATGGTAACCACCAAATCCGTAGCTGACCATGATTGACAATGAGTCATAACTGCCATGTGTCGTATGCTAATTGGGGGTGTATTTTTAACTATATCATAATGCCCCCTACTTTCTTAACCAAAATGTTTGGCTGAGAAAGTGTATTCCAGGTGTTTTAAGACATGCATCGAATTTTTGGCGGACTTTTCTCCCTTTTGTAGGTGCAACTAATATTTTTTTTTCAACGGCCTCCCTGACAAACAATGCCCAAGAACCACAATACCTATTTTTTGTTGCGTAAATAACATTCTGGAATTTTTTCGAATTTTTTTGTTATTCTTCGGAATTTTTTGAGACCTTAAAAGCCCCAAAAATGATTTTCTGCAATTTCTGGGAATTTTTCCTCTCTTCAGGAAGCGGGCTTGGACTAGGATCTCTTTGGATTTTTTGTTTCACTCGGACAATGTTCTGGGCGAAATATGGGCCTGAGCTGAGAAGGCCCCATCTTTTTTCTTTGTTCGGTCAGCGGGCTCGGACCATGGCCTGCTAGGACTATGCGCCTGAGCTGAGAAGGCCTTATCTATTTTCCTTGTTTGGTCAGTAGCAGGCTCGGACCACGATCTGCTCAGACCATGGCCTGCTAGGACTATGCGCCTGAGCAGAGAAGGCCCCATCTTTTTCCCTGTTGGGTCTGCGGGCTCGGACCACGATCTGCTCGGGGACCTGCTGTGCAGGCTTGCTGCTTAGGCCTGATGGCTACAATAGGCCAAATGAACTCCAACTCCTTATAAAAAACAAAAAAGAGTTCTGCTGTGCTCGGGAAGGGAATTGAACGCCTGACCTCGCGCATGTAAGAGACGTGCAAAGACCACGGGGCTGCCCGACCATTAAGTAAATTGGAGTAGAAAGTTACTTAAAGGGGTAAATGCACTTTGACCCCCTCTACTTTAAGGCGGTTGCAATATGGCCCCCTCTTCTAAAAAAAGTTAAACTAAACGTCCCTAAAGTAATCAAAACTATGCAAAATTGACGGTTTCCATCTAAGTTAACACAACTTTTGGGCGGAAAATGTTTGGCACCTAGAACCTGCAATTTTAGGACGAAACTACCATTTTGACCTAATAAAATACTAAAGATTTTTAAAAGGTATTTTTACACAGATTTTTTGGATGATTTTTTACTTGTAAAATGTATTTTTACATAGATCACCAATTTCATTTCACTCCATTTGCAAACCCTAGAAAATTCGCAAAAGGTGACCATTTACATTTCAACTCATTTGCAAACCTTCCTTTTAAAGGCCAGCTGCAAAACAAAACCAAAAAAAGAAAAAAAAATGAATTTTATTCTAGGCAGAACCCACCCGCGTGACCCGACCGACCCGCGAGCCATTTTCTCTCTGTCCACGCCCAATGCTTGACCCGCTACCCGACCCTACCCAAAACCCGACCCATGCATTTCTTCTCTCTACAAACCCTAATGCAAAAACCCTAATTTCTCTATCATCTCTTTCTTTTCTCCTCATGCGCCGCTCTTCCTTGGCGCCGTCGCCTTCGGCCTCGGCCTCCTGCCGTGCATCTCCCTGGCCGACGTCGCCCCTCGCCAGCGACCTTCTCTTCTCTTCTCCCTCTCATTTATCTTCCCCTTCCTCACCTCCTCTTTCCCCCTCGGCCTCGCGCCGCCGAGCAACCCCGCCATTCCCCTTCTTTCCCCTTCATCTCTCCCCTCCATCTTCCCCCTCCCCCCCTCGGCCTCGACCACCCCTCCCTCTCCCCCTTCAGCCTCGGCCTCCCCACCTCCTTCCCTAGGCAGACCCCCCATCCCCTCTCCTCCCTCCACCTTCCTCCTCTCCCCAGCCCCATGTTCCCCCTCGGCCTCGCGCCGCCATCACCCCCTCCCCCCTGTCGACGACATTGACACCCATTTCTTCCTTTCGCTTCTCACCCCTCTCCACCCGCGGCCGCAACCCAACAGCCCCGAGGCGCCACCACCGTCGCTGCTCCTTGCTCCTCTCCATTCTCATTTTACCCACCTCAAATGGTTTGAGAAGGAATTTTCAATTCTCTTTAAAAGAAGGGTAGTTGTGACATTTCGACAAACTCAGTTACGACCGTTTATTTTTGTAAAGTGAACGCCGGGTAGGGTTCCGGTGGAGGAACTCTCCGATGCTTAAGTTAGAGCATAACTAACAATTTAGAAGTCTGAGAAAGCAATATAACACAGTGTATATGTGTGTGTAGTTGTATGTGTATCTGGGGGTAATCCCATTTATATATCTGTAGGTAGAAGATTCCTAGTAGGACTAGGAGCCTGACAGCTGGCCTTGGGCCAGATGTATCAAGATCGCGTTAGTATCCTTGAGGATCACGTCACGGTCCTTGATTATTTTGTTAGGATCCTTTTAGATTTCGAATTCCACCAATATAGTAACCACCAAATCCATAGCGGATTAGGATTGACTATGAGTCATAACTGCCACGTGTCGTACGCTGATTGGGGGTGTATTTTTAGCTATATCAGTTTTGATTCCGATTAGTCCGATCAAGTATGTAGGCCACTCAAGCCCATATATTGAGTTCAAACCAAATAGGTAATTAGGTTTAGGATTTTTGCTTTTAAAAATAAAAATCATCATATCGTAGTAAGTTAGAGACATTTTAGGGTATGATGGGTGCATAATACATTTTAATCATGTAAATTAATTCCCGAATCGAATCTAGGGTTAGGCAGGCTTGATTAGCTTAATTGGTGATTTAGAGTTAATTTAAGGGTGTCTAGTTTCTCGATTAACTATTGTAATTACCTTTAAAAGTTAGATGGCGGCTCGAAGAATTTCATCTGTTGGATGCACGTCCTCACATCGGCGCCCTGTTGGGAAAGAGGAATAGACTCATTTTACTTGTTATGGTTGACAATCATTGTCTTATTGTGATTATGTTACATTGATACTTCGACTATCTGTTTCAGTTTAAAGGCCACACACATGCGCATTAGCTTCCCCAGCTTATCAACTCAGGGGTGATGGTTGAAACTCTTGGTCTTTTAAAGATGTAAAGATTCAGCTCGAATTCCAAATCATTCCATTCACAATTTCAATCAATTTACCCATCTACACAGCTCTTAAATACAAATTATATACAATGGCCAACCATCAATATTTTTTCAACTGAGAGGACGAATGCATAACGAATCGTCAAAGGGGACTGAGGGGAGGAGGCTGAAACAAGTGCGAGCTTAGTATATTTAGTTATCATCCAAAGTGGCATCTTACTCGTTGTCGTCCCTTTATTCACCATCCGCTCCATCGGCGGGAGCCGCATTGATATTTGGTTAGAAAGCATTTCCTTCCTACATGAAAAGAACATAGATGACACTATCATTACTCTATCTTTACTTAACCTTGTAACTATTGATTCGTAATTTCTTTTTAATATGTATTAAATAAATGTAAACATACTTGTACTTGATGCTCAGACATCCATTTTGTGACGGCTCATGGAAGGCGAGCAATCGTAGCAGGTCCGAACGCTTTCTATAGATTCGGACTTTGTGTGTGCACAGTAAAGGATAAGGACCATCCCATCACAGTATGTGCATACAAGTTGGTACCGCGTATACGCTGTTTTTGCTTATTCAAAACTCCAAGTGTATCACACCACAACTTCAATGCCTCTTCACCCGTACTCAAAGAGCCTGATGGTTGATCGGAAGCTCGCTAAGGCCCTGTTTGTTTTATGAAAAATATTTTTCAAAAAATGTTTTTTGCATTTTCCGATGTTTGGCATGTTTATCATAAAACTATTTTCAAAAAATGTTTACGGTTCACCCAAAAGGAAGGCAAATTTCTTGGAAAATGATTTACAGAAATAAAAAGGGAAAGTCATTTTCCAAAGGTGAAACCCGACACTCTCTGTCTCCCCCCTCCCCCTCCCCCCGCCCGATCGTCTTCTCTCCCTTTCTGTTGACCCATCAACGACGACCGTCGCCGACACCACTGCTAGTGCAACTTTCTCCACCCCCACGGCCCATCTAGATCCTCTCCAAATCTGTTGTCACCAGAGGTGCAACGGAAGCATCAACATCAATTGCATAGATTGGAACTTCCGCTTCCTGCTTCTTGTTGATTTTAATTGGATGGCTTCGGTTTATGAGAGTAGGTACGGTGGAGGTGATGCCGATCTGCTGGTATTAGGTACGGCGGTGAGTAAAACAACAGTGACTGGGTATGGTGTTTGGCGTTGAACATATTGTTGGTTTGCTATGTCGATCTGGTGGTTTTAGGTGTTCCTTGAGTGCCGATCTTGGCTGGTATAGTGGTGGTGTGTGGGCGACCGGTGGTGGTCCTAACTAGCGATGTGGTAGGTGTTGGTTTTGGAGATGGAGTTGGAGTTGGAGTTGGAGCTTTCGGATTAGGAATCGGTGGTGGGTGTTTGACCACCGGCGGTGGTCCTACCCTGTGGAGGTTCTAGTGATGGGTTTGCAGGTTCTAGATGATGAATGGGTGGTGGATGTTTGACCACCGGTGATGGTCATAATTACTGTGTGTTGTGGGGCGGAGATATTTTTTGGTTTACGTTGTTTTATCGATTTTCCAGACATCGTCCAAACAACGGAAAATAGAATTCATGAACACGTTTTCAGGAGACTACTATTTTCAAGAAAGTATTTTCCGAAAAACGTTTTCCATTAAGCATTTTTTGTAAAATGAACAGGACATAAGACGACAACATTACTGAAAACAAGGCCCGTGGGACTCATTTGGAAAACCAGTAGAGGCCTAAAAAATATTCAAGACACAATATGATAAGTATTTTTACCAACGGATATTTCGGTCGCCAAAAGTCCGTCTAATAATATATATTTTCAACAACTTATTTTCATTGACGGCCAAATCCGTCGGTAAAGGACACATATTTTTAGCAATGGAAAATGTTTCGTCTATAAAAATCCGTTGCTGGAAATGTTTTTTCATGTAGTGTGCATACGTGCCAAATACTTGTATACCCTAACCCCAAGCCTTCCAAGTCGCACATACCGGCACAACCATCATGTCTTTGCAACACAAACCAAATTGCAACCGTGGTGCCACAAT
Source organism: Escallonia rubra (assembly GCA_033065855.1). Lineage (NCBI taxonomy): Eukaryota > Viridiplantae > Streptophyta > Magnoliopsida > Escalloniales > Escalloniaceae > Escallonia > Escallonia rubra. Next base: position 64,318 of record JAVXUO010000916.1, on the reverse strand, counting down.
CACCATTGTTGTTGTCATAAGCAGCAATACAAACTTTAAGCCAAGCTTTCTGTTGGAAATCGTTTCTAAAAATCAATATAATATCTACGCAAGCTCACGTAAAAAGAATTGAGTAAATAAAATCATAAGAATATTTTTACCTCTTGGTTGTGAGTATGAGAAACACGTTTATCTCAATCTTCATAGAAATGCAGCGTTGTTCTTATCATGCGAGGTACCATCAAGTGTTCAAAGGATCAACCTTGAACACCTTAGAAACAAGTATACTAATACTGGGTTGAGGCGCGAATTATGTCGCTCTCTTTTAGACTGTTCACGCCCGTACGGAGTATACCGGTGCAATAAGTTCCAATGTACCGCCTCCAGGATACAACAGCGTAACTCTTCTTTACCGTAACTTCTCTAAGTTTGCACCACTCGAGAGAAGTTGAAGCTTCACCCAATACCTTTCTTTATCCAACAAAAACATAATAAATGTTCTCACACTCACATGATCACGAAATCATAAACTTTTGTACACTTGTCTTTGCAATAAGACTTATAGTTAAGAAAAACATTGATATGTGATTAGGAAAATATAAAGGATCAAGTCTCTTAAGACACAAGTTCTACCATATATTGACTAGAAAATAAAAGAGCTTGTAACAAACACATAAAAATATCTTCTTGCAAGAACTAGAAGAATGACTTATATATATATATATATATATATATATATGGGGCCCGATCCACACCCACCGGTGGAGAAAAAAATTTTCTCCACCCAACCGCTTGTAAGACAAGCGGTTGGCTACCTCCACAAAAAGCCCAACCGCATGTAAGAGCAGCGGTTGGTATGATTATTTTTTCGACATGGCCCCACCATAAAAAACCACTCCACCCAACCGCTTCTCTTATCCGCGGTTGGGAAAACAACATCTTTGCCCAACCGCTTGTCTTAGAAGCGGTTGGTAACCCCTTTTTTTTTTAATAATTTTTTACACAACCAACCGCATCTAAAACAAGCGGTTGGTGGCTTTAATTTTGGGTGGCTCCCACACAAAACTTTTCAAATTTTTTGATTGGCTGAAAAAAAAAAAACAAAATTCGAGCCAAGGCTGCCACGTGGCATCATCCGCGCCTGCCACGTGGCCCAACCGCGTGAAAGGACGCCGGTTGTTTCCGCGTGGCCTACACGCGCCTGCCACGTGGCCACCACGCGCCTGCCACGTGGCCAAACGCGGGAAGGTGCGCCTGGGCGGTGCCACGTGGCCTCATCCGCGCCTGCCACGTGGCCCAACCGCGTGAAAGGACGCCGGTTGTTGCCACGTGGCCTCTTCAGCGTCTGCCACGTGGCCCAACCGCGTGAAAGGAGGCCGGTTGTTGCCGCGTGGTCTCCACGCGCCTGCCACGTGGCCACCACGCGCCTGCCACGTGGCCAAACGCGGGAAATTGTGCCTGTTGCTACGGTGGCGGTGCCACGTGGCCTCCCCCGCTCCTGCCACGTGGCCCAACGGCGTGAAGGGTCCCCGCGTGAAGCCCTCTCCTTCTGCCACGTGGCGCCCCTCCCCCCACGCGCCTGTTGGCTCCCCGTGAGTCTGTCCTTGCTCCCCGTGACCGTCCTTTTTTGCAGAGACACGTTTTTTTTCTGCCACCACTCACGGGTGTTCTGCAGACACGAACCCTCTTTTTTTCCTCTCTTCCTTTTTCTTCTCTATTTATAATCCCCTCCCCCCAACCATTCTTCTCCCACATTTATGCTCTGCTCCGAATTTTTTCTCCACAAACCAAAAAATTTTAGCGCTAGAAGAAGATCGGTGAATAATCGCTAGAAGATCGGTAGATTTTTCTTCAAATACATCAAGTCACAACAAGTAAGTATTTTGAATTTCTTTATACATCAAGTCAGCGTATTACACTTAGCGTATTACATTTATAGCGATTCAAAATAGCGTATTACATTACATTTATAGACAGCTTTTTCACGGATTTATAAAAAATAGCTAGAGCGTGATTTGGCCAAAGTGCAAAAAATAGACCCTAGTTATTCTGAAAGCATCTGTATCAGGTAAAAATTTCAGATTTTTCCAAGCGCTGTAGAGGGGCTAACTGATACGGGGAACCGTGTACCTTCGCAGTCTAATTTAAAATACCAAGCTAGCGCGATTTCGCGCGAAACTTTTACGAGCACCCTAGGATGTTGGGAAGTTCCATTCCCCAGGATTTCGCGCCATTCCGTTTGCTTTTTTTTTGCCCGAACGGCCCTTTCAGCGCCCGCCCTTTAATTAGACCTCTTTTTTACGGATTTATAAAAAATAGCTAGAGCGTGATTTGGCCAAAGTGCAAAAAAGAGACCCTAGTTATTATGAAAGCATCTGTATCAGGTAAAAATTTCAGATTTTTCCAAGCGCTGTAGAGGGGCTAACTGATACGGGGAACCGTGTACCTTCGCAGTCTAATTTAAAATACCAAGCTAGCGCGATTTCGCGCGAAACTTTTACGAGCACCCTAGGATGTTGGGAAGTTCCATTCCCCAGGATTTCGCGCCATTCCGGCGCCGTTTGCTTTTTTTTTGCCCGAACGGCCCTTTCAGCGCCCGCCCTTTAATTAGACAGCTTTTTCACGGATTTATAAAAAATAGCTAGAGCGTGATTTGGCCAAAGTGCAAAAAAGAGACCCTAGTTATTCTGAAAGCATCTGTATCAGGTAAAAATTTCAGATTTTTCCAAGCGCTGTAGAGGGGCTAACTGATACGGGGAACCGTGTACCTTCGCAGTCTAATTTAAAATACCAAGCTAGCGCGATTTCGCGCGAAACTTTTACGAGCACCCTAGGATGTTGGGAAGTTCCATTCCCCAGGATTTCGCGCCATTCCGGCGCCGTTTGCTTTTTTTTTGCCCGAACGGCCCTTTCAGCGCCCGCCCTTTAATTAGACAGCTTTTTCACGGATTTATAAAAAATAGCTAGAGCGTGATTTGGCCAAAGTGCAAAAAAGAGACCCTAGTTATTCTGAAAGCATCTGTATCAGGTAAAAATTTCAGATTTTTCCAAGCGCTGTAGAGGGGCTAACTGATACGGGGAACCGTGTACCTTCGCAGTCTAATTTAAAATACCAAGCTAGCGCGATTTCGCGCGAAACTTTTACGAGCACCCTAGGATGTTGGGAAGTTCCATTCCCCAGGATTTCGCGCCATTCCGGCGCCGTTTGCTTCTTTATTGCCCGAACGGCCCTTTCAGCGCCCGCCCCGGACACCGGTTCGCGATTTTTGCGCGAAAAATCCGTAAAGTACTTTTTAGGCCAATGATGAACTCACGAAGCGTAAAGTAGAATTTCGAGGCACCTTTGAGATTTTTCCTGATGCCAGGGGCATTTCGGTAATTTGCCACCCCGCGAGGGGTGTTTCGGTGTTTTTCCCGCGCCAAGTTTTTAATTACACAGTTTTAGTCCAGGAATGTAATCACAGAAACTGAAATGTTGTTTTCAAGCTGGTTCGGGGGCGTTGGGGTGATAGTGAACCCCCGGGGGCATTTCGGTAATTTGCCGCTCATCGGTGACTATTTTGCTAGGAAGGATCCAGCCTCATGATACATGCCTTAAAATAAATTTTAGTTCGGCAAAGGGTGTCAGACACCCGAAAACTTTTATTGCCCCGGGTGAATTCAGGAACTTGTGACGCACCGGCGATGACTGCCAGGGGGTATTTTGCACAAGTAGCGGGTGTTTTGGTAACTTTCCCCCTTTAAAATTTTTCCTGATATATTGGGTATATAATTGACGTAATACATTTAAAAACTTGACTTCAAAGCGGTTTTGAGGTCTTGGGGGTGTAGGGGCCGTCGGGGGGTATATTGCTATATAACCACGTTGGCGCTACATTCAGTGAGAACTGGCGTAATTAACCGTTCGGAGTGGTGGGAAGTGAGGATTTGTTTTAATACATTTAAATAATGACTATTGCTAATGTGTTGGTAAGCTAGGTTAAACATCCAGATATGTTGGTTACCCCCTGGGGCATTTCGGTAATTTGCCGCTCATCGGGGGCTATTTTGTTAGGAATGATCCAGCTTAAAGGGCCATACCTTAAAATAACTGTTAGTTCAGCAAAGGGTGTCAGACACCCGAAAACTTATTTTGTCCCGGATGAATTCAGGAAGCTTAAAATGCCGTTTCAAAGCACTCGGAACGATTTTTTGATGCCATGGGGCATTTTTCGTTAATTCGCAGCCCCGAGGGGGGTATTTTTGTAATTTTACAGCGTTAAGTCTTTTAAAGGACTTCTTAGTCCAGAAATGTAAGCAAAGCACCTAAAAGGTTGTTTTCAAGCTGATTTGGGACGTTAGGGTGATAATGAACTCCCCGGGGGCATTTTGCTAATTTGCCCCCGTCGGGGGCTATTTTGATAATTTTACATTATACAAATCAGCTTAAGCAATTACGTTTAAATAATTTTTATTCTTCTTTTATTTAATTCTATGACTTGTTGATAATCGTATTGGTTTTTATTTTTTAGATTTCAGTATAAATATGGATGCAACTGGAGGAAATATTTTTTGTGAAGGTTCTGATCCACCTTACTTGGGTCAAATTTTCCAAACACTGGACGAAGTCGAAGCATACTACAGAGCATATTCGAAATCGATGGGTTTCGGTATTAGAACTAAGACGACTAGAAAACGGGTGAATACCGATCAAATTGGTGCAAGGTTATTTGAGTGTCATAGAGGAGCACCGTATGTACCCCCCGTCGTTCAGATCAGTGACGAAGGGACAACAAGACAAAGAAAACGGGACACATTTCCGGGTACCGGCTGCAAAGCCCATGTGTATGCAGTACACCGGAAAAATGAAAACCATTGGGTTTTGACGGCTGTGGAGTTGAGCCATAATCATCAGTTTTGCACCCCAAGTATGATTGGTCAAATTCATCAACACCGACAAATAAGCGCGGCACACAGACAACTGATTTCAACAATGGCCGACGCTAAAATATCACCTTCTAAGATGATGGGGGTTTTCTCAAGCCAGGCTGGGGGGATTGACAAGTTGACTTTCAACGACGTTGACCTTCGAAATCAACTCCGTGCTCAGAGGAGAGAGTCTTTCGGTCAGATCGATTCTCAAGCTACACTTGATATCTTCAGGTGCCTTCAGAGTGAGAATTCTGGATTTTTCTACAGTCTCCAAGTGGATGATGAGGGCCGCATTAGTACTATATTTTGGGTGGACCCCCGTTCTAGAGCTGCTTACCAAAATTTTGGGGATGTTGTGACGTTTGACACCACATACCGCACCAATAAGTACTCTATGCCTTTTGCTCCGTTCACCGGGGTGAACCACCACTATCAGTCAATCTCATTTGGCTTTGCCCTGCTTAGGGATGAGACGGAGGAGTCATTTACGTGGTTATTTGAAACGTGGCTTCAAGCCATGTATCATATTCCTCCAAAGACCATCATCACCGACCAAGATCTGGCAATGAATAATGCAATCGCTAAGGTCCTTCCAGATACTCACCATGGCCTGTGCACGTGGCACATAAGCAACAAATATCCCGAACGGCTTCACAATGTATATGCAAAGCATCCGGAATTCAAGACTGACTTTAATACATGCGTGAAGAAATCGTTGACGGTAGACGTGTTCGAGGAGAGGTGGGCCGCGTTAATGGATGACTACGGTTTGCACAATCATGGATGGTTAAAATCGTTGTATGAGATCAAGACACAGTGGGTCGGTGCCTACACCAAGAAGTTTTTTGCTGCCGGAATGACTACGACATCGAGAAGCGAAGCTATGAATTCATTCTTCGATGGGTACGTAGGTCAGTCTTCAAGTATAGCGGAGTTTGTACTAGAGATGCAGAAAGTCCTTGAGAGGCAATTGTACCGTGAGAGAGAAGCCGACGCGGCTACAGTTTACAAAGAAAGATCCATACTACTTCGTTCACCATTGGAGGCTCATGCGGCTCAAGTCTATACGAAGGAAATGTTTCGACAGTTTCAAGAGGAACTATTAAAGTCGAATCAATATGGCATGACAAAGTTGCACGAGTTTTCCACCAGAGATCTCAAGGTTTATGCTTTGACAAATGTGACGAATTATGCCAATCCGTGCTCTTCGTCGGCTCCGAGGAACAGAAGACATTTTACCGTAGCTAAATGTATGGACACCGGGTTGGTAAATTGCAACTGTCAACTCTTTGAGCATAAAGGTATACTTTGTCGACATGCGTTGAGGGTTTTGAGCGCCAAGAATGCAACTCAAATCCCTCCACAGTATATCTTGGAACGGTGGACGAAGGAAGCCAATAGAGTCCACGGTCACATTCCTTACGTGCCCAGTGTTTCAGTTGATTTCAGGGAATCTGAGGCGCTGCGATATAATCATCTTTGTAACATCATGCACGGTTTATCGATGGATGCAGCGTCAACATTTGATGGGTACACTTATCAAGTTGAAGCAGCCGCACGGGATCATGCTAAGCATGCACAGTTTAGGATGGCATTACCAGAAAGTCGGGACCCTCGGCCGACTCCAGCCGGTAGATTCAATCGAGCCAAACAGCCAATCATTGACGGCACTAGCATGCAAGGTGAGGAGGACCACATTTTTGACCCCATTATTTCTCAAACAAAAGGGCGAAAACGAGAAATCCGCATGAAGAATCCGATTGAAAAAGCAACGGGTCAAAAAAAATTGCGAAAGTGTGCGTTGTGTAATAAGATGACTAATCATGACAAGAGAAACCATTACAAAGTGTTAGGTATGGAACCTGGAAGTATGGTCGAGGAGGACGATGAGGAGGAAGAGTGTTAGGGTTAATGTTTCAGTTGTATAACGAATAACTTTTTTAATGTTTAAATTTGTGATTTGATTTGTTGAATCTTTAATTTGTGATTTGGTTTGTGGATTATTGAAAATTTTTGAATGGCATATTCGCGCACGCTTTAGCGCCCAATTCATAGGTTCCTGAAAAATCTTTTAATTTGTTTTGTTCATTGCACTTTAGTCACGCTTTAGTGGCCACTTCATAACTTTCGAAAAATCTTAGACATTTTTTTGTCGCGATTTTTCCGCTCATTGCACATGAGGCGCGCTAGTTATCCCATTCTTATGTATTTCGGCGAAAAACGAGACACGTTATTTTTTCGGTTTTCCTATGAAGGGCCTATTCGGGCACACTTTAGGGCCCAATTCATAACGCTCGAAAAATCTTGTAAATTTTTTTCTCACTTTTTTTCCGCTCATTGCACATGAGGCGCGCTAATTATCCCATTCTTATGTATTTCGGCGAAAAACGAGACACGTTATTTTTTCGGTTTTCCTATGAAGGGCCTATTCGGGCACACTTTAGGGGCCAATTCATAACGCTCGAAAAATCTTGTAAATTTTTTTCTCACTTTTTTTCCGCTCATTGCACATGAGGCGCGCTAATTATCCCATTCTTATGTATTTCGGCGAAAAACGAGACACGTTATTTTTTCGGTTTTCCTATGAAGGGCCTATTCGGGCACACTTTAGGGGCCAATTCATAACGCTCGAAAAATCTTGTAAATTTTTTTCTCACTTTTTTTCCGCTCATTGCACATGAGGCGCGCTAATTATCCCATTCTTATGTATTTCGGCGAACAACGAGACACGTTATTTTTCCGAATGCGTCATATGAAATGTATATTCGCGCACATTTTAGCGCCAAATTCATAGCATGCGAAAATTTATGTACATTTCTTTCTGGTACAGTTTGTCGTAACATCACAGCAGCTAGCCACACACGTCAGGATAATGGTAATGAAGTCGTCTGGCTTCATTCTTTTTCAGTTCCCAGGCTATCCTATACCTAAACGTCAAGGCATCCTTCCGGGTCCACGAGGAGTGTTTGAGCACTTCCGATCGAGCAATGTAGTCCATGTACTTGAGGACGTAAATCCCGCAATCGTTACCGTTACATTGCTTTGGTCGGTCCTTTATCATCACGACCGTCCAAGGCTCCCCCCGTGGCCGTCCGCACGCTATCGAGAGGACAGTAGTCTGCATCCAACAATAAAATCGCGAATCAAGCATCCGGAATTCAACAACAATATACTATGAGCCAAGGTCAAAAAATAAAAACTAACCACTAAAGTGATGTAGTCGTCGTACATCTGTGCCAGCAGCTGTCCGGGCTCGTCCTCCCTTAGGCTATCGTATATGTGAACCGTTCTGAACGCTGGATGGAGAACTAATAGGAACCAGTGGTGCCCATGAAGACAAGGTATCATGATAAGGTTCGCATCAGCAGCGGGACATTGATACTCTGCGTTCATCATGCATAACATGTTTCGACCTGGTTTCCAATTACTCCAGTTGCCCCCTTGCTTCCATTGATGGAATTCCCGGATCGCTAATGCCACAAAATGAGTGGGATACATGTTAAGCTTACAGTATTCAGAACGGTTAAATTTATGCTCTCTAATCCGGAGCAGATCTATATAAGCGTTGATGACAAAATTTGAAAGATCTGTCTCCGGCGCCAACATTCTGATATCCGAATGACCTAGTCCTGTCCCAAGAGGGAAGTCTGTTGCACTGACAGGCTCATGCCCGAAGTAGTGCCGGTCGATCCAAGCCATCTTCTCCGGCCTCAATGGCTTCGTCGCTTGTCCTTTGTTCGACCGGAAACTTGGGCGCGAGGCATGGATTCCTACTTGGGGAACCTTACTCTGGCACAGAGAGTCGTATGCGTCAGGAGGAGGGCGACTAGACGGCTCCCACACCTGACTGGAAGTTCCGTAGTCGTACGCGTCAGGAGGAGGGCGACTAGACGGCTCCCACACCTGACTGGAAGTTCCGTAGTCGTACGCGTCAGGAGGAGGGCGACTAGACGGCTCCCACACCTGACTGGAAGTTCGGTAGTCGTACGCGTCAGGAGGAGGGCGACTAGACGGCTCCCACACCTGACTCTGAGGCTGATAGTCGTACGCGTCAGGAGGAGGGCGACTAGACGGCTCCCACACCTGACTCTGAGGCTGATAGTCGTACGCGTCAGGAGGAGGGCGACTAGACGGCTCCCCTTGGCAACCCCGGTACGCAAGACTAAAGTTTTGAACATCAGTCTTGTACCTCTCAATGGACCTCTTAATATTGTCAGGAGCCTGCGCGACAAACCAGTCAAACGACTCCAGCTGCTTGAAAACGTCAGTGGCCTGGTCAACCTAACAAACATGCATAGAAAATATGGCAAATCATATCATTTGATGGTCGATACGCGTGTGCAAATAAATTATCAAACAACACTAGCATGACTTACAATGGCCAATGCCCAGAACTGGTCATAGACCTCACGGGGCGCATAGGATTTGGTCCTCACTGGGGCAGGGCGAGTCACCCGCGTGCGCGTCACCCTGAGAAACCACTGTAAGTAGTCCTCAGTACTGGTGCCGTCGTGCTTCATCGATACAAGGCTGTCATACGTTTCCTGCCAGATATTCCATTGTTGCACCTCGTCACCCAACACAGTCAAGGCATTAGTCACCTCGAAGTTCGGCCCTCGACCACCCCTGTATGGCCGCATGTCTACAGCGGGTTTCGGAATCCCCTGTGGACAGCCAGCTTGCTTCATAACTCGATCGGGCATCTGAAACTCACATTCTTCGAAGTGAATCAGCGGCACCCGAACCAAACCTGCAAGCACGTACGACACCGGAAGTTGCCACCATAACTCATCCAACAGATGCATCACCTTGTCGTATGGCTGCCACGCCACCTGGTATGCATCCAGCATCTCTAGTTCCCCCCGATAGAACTGTAGATGGTTGTGAGGGTCTACCCGTCTCCTCCTCCGGTTGGTCGGAGGCCCCCAGGCCCACACCCTAGGCCACGTCTCATCGGAATCTACCAACGGCTCCGGACGACCCGTGGGTAGCCTCTCGTAAGACCAAACCTGTGAACGCAAACATTATATGGAATTAGTAATGAATCCCGAATATATTGACTAAGGATCCGGATAAGAAAATAAATGCTCATACCTGTAATAGAGTCAGGCAGGCGGCAATGGACTTGGCACCGAATCTCGTAGCCTTATGCAGTGCTCGATATAGGTGCGCAAGGACAGCTGAACCCCACGAGTACGAGTATACCTCGTCAAGATCCTCCAATAACACCATATACCTCGGATGCACTGTGTTTTTCGAGTGCGTCGGAAGTAATATGGCTCCAATAATATACAGAAGGTATGCCCTCGTATACGTCACGAAATCCTGACGAGAGTACTCATCCGGTAGCACGCCATACTGCTCTCTCAGCCATTTAAGCTTGACGCCGTTCGTTGTAATAGCTGCCCTTGGAATTCCCGGAAAATAATGCCTAGCCATATTCGCTACGGATGCAGACGGCACGCTCAGAGTAACGGGTCTGCCGTGACATGGGATTCCAAGTATATATCCGACGTCCTCTAACGTAACAGTCATTTCACCAAACCGGAAATGAAATGAGTTCGTCTCGCTCCTCCATCGTTCAACTAGAGCGGATATAAGGCAATCGTCGTGGCGATACCATTTCCCGCAATCGGTGAACAGGCTTAAATTTTGACCGTGTATAAGGGCTTTTTGTTCCTCGTTTAGTACCCACTCTTCAATTCCTCTTGTGGTTTGAACTGTTTCCAAAACACCCCTATCGACACCGTCAAATACGTGCCTCGCGACGTGGTCATCGTCATCGTATAGGATTGATGTATCATGAGGTCCGGGGTTGAAATCCATATCTATAAGAACAAAATATAATCGTAATCCAACATATCAGGTTATAATATTTACATTCCAAACCAACATATCTGGATGTTTAACCTAGCTTACCAACACATTAGCAATAGTCATTATTTAAATGTATTAAAACAAATCCTCACTTCCCACCACTCCGAACGGTTAATTACGCCAGTTCTCACTGAATGTAGCGCCAACGTGGTTATATAGCAATATACCCCCCGACGGCCCCTACACCCCCAAGACCTCAAAACCGCTTTGAAGTCAAGTTTTTAAATGTATTACGTCAATTATATACCCAATATATCAGGAAAAATTTTAAAGGGGGAAAGTTACCAAAACACCCGCTACTTGTGCAAAATACCCCCTGGCAGTCATCGCCGGTGCGTCACAAGTTCCTGAATTCACCCGGGGCAATAAAAGTTTTCGGGTGTCTGACACCCTTTGCCGAACTAAAATTTATTTTAAGGCATGTATCATGAGGCTGGATCCTTCCTAGCAAAATAGTCACCGATGAGCGGCAAATTACCGAAATGCCCCCGGGGGTTCACTATCACCCCAACGCCCCCGAACCAGCTTGAAAACAACATTTCAGTTTCTGTGATTACATTCCTGGACTAAAACTGTGTAATTAAAAACTTGGCGCGGGAAAAACACCGAAACACCCCTCGCGGGGTGGCAAATTACCGAAATGCCCCTGGCATCAGGAAAAATCTCAAAGGTGCCTCGAAATTCTACTTTACGCTTCGTGAGTTCATCATTGGCCTAAAAAGTACTTTACGGATTTTTCGCGCAAAAATCGCGAACCGGTGTCCGGGGCGGGCGCTGAAAGGGCCGTTCGGGCAAAAAAAAAGCAAACGGCGCCGGAATGGCGCGAAATCCTGGGGAATGGAACTTCCCAACATCCTAGGGTGCTCGTAAAAGTTTCGCGCGAAATCGCGCTAGCTTGGTATTTTAAATTAGACTGCGAAGGTACACGGTTCCCCGTATCAGTTAGCCCCTCTACAGCGCTTGGAAAAATCTGAAATTTTTACCTGATACAGATGCTTTCAGAATAACTAGGGTCTCTTTTTTGCACTTTGGCCAAATCACGCTCTAGCTATTTTTTATAAATCCGTGAAAAAGCTGTCTAATTAAAGGGCGGGCGCTGAAAGGGCCGTTCGGGCAAAAAAAAAGCAAACGGCGCCGGAATGGCGCGAAATCCTGGGGAATGGAACTTCCCAACATCCTAGGGTGCTCGTAAAAGTTTCGCGCGAAATCGCGCTAGCTTGGTATTTTAAATTAGACTGCGAAGGTACACGGTTCCCCGTATCAGTTAGCCCCTCTACAGCGCTTGGAAAAATCTGAAATTTTTACCTGATACAGATGCTTTCATAATAACTAGGGTCTCTTTTTTGCACTTTGGCCAAATCACGCTCTAGCTATTTTTTATAAATCCGTGAAAAAGATGTCTAATTAAAGGGCGGGCGCTGAAAGGGCCGTTCGGGCAAAAAAAAAGCAAACGGCGCCGGAATGGCGCGAAATCCTGGGGAATGGAACTTCCCAACATCCTAGGGTGCTCGTAAAAGTTTCGCGCGAAATCGCGCTAGCTTGGTATTTTAAATTAGACTGCGAAGGTACACGGTTCCCCGTATCAGTTAGCCCCTCTACAGCGCTTGGAAAAATCTGAAATTTTTACCTGATACAGATGCTTTCAGAATAACTAGGGTCTATTTTTTGCACTTTGGCCAAATCACGCTCTAGCTATTTTTTATAAATCCGTGAAAAAGCTGTCTATAAATGTAATGTAATACGCTATTTTGAATCGCTATAAATGTAATACGCTAAGTGTAATACGCTGACTTGATGTATAAAGAAATTCAAAATACTTACTTGTTGTGACTTGATGTATTTGAAGAAAAATCTACCGATCTTCTAGCGATTATTCACCGATCTTCTTCTAGCGCTAAAATTTTTTGGTTTGTGGAGAAAAAATTCGGAGCAGAGCATAAATGTGGGAGAAGAATGGTTGGGGGAGGGGATTATAAATAGAGAAGAAAAAGGAAGAGAGAAGAAAAAAAGAGGGTTCGTGTCTGCAGAACACCCGTGAGTGGTGGCAGAAAAAAAACGTGTCTCTGCAAAAAAGGACGGTCACGGGGAGCAAGGACAGACTCACGGGGAGCCAACAGGCGCGTGGGGGGAGGGGCGCCACGTGGCAGAAGGAGAGGGCTTCACGCGGGGACCCTTCACGCCGTTGGGCCACGTGGCAGGAGCGGGGGAGGCCACGTGGCACCGCCACCGTAGCAACAGGCACAATTTCCCGCGTTTGGCCACGTGGCAGGCGCGTGGTGGCCACGTGGCAGGCGCGTGGAGACCACGCGGCAACAACCGGCCTCCTTTCACGCGGTTGGGCCACGTGGCAGACGCTGAAGAGGCCACGTGGCAACAACCGGCGTCCTTTCACTCGGTTGGGCCACGTGGCAGGCGCGGATGAGGCCACGTGGCACCGCCCAGGCGCCCCTTCCCGCGTTTGGCAGTGTGGCAGGCGCGTGGTGGGCACGTGGCGGGCGCGGGTGGGCCACGCGGAAACAGCCGGCGTCCTTTCACGCGGTTGGGCCACGTGGCAGGCGCGGATGATGCCACGTGGCAGCCTTGGCTCGAATTTTTTTTTTTTTTTTCAGCCAATCAAAAAATTTGAAAAGTTTTGTGTGGGAGCCACCCAAAAATAAAGCCACCAACCGCCTGTTTTAGAGGCGGGTGGTTGTGTAAAAAATTATTAAAAAAAAAAGGGGTTACCAACCGCTTCTAAGACAAGCGGTTGGGCAAAATTTTTGTTTTCCCAACCGCGTATAAGAGAAGCGGTTGGGTGGAGTGGTTTTTTATGGTGGGGCCATGTCAAAAAAATAATCATACCCAACCGCTGCTCTTACATGCGGTTGGGCTTTTTGTGGAGGTAGCCAACCGCTTGTCTTACAAGCGGTTGGGTGGAGAAAATTTTTTTCTCCACCGGTGGGTGTGGATCGGGCCCCTATATATATATATATATATATATATATATATATATATATATAGATAGATAGATGACACAATAAATCTTATAATAAATTATTATTATGCAAATAACTATTGTCATAAACTACTTTTAATAACACTTATGGACCAATAAAAGAGACATAAAGCAAAATACTATTTAATACTTGTAACGTTCCAATAATAACAAAGTAATTATTGCTTGAAAAAGATTTTTTTTGCATAATAGATAAAAAGGTATTTTTATTAAAATACTCTAACAATCCCCCACTTATTTTAATAAAAATAATAAAACACATAGTTGGGCAAAGATAGAATATCGTGCATCATGAAAGTGGCTCTACCTTGATACCTTCACTTAGCGTTCAACAATTCACATACTAGAGTCAAAGTGGCTCAGCCTTGAAAGGATGACTACTTAAGGACACGTGCAATCGTATCACACACATGATATTCAAGATATTCTCAACCAAGCTTCTCAAGCAGCACATTATGGTCTTGTGCTTTATCCCAGCTTCCATGCTCTAGAGATTAACCCTAATCTCATAGGAAGCAGTCCCACTTCCACACTCATATAGGTGAGTCTATCAAGGATGCTCTCGTAACTAATACATCCCACATGTATGGGCTATAGAACTCATAAAGAGATTATAAAGAATCTCAACCTCCAATATCGTTTCGCGAAACATGTACTAACACCATAGGGAGGGACACTACGTCATGAGACAAGAATAACACATGTATAAAATCAAGTCACTCTATAATTCATTGGTCTCCAGCCTAGTTCTTGGGAGCCTAGTTCTTCGGATCTCCAGTCTCTAGGTGGTTGTATCCTTATAGGTGACTTATACAAACTTGGGCTTAAGTCTCATCCCCCTCGATGTACATCACACCGTTGCCTCTAGCTAGAGTTTCATAATTAATCACATAAATTTCAACAAGACCAGGTGAATGTATTTTCTCAAACACAAATAGTGCAATAACCAACCTGTTTTTTATTTTTAAGGCAACATTTGCCTCACCTCGATTGGGCAAACAATTTATCGAGGCTAAATTTTTTAATATTGTCCCATGTAATACCATCACATTTTCAATTTAGGACACATGTCGAGGTAGTAAAAAACTCATCCTAAAAGAACAAGGGTCCATCAGTTCCGAAAATAATTATCTTTCCCAACGGTCATTCTAGTAGTCAATAGTCTTATTACTAGGAATCACAAACTTGTGACCAATAGCCTACTACTAGGAGCTACTCAACTTTTTTGCATCTAATGGCATGTTACATATTAGAGATGCCTCTATCACTTGATTTCACAAAATCTAAAAACTTTTTGTAATATGAACAAGACAAAACTCTTTTGTTCTCTTTAAGAGTAAAACCACAATTTTTTTTTTCACTTCCACATTTAGTATTTTCCTTCAAAATTTTCAAAACATTTCAACGCACATTAGATTCTGTGTAAGTCTTGAAAATCAACTCAAAGAATGGCTGTATCCCAAAATACTTTTCGAAACTCAGAACTTTTAACTTTATACTAACCAAAAAACTTTAAGCCTTTCCAAAACCTATACCATTTTTTTTTATATCCCACAAAAGTAGTTTAACGAGAAATCTGTGCCAATACAAGATGATGATGAAATGCATCATTAGTATATATTGATGATACATATGTATGTCCCTTAAGAGCTCCTACAAACAAAGCACAGCGATGTGGATATGTTTAGACCATCAATAATAACCATAACCAATCTCTTAAATTTTCATGCAACAATTACAAGAAATATAGTCCACCTCAAGATCCATGGTTTCATGTGCTTATTTTCTCGATACATGTATATCAGTCATGTAGCACATGAAATATTATTATTGTTTTCGGCCAACAACAAAATTCAAGTTCAAGATCCATACTTTCACGTCCTTGTTTTTTCGATGCATGCATATCAATTATATAATACATGCAATATCACAACAAATCTGTCGACAAAAAAAGATTTATGGTATTAGCAAATTCATATAAGTTTTTATGTGGACATGTTTCGGGAGTTTGCTATGCATGGACCTTCCTTTAGTAACATTGAATTTTATTTCAAAAACACTATAGAATAGGCAAGCAATCATTGCATATCATAGTTGAAACATGCCCAAAAACAAATAAGCATCTGCTCAATTTTATTTTTTTCTTTCTTACCTTGCTCTTTCATATTATGCCTCAAGCTATATAGGTCATATTATGCCTCAATCTATATAGGATGCGAAGTGCTACACCCACATGAAATTTCGATGCAAGGCATGTTAGATACAAAACTCACACCAAATAAAACAGGCCACATGGATAATATATATATATATATACAAGAGCTCAAACATTACATAAAGTAATAGATTAGACTTGAGTAGTGACACCTTTTGAGGAAAAAAAAAACTTATAATTAGACTAAGCTGCTAAAAAAATATCACACCATGTCAATAAGCATGACACATAGTTTACCATCACCTGTATAAGCTTTCAACGCAAGGTTAATGACCCTAATTATCTTATGATCGCGTTGAGATTAACATAAAACACATAAATTTTGGGCATCTTCCGTCCTCCCAAAAAACCATCTGTTGTGATCTTTTCTAGATAAGCATCAACAATAAATCACTTTATAGTTTTAAGTAATCATTGTTGTGCAAAACCTCATAATCTTTCAAAATAGTTTTAAGAGATCTTAAAAATTAACAAAACATTCTAACATATGTTTAAGCTTTAACTTCTAGAGAATTAATAAATGAAGCGCCTTTCGCAAATTCATATTATCAAACTTGAAAAAGGGATCAATTTTTTTTTTCTTATCATGCTTTCAGCTTGCAAAAAAGCATTTCTATTTGTGCAACCACTTATACGTACAAGGATACAATTTTCTTCTCGTTGCGGCTTCTTTTTGTGCTATGAATATCTTTTTGGTTTCTATTCGTGCACGGCCATGTTACGGACATACACTGATACTTTTAAAATCCAGGTCTCTCACCCAAGTTGCCTATAGTTTACCCAGGTCTTTTAAAAGCCTTGACCGACTACTTGGATCTCTCCTTCTCTCTGTTTTTGCTCTGGTCTTGCAGCAGCCAATCAATGCACTGCCACGTTTTGATCTTAACACAATCTCGAAACTCCATGTCTCCTTTACTTCCATAAGCGCTCAAGTTTGTAAAATGATAAGTATGCAAATAATATCAAAAGGCCATTCAACCATGAACCTCGTAGGTATGATACATGAACATTCTTGAGAGAAAAGATAAACGGAAAACAATTCGGGTTAAAAAGGATTAACCCGTGTATGAGCAGATTCACTTACAATCAACATACTATTGATTGTAGTCTACTTCACCATAAAAAACCCACCTTTTTCAGCAACTAACTTATTTATTCGACGTAAAAGTAACTCAAAATCATCTTGTCTCGTGACGAGGCTAAGGCGCACATAGCAGCTTTCAGCACCAAATAAAGTACCTCTGCGACCAATTATTCCAGCATCTCTAAGGACTGTGTAACAATCCTTGTCTTCTTCCCCCTCACATTTGAACCAGGCAAATGCTGAAATAACTAACAGAACCATTAGAACTGGGTTTACATGAGCATTTTCCTTCACCAAAAAAGTTTCCAAATGGATTGGTATACCAATTATGAATTGAGATAATACTCCATTAGATAGTTAAGAAATGAAAGTTAAAATAATAAAGGATGAGTAAAGGGGAATTATGCGATTATGAAAAAGATAGAGGACTAACAAAGTTATGATGATAATATCATAAGAATTCCCCTCTTTTGCTCCCATCTCGGGCTTTTTCATTCTGTTTTTTTCCTTATCAAGACTGCCATAGTGTTTTCCTCGCAGTTATTAACATTTTTCTGAACTCCGAAACCAATATTTGGTTATAGAAAAAGACTGAACTTGAATGAGAGAATGATCACCTGGAGAAGGATCCCTGATTCCTTGGAAAAAGCTACAATATACAGGTGCAATATCCTGGATAGAGAAGCGTTTGGAGAATGACAAAGCATGACTCAACTTTTCCCATCTATCTTTCATTGTTTTGTATCCAAAAGTGAAAAGTTCTCGTCCTTCCCCTTCGAGAACTACTTTTAATAGCTTCAAAGCTCTTACTTGTGTGTCCCGTGAAACACCGTAGCAGCTTTCATCAGAATATGTTAGCATTCTTCTATACACAGCCTCATCCTTTATCACTGCCCAACTAAAGAAACAACAGCAACTTGATAAATGTTTTTCCGAACAAATTAATACTACGAAAACATTTTCTTGGTTTTGTTGTCAAGTTGAAATAAAAAAATGCGTAAAAGTAAGTCTTTTACCCGAATCTTGTACCAGCATGACCGGTAAGCTTAGACAGTGTAAATATCATGATGTCCTCATCTGCTGGAGTTGGAATCCCAGTAAAATGTGGCCAATAATACGCGTGATCATGAATTGCTCTAACGGACTCACCTCTGAGGACTTTCTTCCTCAGCTTACCATCAGGATTGTTGGGTGAAGTCACAAACTCAATTGCATTCATCGAAACATCTGAAGTGTTCTTGGACATAGATGTATCTCCGTAAAACTTGTAACCCAACGAGCTGAAGAAATCTGTTTGTTGTTTATAGGACTACATAAACTTTGGTGTCAAAAGAAGCTACTTTGAAGGGCTGCTTTTGGCTTTTAGAAAGTTATTTCATCACTAATGGAAAAAAACATTATCATGAAATTTTAACATAAGTTCTAAGAACATTATCACTGAACACAAAAACAGTGTGGTCATCAATTAATGTACCAAAATTTTAGAGAGCTTCGAAGAAAATTCTCTCAATCAATAAAAGTTTGTTTTTACTGTGTAATCAAATGAAACTTTAATTTTACAAATCACATTAATTATCAATTACCACCTTCAACTTCTGTAAGAAAAATAAAGAAAGACTTGATTGGTAAGAGAAGCTTTACTGAGTTATTGTTAACTCTTTGTTTTTGCTAAACAATTTGCAGCCAAACCATCCAAAAACTATGTTCAGATTCAACTATCCAAAATGAACACCAAACTAGTGCTTGAAATTGGATAGAACAACTACCGGATAAAATGGGACCGAGGCTATGACTGCTGAAGGTGGGGAAGGATTATCCATGGAAAGGGCATGAACTGCTGCATTTAGTAGCTGGGTTGAGCCTGCACCAAAAACGATGAATCTGCCTGTAACTGCATTCTTAGCAATGGCGTGTACTTTTCTGATGTGTTTCTCGAGCTCCTGTGAAATAGAAGAATTGTCATTGAATGAATAGCTCATTCTGTGCCATCCTGCTATAAGGACTGCGCTACTAGCTGCACGTTGCATCCAAAAAGGCTCCAAAAATAGTGGATCCCCACTACAAAGAGCAAGAAATTGGAACAATCAGAATAACGATTAATGCCAACGACATATAAGAAAACTGGTGATATAAAGAACTCAAATGTGAATAATGACCATAATTATTTCCGCTGGTGCTAAATTTAAAAAATAGCTTATACTATAACCCATGATCTTGAAACAACCCTTCTAATTCTTCAACAGAGTTTGCACGTTGCTAGGTAAGGATGAAGACATAGGATCAAGTTCCTCCTTGTCGATTTTTTCTCTTATTGTTTTTTATCGATTGATTGGCAAACGGAAAAGAGAATCATTCTCCTCAGTACATTTTTAACTTTTTGAACGTTGAATGCATATTGTGTGCTCTAAAAGATCTACTATTTAGAAATTTAGCTGAACTATGTATGTCATGTTTATATTCATTCTCAAATACTAGCCCTCGACTACATGAGAAGAAGGCACCAAATACGCTAACGGGAAGAATCAAACCTATGAATTTGTCCAACGAGATCTCTTTAAGTATATTAGGTTACCGGTAGCTCTTAAACCTAAGCTGTGAGCGAATAAGCCAACTATGTATATCATGCTTAATAATAATGTTTAGCGGTTTGAGACAATCGGCAGGCTAACGTGACTAAGGCCTTCCCAGGAGCGTACCTATCAACATCAGCAGGACATCCAGCTATCACTTCTGAGCAATTTGGGCCACCAAAGCAGGAATTGCACTCACAAACTGGCATTCTATCAACAGGTAACCCATCCAAGTAGGCTCTTCCGTGACCTGAGCATGACACTGATGCCACTGCTTCAGCTTCGGCTGCTGCTCTTCTACTCCAACTTAACAGCTCCCACTTTTTGCATCCCCCAAACAGAGGATACAACAACAACAGATTCAAAGCTAAGGAAGGTATCAGTATCATGTCCTTTTTGGAACTCTCAGGCATAACCTTGTCCTTGTCCATCTTATGTTGGACTTTTATCGATCTATCCAGTCTAATGAGCTAGTTAGCTATAAATAATAATGATTGGACGATGAAACCTTAATGAGTCCAAAGGCTACTTTTCGTTGATGATGCAAACACATCTCAAGAGATTCCAAAAGCTTTTTCTAAAGAAATACAACCACAAAAAAATAAACTCCGTGCATTTCGCGTGCTAAAACGTGATTTGATTTAGCGTTAATTACACTCATGTCACCTTGTGATTAGGATGAAATTATACGCTGGTCCATTAGTTTGTAAAAATATGAGTTATATCCGTTGACCAAACAGAATCATGAAGTACCTAACAATTTTAACGAAATGTCCATATTACCCATGACGTGGAAAGTAAGTTCTTGGATACGTCATCCCTTATCTCTCCCCCTTTATTTTCATGAACACTACCACTGCAGCACCAACTCCACCGTGCCATCATCAACCTCCAAACTTCCCCACCGCAGGCCCACTACCAACGTGGTGACAACCCTCACCACTATTCCGAACCATTACCTATCGACTTTCCGTTATAAACAAGCTGGCTTGTGGTGGGCGGCGATGGTAGTGAGCCATATACAATGATCACGCGGCACCACCACTGACAACTAGCCCATCCCAAATTCAAGGCATCATCATGACGCCTCATCAACAGCACCAAACACTATCAACTCCACCTCATCTTTCTGGTCTCTCTCTCTCTCTCTCTCTCACACACACACACACACACACACACGCACACACCATCATCTCTATTCCGCCACAAGTACAGTCCCAACCACCTACCATAACCTCACGATCGCTGACACCTCGTTGTCCAATTAACTAACAAACCCGTTGGTCGTCGAGCCACCATGTCCACTAATAGGCTATTATAATGATGGTGGAAAATCTGATACTACTACTATGACTAGCACTACAAGAAAAAATAATTTTTTTGACAAACTTTTAGCGACGGACAAAAATTTGTTGCTAAAAGTCGTCATTACTGGCAGATTATCCGTCAGTAAAGGTCCGTCGTCCCTAAAACATACTTACCGATAGAAACATCCATCGGTACATATATTTAGGGATAGACCTTTACTGACGGACTTATATTTACGAAATTATTCGTAGTTAATTCATATGGCCTTTGGCTGCAGACTTTTAGCAACGGCCAAAAATAGATCGCTAAAAGTTATTAAATATAAGAAACGCTGGACTTCTTACTTTTCTTCCTGCCCCACTCTCTCTCTCTCTCTCTCTCTCTCTCGTAACCACCCACCTCCCACGCCTCCACCCTCGTTGTCGCACCCCTTACCCTACCCCCATCCCCTATGTCGCACGCTACCACAGCCTTGGCGCCCTGATGTCACACCCCCATCCCTACCCCTTCTACTGCATGCCGCCACAGCTACGCACCCACCTTCCACGCCTCCCCCATCCGCACCCATCTCCCTGTCAAAGCACCCGCACCGCCACCCCCACCCCTGGTTTAAAGAGGTAACTGAACCAAGCTGTTCATGAATCGCTCGTGGTTTGTTCTCCAAAGAACTCTTTTGCATGATATATGAGCCGGACATGAACACAATTTTAGAGCTCTTTATTAAATGAGTGGAGCATGAACATTCGAAAGTATTTACGAATGTCTTCGTGAATTGTTCGTCTAGATAAATAACTTAGTTATGATATGTTTATTACCCAAAAGCCATATAAGTTTATTACAGTATAAATTAAGATTCAAGTCGAACCCCTAAAATCAGAT
>JAVXUO010000916.1:25000-37500 GCA_033065855.1 Escallonia rubra | reverse complement strand
TCTTTGTTGGGTAACTTGCAAGAGGTTGGCGAGTATGCTTGGGGTGCAACCACACTTACAAACTTTATCACACTCTGTACAAGGCAACGAGGCCCGACTGCAAAGCTTATATGTCACGTCTCTCATTGTTGCAGGTATATGATATCACCCGCATTAATCTATTTTTTGATACTTTTTATTAATCACAGCAGAATGAATTTTGACGATACTTCAACTATTAATATTTTTTCTGAGGTATGGTCTCATGAACACTTCAGTGTCGAGCAACCAGAATGCAGGCCTGGAACCTCAAAAATTTGGCCTCGGTTACGCGTTTGGGAGCATAGTTGAAGAGAGAGCCACTACCCAAGGAGAGACTATCCCCATCAAAACATTGTCTTCTATCGAGGGGAGTTCGACTCACTGCCTCCGGTCTGAATATGTTGGGTGTCGTACAAGCATTTGAAGAACAGGGTGGCAGAGTCGTTCATTTTTACGCTCTCTGGGTTGCAACGCACTTCATTGATCCATTGGGAGATTGTGGAGTGGCAACTACTGGATCGCGTGATGCAACATTTTGACTGCCTATAGGAGTTGCCGAGGGATGCCCCAGACATGATACATAACAGGAACCTGCTAAATGTCCCAATGTTCGGGCAGGTTGATGCCCTCAAATTATATGCTAGCGAGACTGGACTATGGGAATCATGGTAAGACACGCTGGCAGCTATTGTGTCGGAGCCCGACTCTGTGGTCAGCATCGAGCAGTATCTAGGTGGTACGACTGCATCACTTGGAGGAGAGTACACCCTGTGTAGTGAGCAATAGGTAAGAAATACAGCCCATGGGTGTAATTGATTGGCAGAGAGCATTCGAGCCCATAAGTTTCCTTTTTACTTTCATGAAGCATTCCATTTCTTAAGTTTCCTATTTAATTTCATGTAGTGTTTAAATTTTATTGTGATCTAACTTGATGTAGGTTGATGCCTCGCTCACCTTCTTTCAGAAACTGAATGAGCGGAACGATATTCTAAATGACATGAGAACGTATCTTCGCTCACATACTAAGATCTTAGCGCATAGCTGCAAGGATTTTGTAAAGGGCTATAAGGGACAGCCGTCAGATGTGAGCCCAGGAATAGATTATCCATTTAGGCAGCCTTCGAGTATGAACGAGGGAATGGGTGATATATCGGGGCAGCCTTTTAGGGTCAACGAGGGAATCGATGGTCCATCGGGGCAGGGAATGCCTGATGCTTGGGGGGTACCCTTCGGGTAGAGCCAAGGAATGGCTCATTGGGACCAGTGGAGTCAGCCCTCACTTGAGTTGCTTAGGGACTCGAAAGTTACACCAGATCCCCGAAGTCAAGTCACACAAGATTTTTGGCTTCGCGAACTTCAATTTCTCAGAGTCACTATAACTCGTCCCGTGGTCGGGAGCTTCCACTTTAGGCCTTGGGATACCCAAAGAGCATCAATGAGAAAATAGGCAAAAATATCCCCCACCTCGATCTTATCCCCCTTATGCCAAATGTCATCCGTTAAAGCCCTTGAAGCCGAAAAAATATGCCCTAGTCCACTGACGTTTGCTTAGTGAGCCCCCCCAACTACGCTTTCAAGTTCGTGTTCAATCTGATGAGCTTGATTATGATGTCTCGTGGACAGTATGTCCACCCTCAAGCCTTATGCTTGGTTGGAAGATATGGTGATGAGTGCCTATATCAAGCTTTTGATCTGCAAAGAGGAATAAGGGAGATACGTACCCTCGAGTTTTATGTTCGGCACGATTTTTAGTTCTCTACTCCATGGACATTGGCAAGAATAGTGTAGGGTGAGAGGGAGGCGGACATTGTTGCAATGGCGTTAGCATATCGTGCTCACTAAAATTTTCACGAATTCAACGAATCCGGTAAGCATCCTTGGTGAAGATGTCTTCCTAGTACTCAGCCTAGATCACAGCCACTGGTATTTACTTTGCATGAACCATCGGCTATGAAAATTTCAATCCATGATAGTCTCCACAATGATACACAGTGGATACCTCTTGTGGACCTTTACAAAAAACAGTTGGGAGCTATGGTAAACGTTGCATTTGTCTTTACAGTTTATCTACTCTTAATTTAATCACTGTAATTCGACTTTCATAGCTTACTTTCTTTTATTTTTCCGCAGGATTTGTTTTGTTCCATTCTTCACAACCTCTGTGGGCTTAAGTACCGGCAAGGCCAAATCTCGATATTCGAGTGAAGATAAGTACGCCCATGCAAAAGAATGACTCAGACTGCAGTGTCTATGTGTTGATGTACATGGACTTCTTTTATCAGTCCAAGAGCCTCAAGAAGGCCAGCTGGAGCCAAGATGACATAGTTAACTTTAGATATTGGATATCTTGGTAGATTCAGAAATGTAAACCTAGAGAAGTTAGGGATATTGAATTTCCGGCTAAACCAAAGGCCGAATAATATTGGACGTATTTTTTTAATGTAATAAATAAAATAGAATTTGATATGATTATTAAGCAGTTCTTTCTAGTATTTCATTGTCTGATGTGATTTGAAAATGTGGTATGTTAATGGTTTGAGTAATTGATTTTTGGATGTGGTGCGATAGTTGAGTATCACTTTCAGAATGTGGTGTGTGTGAGTTTGCTTTGAGAAGATGGTTGAAACGGGTTTGACGATGGGTTAAAATAAGGCAAAATAGGTTTTAAGGGCTGATTTACTGTCCGCCACATTATGTAGCGGCCAATAATGCAGTGTACAAAGCATTTTGCTCCACTGTCCGCTACATTATGTAGCGGACGGTTGAGCAGAATAAGAAGCTCGAATGTTTTCTAAGTGTTGGAAAAAAAAGTTTCTGCTCCATTGTCCGCTACATAACGGACGGTGAAGCAAAAACAAAGCATTCTACTCTACCGTCTGCTACATAATGTAGCGGACGGTAGAGCAATTTTTTTTTTTTTTTTTAAAAAGATTGGCAGTTTAGCATGGTCAGTTAACCTACTGATAGACAATTTACCAAAAGTACCACGAATTAGTTACTGCAAGAGTACATTAAAATTCAGATGGTAAAAAACACAATTTGTGAATAACCTAATGTTACATTTAAATTGATTATTAATATAAGCAAAGATTATTATAAAGTCCATAATTCAAATACAAAGTCCATAGACTAAATTTCCACTTCATCTTCTTCCTCATCCTACAAACCCCGTGGAGTTATCATCAGTGCCTTGTAGTGGTTCCGCTTGTCATGGTTGGTCATTTTGTTGCACAATGCACACTTTCTCATCTTCTTAGGTTAGGTTGCTTGTTCAATAGAGCTCTTCATGCATGTAGATCTCTTGCGGCCTTTCTTTTGCAATATAATTGGATCCAAAGGCGGGATAATATTGTCTTCTTCCTCAATCGGTTCATCATCTTCTGATCCCTGTGTGGAAATGCCTTATGTGTAAACCGTGTTACTAGCTGAAACTACTTCAAACTGGTCAACAATGGGATCATGCTCTAGCGCTAGACCACAGAGATATTTATATCCGGCCATTCTAGCAAAACCTTTAAGGACAAATGTGTCAACATTGTCACTAGATGATTATACGGCAACGTCCCCGATGATTCAAAATCAATATACGGATGCTCCAGAAAGGCAATAATACCGCGCAACCTGTTTGCAACATTAGTCCATTGCGGCAAGACAATGTGATCGAGGATTGCCTTGATATTCTTTTTCGTGAAAACTATAGAATGCGTCGAGATAACATGCCAGAGAACTCAAGCTTCTTGCAAACACATGTCACCTTATCTGTCTATGTGTCATGATTCACCGTTATACAGTCTATGCACTTTCTCAGAGGCGAGGTCGTTCATCAATGAATAAATCTTGTGTTCATGTGTAGACTTTTTTGCCACCTTATTTGTGTTGTATCGTCTCGATTTCGTTAGCTCTATTTGATATTGTCTGAATATCTTCTTCATATAGACTTTTGCACCATTCACCTCCAGCAGGTCTCAAGCAGCCTTTTTCTTTGTTTGCACGTGCTTGCGAAATTTGTAGTCCTTTCTTTCACAAATATCTGTGCAACTGCTTTTTGGGCATTTATGACAAAATTCTTCAAAATTGTAGATGCACCTACATAGCTATCGAATAAGGCATTCATAGATTCATTCTTGCCAGTCATTTTCATGCTACAAAAAAAATACCTTCTAGTGTAAATGCCAATCCATTGTGGTCTTTCAATAAGTAATCCTCAACAAGTTTTTCCCACATCTCTTCAAATCCCTCAATTGTTAACGGCTTGTTAACGCAGCTGTCAAAATCTTGTTTAAAGTCTAGATACTTTGCATATACGTGATATAGACATTCAAGTATTTGTTGCTTATGTGCCAAGTGCACAAGTTGCGTCAAGTCTCTAGGAAGACGTTATCAATAGCCTTCTTCATTGTCATATCTTGATCGGTGATGATAACTTTGGATGCTTTGTTTTTCATGGATTCTAGCCATATCTTCACAACCATACAAAAGGACTTTCGCTCTCATTCCTTAACAATGCCAACCTAAACAGGATGGAGTCATAATGATGATTAATGCCTGTGAAATTAGCGAAAGGCATCGAATACTTGTTGGTACGTTAGGTGGTGTCAAAAGTCACAACATCCCAAATTTTTTTATAAGCATGTCTTGAACGCCCATCAACCCAAAAGATTGTGGTAACTCGGTGCTCGTCAAGATTAAACTCGTATGTAAACTGCGGGTCTTCCATTTGCATCCATTTTAATAGCCTCATTGTGGATTGAAGTTCAATTTTTGAATTCCTCCAGCCTGTTCAGCAAGAACAATAACGACATCACTAGATCCTATTTGAACGTTACTCAAAGTGTGAATCAGGCTCCTTGCAACATTGCTCATCTTCTTGTGTTGATACCTCTGACTAACATTTGAAGGCTTTCTTAATCGGTGCTTGTGCGCCAATTCCAAGCTAGTAATGAGCCAATTATCTTGTTTGAGTTTATGGCTTACGAACATCTTGACCTTGCAATCCGTGCGCGAAAAGAAGTCTCGTCTTCGGGGCGCATGTCCTACTTCATCATCAATATGATCATTACCTACATGTTTCTCATTTTGCAATGGGTGTCTACTCCTATGACACTCATATAACCGTGGAAATAATATTTGCCTTTTTTTGGTAATTGTTCTCGTTGTCTTGTATCTAATGCCAAAACCAACCCTCGACGAAGACACTCAAAAATATTCTTCGAATTCTTCCAATGTTTGAAACGTTCGCCCTAGATAAGGGTCACTAGCATCTACTTGTGTGTTCGAGCTTGACACAAAATCAGACATTCTGAAACAAGACCTACGTAGAAATAAATTATGTTTAAGTATCAGATTGTAATATTTTTTAGGCATACAAATTAATTAAAACGTCTTAAACATAACAAATAAAAGTTTTAAAAATGAATAGACTAATTTAGCATGCCAAATACAACAAACATAATCTTAAAAAAAATTATATAAACTTGACAATGGTACCCATTAAGACATATAAACTAAGCCTTTGCTACCCATCAAAAATATAAATATCCAAAAAACGCTACATATGCACTAATAAGTATCTGAAATCACAAAGTTACCTTGCTTGAGGGAAGCTTGGAGCTTGGTTGGTTGCAGCTTGGAACTTGAAGACCTTGAAGGGAGCTGAAAATGAAGGCAAGTGAGCCTCAAGATATTAAAGATGAAGAAGGAAGAAGAGCTGACAATTAGGATTTTTTATTTTATTTTTTTATACCTACCTTCCCATCCGCCACATAATGTAGTGGACGAGAAGGGGACATAAGTGACTTGTGGCAGGCAAAAAGGTAGTCCGCTATATTATGTGGCGGACGACTTTTGACCTGACATGTTGTTAAATCAAAAGTCATCTGCTATATTATGTAGCAGACGGGCACTGATCCCCAAAAAGGACGGAGATCTGGGGGCATTTTGGACAAAATGATCGTCTACTACATATGTAGTAGACAACTTTAAAAAAAAACTAGATTTGGTCCGTCCATCCTTAACAGATGGACGACCAAATGGTGCGTATAACTTAGTTGAAGTTGACCACACGAGCAACAGAATATATATATATATATATATATATATATATATATATATATATATATATATATATATATATATATATATATATATATATGGGAGCTGATCCGTTGAGAGCGTGGGCAAAATAGGAGATCTTGCAAACGCGATCTGACCGTCCATCCCGAAATATGGACGGGCCAGATCGCGCCTTTTTCGAAAGCTGTCAGTCGTCCGCCATACAATATGGCGGACGGGTTTTTTTACATTTTTACCCCTCCGCCCGTCCGCTACATTGTATCGCGGACTGTTCAATTTTTTTTTTTACAATTTTTTTTAAGTTCGTCCGCTACATAATGTAGCGGACGATTTTTTGACAAAAATACGGTCATGTTCCATCCGCTACATTATGTAGCGGACTAATCTCATGACTTTTTCCTCTTTCTCTCTCATTTTCCTCATTTAATGTTCTGACATTTTTCCTTTCTCTCTCATCATCATTTTCTCTTTCTCTAATTAACTCTCTGACTCTCTCTCTCTCTCGTCCATGCTAGAAACCGAAGGGAAAAGGAAGCCTCTTGGCGCGCGACGACAGAGGAAGGCAGCTCCGCTTCCGGCGACGACGGAGGAAGGCAGCTCCGCTTCCGGCGACGACCGAGGAAAGCAGCTCCGCTTCCGGCGACGGCCGAGGAAGGCAGCTCCGCTTTCGGCGACGGCCGAGGAAGGCAGCTCCGCTTCCGGCGACGACCGAGGACGGCAGCTCCGCTTCTGGCGACGACGGAGGAAGGCAGCTCCGCTTCCGTACATAGGACCGAGGACGGCAGCTCCGCTTTCGGCAGCAATCCACCTGCTGTGGCAACCCCATTTTGGGTTTGCGAAAACTGAGACCCAATTAAAATTTTGAGACCCATTTGAAATTTTGAGACCCAATTGAAACCCATATCATTTTTTATGATCTGAGTTTTGTTGGTGGCCGCTGTAGGCCATGGGTCTGCGATTGACCGATTGACGGAGGTGTGGTCGTGGGTGAGCGACTGGCAAACGTGATGGTGCGATTGGATGAGTTTCACGTGAGGTGTAGCCTGACAAGGAGCCCGTCTAGTTGGTTCTCGGATCACTTCTTCGTCACTTTCATCCTGAAGAGCGAAACTTCGAGCGTGAAACACTTGCCGAGCCTTGCGAGATGATTGAAAGCAAGAAGTTTGGACAGATGTGTGAAACACTTTTACTTTCATGTCCATCATCCGCTACATTATGTAGCGGATGGGTATTTAAGAGGAGAGAGAGAGAGAGTCAGAAATTGATGGGAGAGAGAGAGTGTGTCAGAACATTAAAGTACGTCCGCTATACTATATAGCGGATAGTCAAGCAGAAGAACATCCCCAACACTTAAAGTTTTTTTTTTCGGCCCTATTTACGTCCGCTATACTATATGGCGGACAGTCAAGCAGAAGAAGCATCCCCAATACTTAAAGTTTTTTAGTTTCGGCCCTATTTACGTCCGCTATACTATATGGCGGACGGTCAAGCAGAAGGAAGCCTTCGGCTTCCTTCTGCTTGACTGTCCGCCATATAGTATAGCGGACGTACATAGGGCCGAAAAAAGAAACTAAGTGTTGGGGATGCTTCTTTCTGCTTGACTGTCCGCCATATAGTATGGCGGGCGTAAATGGGCCGAAAAAAAACTTTAAGTGTTGGGGCAAAAGGTGTCAGCCTAAGGACATGTGTCAGCCTAGGAACGTCCGGTACACAGTATCGCGGACGTCTTTTTGGCTGTCTCCCATCAGAACTTTAATGTCCTCCGCCATACAGTTTAGCGGACGGGCGGAGGGGTAAAAATGTAAAAAAAACACGTCCGCCATACTGTATGGCGGACGACTGACAGCTTTCGAAAAAGGCGCGATCTGGCCCGTCCATATTTCGGGATGGACGGTCAGATCGCGTTTGCAAGATCTCCTATTTTGCCCACGCTCTCAACGGATCAGCTCCCTATATATATATATATATATATATATATATATATATCTATATATATATATATATATATATATATATATATGTTGTTTGCTTGCACATATTCAGTACACGAGAGATTAAAAATTGCTATAAATGTCCATTGGATACAAAATATTTATATGTCAGGACTTTCTTTTTGTTATGGCTTATTTTTGTGCTACAAACATGCACTGCCTTGTTACAAACTTTTTTTTATAACATTCACTCATCAACTTTCTTTTGTCAAAATTTTTTCTCTCACAGATAAGTCCACCTCGACACTATCTAACTCTAACGTCAAGAAGTATAAATTGCATCGAATATCTAAAAAAATACTAACCACCTAAAGGAGAAGCAATAGCAAGATTTGAGAAAAAAGATTGAATCTGGACCGTTCACCTTGTGACGTGGACGGCCAGATCGCAGCTAGAAGAAATATGAATCAGCCTCCGATACACACACCTCTATATATATGTTCATATATATATATATATATATATATATATATATATATAGGCTTATCTAGGATTCTTGGCTGTAAGGAAAGATGTTTAAGGGAAGTATTTCCCGTTAAGCAATCGTGCTAACATGACGTTTAGACGGGACTAAATTTTTCAAGCCTGCTTAACTAATAAAGAATTATTAAACATCTTGAAATCACAGAATTCCAGGCCGCCCTAACTTTTAGGCAAACACATAGTAGGCTAAGCTACCCAGTGAATGGAGCTACAATTTGGCTCACCTGACCACCAGAATCGCGCAAGGGTCTGATCTAATTGCTTACATACTACCACCGGGAATTTATATACAAACAAATAGTGGACGAGGAGAGAAAAAAAACACTGAATGAGCGCGAGTAGTGCGGCCTATTGTATTCAACAGGACCTAGCCACTGGGTACACCGATCTTGTACCCTTTATACAATTCCAGAAAATATCTCTCTTTTTTTTAACCGAATATCTAAATTTATACAAAGATATTTCCCGAATACACACACACACACACACACACACACACACACACACATTATATACATATCATATGTTGTTTGCTTCCACATATTCAGTACGAGAGAGATTAAAAATGGCTATAAAGGTCCAATGGAAACAAAACACTGAGCACAATTAATATTTATATATCATATTAGCAAGGTTCCTTGTACAAGTGGTGGATAGAACTTTCTTTTCGTTATGTCTCCTTTTGTGCTACAAACATCCATTTTGTTTCTATTCATGCACCGCCTTGTTACAGATACAAACTGATAAATTGAAACCCAAGTTGCCCATAGTTTACCCAGGTCTTTTAAAAGCCAAGACCGAGTCCAAATTAAATAAACAAAGACATTGTTTTAAAAGCCAAGACCGACTAGTTGGATCTCTTTTTCTCTTGGTCTTTTAAAACAATGTCTTTGTTTATTTAATTTGGACTTGTAGGGATCTATTTAGTCTAGTGACCCGGTGTAGCTATAAACATTAATGATTGGACGATGTCGTCTTGATGATCCAAAGGCTACTGGTCATTGATGATGCAAAGGTTCCACGTTTCAAGAGATTCCAAAAGTTTTATTCTGCGCACTTTTCGTGCTAAAATGTGATTTGATTAATTACCGACTAAACATAGTTTTGTTATTGAATAATATCATTTATGTATGGTGGGGCTAAATCCATGCTTTTGTGGCTAAATCC
This sequence comes from Escallonia rubra, assembly GCA_033065855.1. Lineage (NCBI taxonomy): Eukaryota > Viridiplantae > Streptophyta > Magnoliopsida > Escalloniales > Escalloniaceae > Escallonia > Escallonia rubra. The sequence continues at coordinate 27,766 of JAVXUO010000916.1, read as the reverse complement.
GCACCTCTCTTCTTACTCGAAGAGGCATTACAAGAACTTTAATTTCTAATGCTTTAGTTAAATTTTTTGGGTCTCTTATAAGCATGATCCAATTCGAGTGAAGTCGAATATCTTGTAATTAGTAATAAGCTTCATAATTACAATTACTAATAAATTATAACATTCACTCATCAACTTTCTTTTGTCAAAATTTTTTCTCTCACAGATAAGTCCACCTCGACACTATCTAACTTTAACATCAAGAAGTATAAATTGCATCAAATATCTAGAAAAATACTAACCACCTAAAGGAGAAGAACTAGAAAGATTTGAGAAAAAAGATTGAATCTGGACCGTTCACCTTGCGACTCGGACGACCGAATCACAGCTAGAAGAAATATGACTTTTCTAGTGTTGGACGTAAATTAGCCTGCGACACACACACCTCTATATACATGTTCATATATATATTTGTATGTGTTGGGAAGGGGGTGGATATATATATATATATATATATATATATATATATATATATATATATATAGGCTTATCTAGGATTCCTGGCCGTAAGGAAAGATGTTTGAGGGAAGTATTTCCCTTTAAGCAATCGTGCTAACATGCTGTCTGGGTGGGACTAAATTTTCCAAGGCCGCTTAACTAATAAAGACTTATTAAACATCTTGAAATCACGGAACCCCATGCCACCCTAACTTTTAGGCAAACACAGAGTAGGCCAAGCTACCCAGTGAATGAAGCTATGATTTGGCTCACCTGACCACCAGAATCTTGCAAGGATCTGATCTAACTGCTTACGTACTACCACCGGGAATTTATATACAAACAAATAGTGGACGAGGAGAGAAAAAAGCACCGAATGAATGCGAGTAGTGTGGCCTATTTTATTCAACAGAACCTAGCCAGTGGGTACACCGATCTTGTACCCTTTATATAATTTCATAAAATATCTCTCTTTTTTTTAACCGAATATCTAAATTTATTCAAAGATATTTTCCGAATACAAACACACACACATATTACGTCCATACATATCATATGTTGTTTGCTTCCACATATTCAGTACGAGAGAGATTAAAAATGGCTATAAAGGTCCAGTGGAAACAAAAGACTGAGCACAATTAATATTTATATATCATATTAGCAAGGTTCCTAGTACAAGTGGTGGATAGAACTTTCTTTTCGTTTTGTCTCCTTTTGTGCTACAAACATCCATTTTTGTTTCTATTCATGCACCGCCTTGTTGCGGATACAAACTAATAAATTGAAACCCAAGTTGCCTAAAGTTTACCTAGGTCTTTTAAAAGCCAAGACCGACTCCAAATTAAATAAACAAAGACATTGTTTTAAAAGCCAAGACTTTGTTTATTTAATTTGGACTTCTAGGGATCTATTTAGTCTAATGACCTGGTCTAGCTTTAAACATTAATGATTGGACGATGACGTCTTGATGATCCAAAGGCTATTGGTCATTGATGATGCAAAGGCTCCACATTTCAAGAGATTCCAAAAGTTTTATTCTGCGTAATTTGTATAACACTTCGAACCCTAATATACTTTTAATTGGTTAACTTAAAAATTTTAGCCATGAATTTTTTTTAGTTAGTACCGATATTTTAAGTAGCGGCAACTTTTAGCGACATTTTTTTTAATCATAAGTTATAATTTCAAATAGCCGTTATAAGTGACATTGATTTAGATCTTAAGTGACAATTAGCGTAGCCGAATTCTATCGATAATTTTTAGCGACACTTAGTGAAGCAGGATTAGTAAATAAATAAAATAATTTAAATCTGATTTAGTTAAAAAATACTAATAATAACAATAATAATGTCAACTCTTTAATTATGGAAAAAAAACTAAATTAGTGAGGGAACAACGGAGGAGAAATTGAAGCAATTGGGATTTATTTCCATTTTTAGTTACAGTCGTAAAAGAGAGAAAAATGAGGTTTTTCGGTTACAGCATACAACAAGAAAGGAAGAGAAGGGCTTGGGTGGCTCGTGAGAAATGTGTTGTGTGCAAGAAAAGGAGGCTGCCATGGTTGTAGTGTGTTGTGGGTTTGTGAAATGGAAATGGGTTTGTATGTTTGTGTGTGTGTTTGTGTTTGAGTGTGTGTAAGGAGAAGAAAAGGGCTGCCATTAGTGGTTTAGGTGAGGGTGTGATGTTCTGGGTTTTTATGCAGAGAATAGGGAAGAAAATGATGAACAGTGATGGTATATGCAGTAGGGGTGGTACACTGTGCTTGCACAGTTGTACCACGTCGCTGTTGGGTATCGTAAAATTGTCGAAAATTACTGAAACTTTGCACGAAGGATCTTAGGGAAATATTAGAATTACTGGCAAATTTTCGTAATTTTCGGATATCGTTTGATAGTTTTAATATTTTTTGCAAATTCAGTTTTTCTAAAATTTATTTGGAGCCATTAGAATTTATATTAATTTCTGGATAAAATTTAGTAATGTTTTTGTTGCATAAAGCCAACTAAGTTTCAGTTTCATAAATTTTAGAGTTGATTTGATACTATTATCCATATCACATTTGATTTAGGTAAATGGATAATTTTAAAATCATTTTGGCACTTTTTAATTTTTGATTTCAATTTCTGTATTGTCCTCATATATTGTAAAGCTATTTTAAAATTTATGGGACTTTGGTTTGAGCTGGAAACATTAATAGCTATTTTTGGGCTTTTCTTGTATTTAAAGAAATTATTTTTAATTCAAAAATACTCAAAAATTCTATTTTCATTCCATATGCTGTATTAAGCT
>JAVXUO010000916.1:0-20000 GCA_033065855.1 Escallonia rubra | reverse complement strand
ACTCTGGGGTTGAGAGTCGTCCGCGTCAGGAGGCAAGCGAGTAGACGGCTCCCACACCTGACTCTGGGGTGTAGCGTCGTACGCGTCATGAGGCAAGCGACTAGACGGCTCCCACACCTGAGTCTGGGGTTGAGAGTCGTCCGCGTCAGGAGGCAAGCCACTAGACGGCTCCCACACCTGACTCTGGGGTTGAGAGTCGTACGCGTCAGGAGGCAAGCGACTAGACGGCTCCCACACATGACTCTGGGGTTGAGAGTCGTACGCGTCAGGAGGCAAGCGACTAGACGGTTCCCACACATGACTCTGGGGTTAAGAGTCGTACGCGTCAGGAGGCAAGCGACTAGACGGCTCCCCTCGGTAACCCAGGTATGCAACACCAAATTTGTGAAGATCAGTCTTGTACCTCTCAATGGAGCTCTTGAGACTGTCAGGAGCATGCGCAACGTACCAGTCAAACTGCTCAAGCTGCTTGAACACCTCAGTGCCCTGGTCAACCTAAAAAAAAAAAAAAAAAAAATCACCGTCATCATTTCAGGCATGGTCGATAAGGTGCGCAAATAAAAATTGAAACAACAGTAGCATGACTTACAATGCTCAATGCCCAGAACTGGTCATAGACCTCACGTGGCGCATACGATGGATGCCTCACCTGGGAAGGGCGATTCACCCTCGTGCGCGTCACGTTGAGAAACCATTTAAGGTAGTCCTCGATACTGATGACGTCGTCCTTGAGCGATACAAGGCTACCGTACGTTTCTTGCCAAGTATTCCACTGTTCCACCTCATCGCTCAACAAATGCAAGGCATCAAGCACCTCGAATTTCGGAAGCTGACGACTCCTATATGGTCGCATGTCTACAGGGGGTTTTGGTATCCCTTGTAGACAGCCACCTTGCCTCGTAGCTCGATCGGGCATCTGAAACTCACATACTTCGAAGTGAATAAGCGGCACCCGAACCAAACCTGCCAGCACGTACGATACCAGAAGTTGCCAACACCACTCATCTAACCGATGCATCACCTTGCCATATGGCTGCCACGTCACCTGGGGTACATCCAGCATATCTAGTTTCCCCCGATAGAACTGTAGATGGTGGTGAGGGTTTACCCGTCTCTTCCGGTTAGTCTCCGGCCCCCAGGCCCACACCCTAGGCCACGTCTCATCGGAATGTTCCCGCAGTTGTGGACGACCCGTGGGTAGCCTCTCGTAAGACCAATCCTGTGAATGCAAACATTATATGGAATTAGTAATTAATCACGAATATATTGACACGTCAAAATAAGAATATAAATGCTCATACCTGTAATAGAGTCAGGCAGGTGGCAATAGACTTGGCACCTATTCTCGTAGCCTTATGCAATGCTCGATATATGTGTGCAAGAACAGCTGAACCCCACGAATACGAGTATACCTCCTCAAGATCCTCCAAGAACACCATATACTTCGAATGCACCGTGTTTTTCGAATGCGTCGGAAGTAATATAGCTCCAATAATATACAGAAGGAATGCCTTCGTATACGTCACGAAATCATGATGAGTGTATTCATCTGGTAGCTCGCCGTACTGCTCTCTCAGCTATTTAAGTTTGATGTCGTTTGTTGTAAGAGCTTTCACCGAAATTCCAGGAAAATACTGCCTAGCAAAATTCTTTATGGATGCAGACGTTTTGCTCAAAGTAATGAGTTTGCCGTGACATGGGATTCCAAGTATAAATCCGACGTCCTCTAATGTAATCGTCATTTCACCAAACCGGAAGTGAAATGAGTTCGTCTCGCTCCTCCATCGTTCAACTAGAGCGGATATAAGGCAATCGTCGTGTCGAGACAAAATCCCGGAATCGGTGAACATAGCTAAATTTTGACGGTGTAGTAGTTGTATTTGTTCCTTGTTTAGTACCCACTCTTCGAGGTGACTTGTGCTTTGAAGTGTTTCCAAAACACCCCTCTCGACACCGTCAAATACGTACCTCGCGATGTGGTCATCGTCATCGTATAGGATTGATGTATCATGAGGTCCGGAGTTGAAATACATATCTGTAAGAACAAAATATAATCGTAAACCAACTTAGCGTCCATAATATTTACATTCCAAAAATATAACTGGATCTTAAACCTAGCTTACCAACGCGTTAGCAATAGTCATTATCTCATTATTTCAATGTATTAAAACAATTCCTCACTTCCCACCACTCCGAACGCTTAATTATTCTACTTCCCTAAAATTTAGAGGCAATGTGGCAATTTACCAATATACCCCCCGATGACTGCTACACCACCAACATCACAAAACCGCTTTAAAACCACTTTTTAAATGTATTACGTCAATTATATACCAAATATTTCCTCAGCGTATTTTAAGGGGGAAAGTTACCAAAACACCCCCAACTTATGCAAAATACCCCCTGACAGCCATCGCCCCAACAAACATCTCAGAACAACTGGAAAAAATAACTTTCCGGGTGTCTTACACCCTGAAACCGAACTAAAAGTTAGTCGGAAAATTTTACAATGTTAAATTACCAAAATACCCTCGCTGAGCGACAAATTACCGAAATGCCCCCAGGGATTCATTATCACAATTACGCCCCGCAATCAGCTTGAAAACAACATTTCAGGTGTTTTACTTACATTTCTGGACTAAAAAGTCCGTTGAAAAACTTAGCACTGTAAAATTATCGAAATACCCCCTCGGGGCGGTGAATTACCGAAATGCCCCACGGCATCGGAAAATCTCAAAAGTACTTCGAAATGCTATTTTAGGCTTTCTGAATTCATTCTTGATCTAAAAAGTATTTTACGGAGGTTTCGCCCAAAAATTCCGAACCGGTGTCTGGATCGAGCGCTTAAAGGGTCGTTCGGCCAAAACAATAGGGTACAACTTCGGAATGGCCCGAATTCCTGGGGAATGGAACTTCCCAACATCCTAGGGTTCTCATAAAATTTTTGCGCGAAATCGCGCTCTTTTGATATTTTAAAATACACTATAGAGTTACAAGGTTCTCCGTATCAGTTAACCCCTTCCAGTCTGTGGAAAAATGTGAAGCTTTTACCCGAGACAGAGCCCTTAAGAATAACTAAGGTCTCTTTTTTGCACTTTGGCAAAATCTAGCTCTAGCTATTTTTTATAAATTCGTGAAAAACTATCTAATTAAGTTTTCACTTTTAGCGACAATTACGCGCCCCAAATCAGCTTCAAAACAACCTTTCAGGTGCTTTGCTTACATTTCTGGACTAACAAGTCTGTTGAAAAACTTAGCACTGTAAAATTACCAAAATACCCCTCTCGGGGCGACAAATTACCGAAATGCCCCTGGTATCGAAAAATTTCAAAAGTGCTTCGAAATGCTATTTTAAGCTTCCTGAACTCAGTCTTGATCTAAAAAGTATTTTATGGAGGTTTCACCCAAAAATAACGAAAAGGTGTCCGGATCGAGCGCTTAAAAACATTAGGGTAACGGCTTCGGAATGGCCCGAATTCCTGGGAAATGGAACTTCCCAACATCCTAGGGTTCTCATAAAATTTTCGCGCGAAATCGCGCTAGCTTGATATTTTAAAATACACTGCAGAGTTACAAGACTCTCCGTATCAGTTAACCCCTTTTCAGTCTTTGGAAAAATCTGAAATTTTTACCTGATATAGATCCTTTAATAATAACTAGGGTCTCTTTTTTGCACTTTGGCAAAATCTAGCTCTAGCTAGTTTTTATAAATTCGTGAAAAACTATCTAATTAAGTTTTCACCTTTAGCGACAATTACGCTCCCCAAATCAGCTTCAAAACAACCTTTCAGGTGCTTTGCTTACATTTCTGGACTAAAAAGTCCGTTGAAAAACTTAGCACTGTAAAATTACCGAAATACCCCTCTCGGGGCGGCGAATTACCGAAATGCCCCCTGGTATCGGAAAATCTCAAAAGTGCTTCGAAATGCTATTTTAGGCTTCCTGAATTCATTCTTGATCTAAAAAGTATTTTACGGAGGTTTCGCCCAAAAATCCCGAACCGGTGTCCGGATCGAGCGCTTAAAGGGCCGTTCGGCCAAAAAAATAGGTAACGGCTTCGGAATGGCCCGAATTCCTGGGGAATGGAACTTCCCAACATCCTAGGGTTCTCATAAAATTTTCGCGCGAAATCGCGCTAGCTTGATATTTTAAAATACACAGCAGAGTTACAAGATTCCCCGTATCAGTTAACCCCTTTCCAGTCTTTGGAAAAATCTGAAATTTTTTCCTCACACATATCTTTTAAAAATAACTAGGATCTTTTAAAAATAACTATGGGTAAGCTCTCCCATACCTCTGCAAGATATTGTAAATAACAAAAGTTTTGATTATATGTGAGAAAAGAAAGCGCAACATGATGATATCAATTGGAATCAAATGGAAGGTGTAACGTAACATGCATCCTCTCTTCGTCATTGACTATTACAAAGGGGAGAAAATTATTAGTGAATGTGGTCCGAACATATAAAGAATGGCTTTGAATAACCATGAAGAAGCAATGTGCAACGAAGAATCTTGCTACAGTCTTGAGCTAAGCAACAGAGCCATTAGCATTACTGCTATTACAAGATCTTTAGGGTTCTTAATAAGACAGTGGTACGGCTGCCGGCATCCCACTGAAAAGATACCAAAAATTTCTTAAGAAAGGACCCATTCTCCATTTTGATATTTCCCTAATAAAAGAGTACAACAAATTTGAATAAAAAATGAACTACAAGACAATAAAAAGAAAAAAGAAACAATACTTTGAAAATGAGATTAAAAGGGGTCATTTATAGATTTGATTTCTTTTAAGGAAAGCTGCAGAAGGAGTTAAAGGAACATGACGAGGAAATTAAGAACCTTCCTCAAATCAGATATACCAAGCTAATTAGGGTACTATATAAACAAATTAGATATGTGACCTATGTCCCAATTGGGGAACGATTCACATGTCACAACGTGGTTGTTGGATAATTTTGTATTGTCCAAATTGGGGGGAATGGGGCACCACGTGGGGGGCCATCACGGGGGGGGGGGGGGCAACCAGCCGTAACTTTTGGCCATTAATGCCAACCGCAACTCCTTGTTGCGGTTGGGCTTTTTGCCTTTTCTCTTGTCATTTTCTCTCATTTTCTCGTGATATTTTCATTTTCTCGTCCACTTTTCGTCATTATTCCATCATTATTTATTCCAGCCGCACTTTTTTCCCAACCGCAGCAAGGAGCAGCGGTTTGGTGGATAATTAAAATTTTTCCCACCGGTAGACATGGATCGGTCCCCTATATATATATAGGTATAAATAAATAAATAAATATATTTATTTATTTATTTATTTATTTATTTATTTATGTATATACCTATATATATTTATACCTATATACATACATACATATATATATATATATATATACCTATATATATTTATACCTATATACATATATATACCTATATAGATTTATATAGGTATATATATATATATATATATATATATATATATATATCTATAAACATACGTGTGTATACACACACACACACACACACACACACATATATATATATATATGTATGTATACATATAACTTTGTAAATTGCATATCTGACTTATAATCCGGACTTGGTCCAAACGCTGGATATGATTTCTTGCTTATCCGGTCTTATCCGACGGTATAGCTTGTCCGGCCTTATCCGCCCTTATCATGTCCTTATCCTTGTCGGCAAACGCAACCAATTAGGTTTTGTATTATCTTCCTTGCATTATGAAAACCTGTTCAAACTATTCTAGTCACCTGAGCGAAGCTCAGGTTAGTTAATAAAATATGTTATAAATCTTCAACAAGTGTATAAATTAATGCCAATGCATATATAACATGAAATAATAAGGGGATTATACAATTGTTTCTAAGAGAGGTTATTTTTATTACAAAGTATTTTGAGCTATAAAGAGTACGATTAGTACGATATTTAATATATATACATATATATATATATAGGGCCCCGATCAGGGTCTACCGGTGGATAATATCCACCGGACCGCACCCCCTATGTGCGGTTTGCATAATTAATTTTTTTTACACCCACCCACCCCCCAACCGTCCGGCATGCGGTCCCTCTTCCTGCCTGCCACTTGGCAGCCAGCGGTCCCCCCGTCCCCCTTCCCTGCCTGCCACGTGGCAGGGGTCCCCAGTCCCCCCTTCCATGCCTGCCACGTGGCAGGGGTCCCCAGTCCCCCCTTCCCTGCCTGCCACGTGGCACCCCCCTCCGGTCCCCCCCCCCCCAAATCCGCAACACCATTTTGCAGCGCCCCCCCCTTTTGCGGCCCCCCTGCCACGTGCCCGGTTCCCCCGTCCTTTTTCCGACGTTTCTCTGCTTTCTTTCATCTCTCTCCCTCATTTTTTCCTCTTTATAAACCCTTCTCCCCGAACCATTTCTTCCACTCCCCATCATCTTTACCAACACACACTTCATACTCCATATCTCACTTACATAATCTCCACAACAATACAAACGAAAAAAATTTACGCTAGAAGATCGGTGGATTTTTCTTGATACAAATATATCAAGTTAAAACAAGTATTTTAAATTTTCTTATAATTCAATGTTAATTTCAAATTGTTCTTACCAATGATTTGTTTAAATTGTGTTTAGCTTAAATTGTTCTTACCATAGTCTAAAATTCTTATTTTTTGAGAATTTGAAATTAGGGATTGAACTAGTATTTATTAGCGAATATTCATTCGAAGTCCAAAAAATAGTCATTTTTTTAGGGCGTCAAAATTTGAATTTTTTACGAATTTATAAAAAATAGCTAGAGCTAGATTTAAAAAAAAAAAAAAAAAGAGACCCTAGTTATTTTTAAAAGATCTGTATCAGGTAAAAATTTCAGATTTTTCCCTGGACTGCAAATGGGTCAACTAATATGAGAACCCTTGTAACTTTGCGGTGTAATTTAAAATATCAAACTAGCGCGATTTCACGCGAAACTTTTATGAGAACCCTAGGCTGTTGGGAAGTTCCGTTTCCTTGGAATTTGCGCCATTCCGATGTCGTTAGCTAATTTTTTGGCCGAATAGGCTTTTAAGCGCTCGATCCGGACACCGGTTCAGAATTTTTGGGCGAAACTTTTGTAAAACACTTTTTAGATCAAGAATGAATTCATGAAGCTTAAAATAGCTTTTCAAAGCACTTTTGAGATTTTTCGATGCCAGGGAGCATTTCGGTAATTTACCACCCCGATAGGGGTATTTTGCTAATTCTACACTGTTAAATTTTTACAATGTTAAGTCTAAAATGGTGTTGTGCTCCCTTTTTTTTTTTTTTTTGTGGCTCCCCACCACTACCCTTTTTTTCTTTTCTCTTCCTTACGTGGCCCCCACCCCCCCCCACCCCGCGATTCCCGTCGGCCCCCCACCCCCCAGCCCAAACCGCAACAAGCAGTTGCCTTTCTTCGTGGCCCCCATCCCCCACCCCGGTTCCCGTGGGCCCCACCCCTTCCTCCCCCACCCCCGTGGGCCCCCACCCCCTTCCTCTCCCCCGAACCTTAACAAGGGGTTGCGGTTCACTGTACCGTGGCCCCCACCCCCACCCGAACCGCAACTCTCTGTGCCGTGGCCCCCACCCCCTTCCTCCCCCACCTCCGTGGGCCCCCACCCCCTTCCTCTCCCCCGAACCGCAACAAGGGGTTGCGGTTCACTGTCCCGTGGCCCCCATCCCCCACCCCCGGTTCCCGTGGGCCCCACCCCCTTCCTCCCCTACCCCCGTGGGGCCCCACCCCCTTCCTCTCCCCCGAACCGCAACAAGGGGTTGCGGTTCACTGTACCGTGGCCCCCACCCCCCACCCGAACCGCAACTCTCTGTGCTGTGGCCCCCACCCCCGTGGGCCCCGACCCCCTTCCTCTCCCCCGAACCTTAACAAGGGGTTGTGGTTCACTGTACCGTGGCCCCCACCCCCCACCCGAACCGCAACTCTCTGTGTCGTGGCCCCCACCCCCCCCCCCCTTCCTCTCCCCCGAACCGCAACAAGGGGTTGCGGTTCACTGTCCCGTGGCCACCCCCGAACCGCAACAAGGGGTTGCGGTTCACTGTGCCGTGGCCCCCACCCCCCTTCCTCCCCACCCCCGAACCGTAACAAGGGGTTGCGGTTCACTGTGCCGTGGCCCCCCCCCCACCCCAAACCGCAACAAGGTTGCGGTTCACTGTACCGTGGCCCCCACCCCCACCCCCGGTTCCCGTGGGCCCCCACCCCCCAACAAGGTTGCGGTTCTCTGTCCTTGATTTTTTCTTCGTGGCCCCCACCCCGGTTCCCTTTTTGTTTTCATTTGCTTTTCTTGTTTTTTTTTGCGTTTCCTTCTTTCTCGTGCATGGCCCCCCACCCCCGAACGGCAAGGAGTTGCGGTTCTCTGCGGCCATCCACTTTTTTCTTCGTGGCGCCCACGGGTCCTTTCGATGCCGTTAGCTCTTTTTTTCGCCGAAAGGGCTTTTAAGCGCTCGATCTGAACACCGATTCGGGATTTGGTAATTTGCCACCCCGAGATGGGTGTTTTGGTAATTTCCCCGGTAAAGTTTTTCAAAGGACTTCTTAGTCCATAAATGTAAGTAAAACACATGAAATGTTGTTCTGAAGCTGATTGCGGGGCGTTAGTGTGATAATGATGCCCCGGGGGCATCTCGGTAATTTGTCGCTCAGCGGGGGTATTTTGGTAATTTAACATTGTAAAATTTGCCGACTTACTTTTAGTTTCGGAAGGGCTGTATGACACCCGGAAAGTTATTTTTCCACCTGTTCTGAGATGTTTGTTAGGGCGAGGGCTGTCAGGGGGTATTTTGCATAAGTTGGGGGTGTTTTGGTAACTTTCCCCCTTAAAATACCCTGAGGAAATATTTGCTATATAATTGACGTAATACATTTAAAAAGTGGTTTTAAAGCGATTTTGTGGTGTTGGTGGTGTACCGGCCATCAGGGGATATATTGGTAAATTGCCACGTTGGCTCTAAATTTTAGGGAAATAGAGTAATTAAGCGTTCGGAGTGGTGGGAAGTGAGGAATTGTTTTAATACATTGAAATAATGAGATAATGACTATTGCTAACGCGTTGGTAAGCTAGGTTTAAGATCCGGTTATATTTTTGGAATGTAAATATTATGGACGTTTTGACTGGTTTACGATTATATTTTGTTCTTAGAGATATGGATTTCAACCCCGGACCTCATGATACATCAATCCTATACGATGATGATGACCACGTCGCGAGGTACGTATTTGACGGTGTCGATAGGGGTGTTTTGGAAACAATTCAAAGCACAACTCACCTCGAAGAGTGGGTACTGAACGAGGAACAAATACAACTATTACACCGTCAAAATTTGGCCATGTTCACCGATCCCGGGATTTTGTCTCGGCATGACGATTGCCTTATATCCGCTCTAGTTGAACGATGGAGGGGCGAGACGAACTCATTTCACTTCCGGTTTGGTGAAATGACTATTACATTAGAGGACGTCGGATTTATACTTGGAATCCCATGTCACGGCAAACCCATTACTTGGAGCAAAACGTCTGCATCCATATCGAAGATGGCTAGGCAGTATTTCCCGGGAATCCCGAGGGAAGCTCTTACGTCTAATGGCATAAAAAATAAGTGGCTGAGAGAGCAGTACGGCGTGCTACCGGATGAATACACTCCTCATGATTTCGTGACGTATACGAAGGCATTCCTTCTGTATATTATTGGAGCCATATTACTTCCGACGCATTCGAAAAACATCGTGCATCCGAAGTATATGGTGTTCTTGGAGGATCTTGAGGAGGTATACTCGTATTCGTGGGGTTCAGCTGTTCTTGCGCACCTATATCGAGCACTGCATAAGGCTACGAGATTGGATGCCAAGTCTATTGCCGCCTGCCTGACTCTATTATAGGTATGAGCATTTATATTCTTGTTTTGACGTGTCAAAGTATTCATGATTATTTACTAATTCCATATAATGTTTGCATTCACAGGTTTGGTCTTACGAGAGGCTACCCACAGGACGTCCACAACCGCGGGAATATTTCGATGCGGAGTGGCCTAGGGTGTGGGCATGGGGGCCAGAGACCAACCGGAAGAGACGGGTAAACCCTCACCATCATTTACAGTTCTATCGGGGGGAACTAGATATGCTGGATGCACCCCAGGTGACGTGGCAGCCATACGGCAAGGTGATGCATCGGTTGGATGAGTATTGTTGGCAACTTCTGGTATCGTACGTGCTGGAAGGTTTGATTTGGGTGCCGCTTATTCACTTTGAAGTATGTGAGTTTCAGATGCCCGATCGAGCCATGAAGCAAGCTGGCTGTCTAGAAGGGATACCAAAACCCCCTGTAGACATGCGACCATACAGGAGTGTTCGATGGCCGAAATTCGAGGTGCCTGATGCCTTGAATTTATTGAGCGACGAGGTGGAACAGTGGAATACTTGCCAAGAAACGTATGGTGGCCTTGTATCGCTCAAGCACAACGGCACCAGTCTTGAGGAGTACCTGCAATGGTTTCTCAAGGTGACGTGAACGAGGGTGAATCCCCCTTCCCGCACGAGGGTACCTGCAATGATTTCTATGACCAGTTCTGGGCATTGAACATTGTAAGTCACCCTCGTGTTGTTTCAATATTTATTTACGTACCTTATCGACAATGCCTGAAATGATGACGGTGATTTTGTTTATGCATGTTTTTTAGGTTGACCAGGGCACTGAGGTGTTCAAGCAGCTGGAGTCGTTTGACTGGTTTGTCGCGCAGGCTCCTGTCAGTTTCAAGAGGTCCATTGAGAGGTACAAGACTGATCTTCACAACTTCAGTGTTGCGTACCGGGGTTACCCAGGGGAGCCGTCTAGTTGCTCAGCGCCTGACGCGTACAACTCTCAGCCCCAGAGTCAGGGCCTGGGGGAGCCGTCTAGTCGCTTGCCTTCTTACGCGTCTTCGCCGCAGAGCTATGAATTCTGGGAGCCGTATAGTCGCTTGCCTCCTGACGCGTACGACTCTCAGCGCCAGAGTCAGGTTCCCCAAGTAGGAATCCAGGCCTCGCGCCCAAGCATCCGGTCGGACAAAGGACAAGCGACGAAGCCATTGAGGCCGGACAAGATGGGTTGGATCGACCGGCACTACTTCAGGCATGAGTCTGTCGATTCAACAGACTTTCCTCTTACGACATTCCTAGGTCATGAGGATATCAGAACGTTGGCGCCGGAGACAGATATTTCAAATTTTGTCATGAACGCTTACATAGATCTGCTCCGGATTAGAGAGCAACATTTTAACCGTTCTGAATATTTGAAGCTTAACATGTATCCCACTCATTTTGTGGAATTAACGGTGAGGGAATTCATAGAATGGAGGCGGCGAGGGGGCGGCAGGGGTAAGTGGAAATCAGGTGAAAACGTGTTAAGCATGATGAACGCAAACTATCAATGTCACGCTGCTGATGCGAACCTTATCATGATACATTGTCATCATGCAAACCACTGGTTCCTATTAGTTCTTCATCCAGCGAACAGAACGGTTCACATATACGATAGCCTAAGGGAGGACGATCCTGGACAGCTGCTGGCACAGATGTACAGCGAGTACATCACTTTAGTGGTTAGTTTTTATTTTTTGACCTTGGCTCATAGTATATTCTTCTTGTTACATAGGCTTGATTCTCGTTTTTATTGTTGGATGCAGACTACTGTCTTTTCGCTAGCGTGCGAACGGCCACCGGGGGAGCCTTGGACGGTCGTGATGATAAAGGACCGACCAAAGCAATATAACGGTCACGATTGCGGGATTTACGTCCTCAAGTACATGGACTACATTGCTCGCTCGGAAGTGCTCAAACACTCCTCGTGGACTAGGAAGGATGCCTTGACGTTTAGGTATAGGATAGCCTGGGAGCTGAAAAAGAATGAAGCTAGACGCCTTCATTACCATTATCCTGACTAGCGTGGCTAAGGTGCAATGATGTTACAAAAAACTGCACAAAAAAGAAATGTACATAATTTTTCGCATGCTATGAATTTGGCGCTAAAATGTGGGCGAATATACCTTTCATATGACGTATTCGAAAAAATTACGTGTCTCGTTTTTCGTCGAAATTCATAGAAATGGGCTAAGTAGCGTGCATGAGGTGCTTTGAGGGTGCTTTGAGCGGCAAAACACTGACAAAAAAATTACAACATTTTTCGCAAGCTAAGCATTGGGCGCTAAAGTGTGCCCGAAAAGGCCATTCCTAGGAAAACCCAAAAAATAATTTGTCTCGTTTTTTGCCGAAATTCATAGAAATGGGCTAAGTAGCGTGCATGAGGTGCTTTGAGTGGAAAAAACTGACAAAAAAAAGTACAACATTTTTCGCAAGCTAAGAATTGGGCCCTAAAGTGTGCGCGAATAGGAGCGTCGTAGGAAAATACAAAAAATAATTTGTCTCGTTTTTCGCCGAAATTCATAGAAATGGGCTAACTAGCGTGCCTGAGGTGCAATGAGCGAAAAAAAAGTGACAAAAAAATTACAACTTTTTTCGCAAGCTAAGAATTTGGCCCTAAACTGTGCGCGAATAGGGGCGTCGTAGGAAAACCCAAAAAATAATTTGTCTCGTTTTTCGCCGAAATTCATAGAAATGGGCTAACTAGCGTGCCTGAGGTGCAATGAGCGAAAAAAAAGTGACAAAAAAAATTACAACTTTTTTCGCAAGCTAAGAATTGGGTCCTAAAGTGTGCGCGAATAGGGGCGTCGTAGGAAAACCCAAAAAATAATTTGTCTCGTTTTTCGCCGAAATTCATAGAAATGGACTAACTAGCGTGCCTGAGGTGCAATGAGAGAAGAAAAAGTAAAAAAAAAATTACAAATTTTTGCTCAAGCTAAGCATTAGGCCCTAAAGTGTGCCCGAATAGGCCCTTCCAAAAGTATCAATAATCCACAAACCAAATCACAAATTAAAGATTTCACAAACCAAATCACAAATATAAACATTATAAAAGTTCAATTTATACAACTGAAACATTAATCCTAACACTCTTCCTCATCATCGTCCTCCTCGACCACACTGCCAGGTTCGATACCTAGCACTTTATAATGATTTCTCTTGTCATGGTCAATCGTCTTATTACACAACGCACTTTCGCAATTTTTTTTGACCCGTTGCTTCTTCAATCGGATTCTTCATATGTATTGCTCGTTTTCGCCCTTTTGTTTGAGAAATAATTGGATCAAAAATGTCGTCCTCCTCACCTTGCAGGCTAGTGCTGTCAATGACTGGCTGTGAAGCTCGATTGAATCTACCTGCTGGAGTCGTCCGAGGGTCCCGGCTTTCTGGTAATGCCATCCTAAACTGTGCATGCTTAGCCTTATCCCGTGCGGCTGCTTCAACTTGATACATGTACCCATCAAATGTTGACGCTGCATCCATTGATAAACCGTGCATGATGTTACAAAGGTGATTATATCGCAGCGTCTCAGATTGCTCGAAATCGACTGAAACATTGGGCACGTAAGGAATGTGACCGTGGACTCTATTGGCTTCTTTCGTCCACCGATCCAAGATATACTCTGGAGGGATTTCACGAGCATTCTTGGCGCTAAAAAACCTCAACGCGTGTCGACAGAGTATACCTTTATGCTCAAACAGTTGACAGTTGCAACTAATACCCCGGTCTCCATACACACTGCTACGGTAAAATGTCTTCTGTTCTTCGAAGCCGACGAAGAGCACGGATTGGCAAAATTCGTCACATTTGTCAAAGCATAAACCTTGAGATATCTGTTGCATAGCTCGCACAACTTTGTCATGCTATATTGATTCGACTTTAGTAGTTCATCCTGAAACTGTCTAAACATTTCCTTGGTATAGACTTGAGCCGCATGAGCCTCCAAAGGTGAAAAAACTAATATTTGTCTTTCTCTGTAAACTGTAGCCGCGTCGGCTTCTCTCTCAAGATGAAATTGCCTGTCAAGGGCTATCTGCATCTCTAGTACGAAATCTCTTAAACTTGAAGAAGAGCGTACGTACCCATCAAAGAATGAATTCATACCTTCGCTTCTCGAGGTCGTAGTCATTCCGGCTACAAAATTTTTTTTGGTGTAGGCACCGATCCACTGTGTCCTGATCTCATACAACACTTGCAGCCATTCATGACTGTGCAAATAGTAGTCATCCATTAACTTGGCCCACCTCTCCTCGAACACGTCTACCGTCAACGATTTCTTCACACATGTATTAAAGTCACTCTTAAATGTCGGATGGTTTGCATATACATTGTGAAGCCGTTCGGGATATTTGTTGCTTATGTGCCATGTGCACAGGCCGTGGTGAGTATCTGGAAGGACCTTAGCGATTGCATTTTTCATTGCCAGATCTTGGTCGGTGATGATGGTCTTTGGAGGAATATGATACATTGCTTCAAGCCACGTTTCAAATAACCACGTAAATGACTCCTCTGTCTCATCCCTAAGCAGGGCAAAGCCAAACAAGATTGACTGATAGTGGTGGTTCACCCCGGTGAACGGCGCAAAAGGCATAGAGTACTTATTTGTGCGGTATGTGGTGTCAAACGTCACAACATCGCCAAAAATTTGGTAAGCAGCTCTAGAACGGGCATCCGACCAAAATATATTAGTAATGCGGTTCTCGTCATCCAGTTGGAGACTATAGAAAAAGCCAGAATTCTCACTCTGAAGGCGCCTGAAGATATCAAGTGTAGCTTGAGAATCACTTCTACAGGAAGACTCTCTCCTCTGAGCACGAATTTCATTTCGGAGGTCAACTTCGTTGAAGCTCAACTTGTCAACCCCCCCCAGCCCAGCTTGAAAAAAACCCCATCATTTTCGAAGGTTGAACTTTAGCCTCGGCCATTGTAAATATCAGTTCTCTATGTGCCGCGCTTATTTCTCGGTGCTGATGAATTTGACCAATCTTACAAGGGGTCATCAACTGATGGTTATGGCTCAACTCCACTCCCGTCACAACCCAATGGTTTTCATTTTTCCGGTGTACTGCATACACATGGGCCTTGCAGCCGGTACCCGGAAATGTGTCCCGTCTTCTTTGTCTTGATGGCCCTTCGTCACTGATCCGAACAACCGGGGGTACATGCGGGGCTCCTCTATGACACTCAAATAGTCTTCCACAAATTTGATCTGTATTGGCCCGTTTTCTAGTCGTCTTAATTCTAATACCGAAACCTATCATTTTTTAATATGCTCTATAGTATGCTTCAACTTCGTCCAGTGTTTGATAAACTTGACCCAAGTAAGATGGATCAGAATCTTCACAAAAAAAATTTCCTCCAGTTGCATCCATATTTATACTGAAATTTAAAAAATAAAAATTATATCATTCTAAACAAGTCATAGAATTAAATAAAATATGTATAAAAATTATTTCCTGCAGTTGTGTGGAAACTTTTGACAGGAAAATTACCAAAATACCCCCGATGAGCGGCAAATAATCGAAATGCCCCCGGGGGTTCATTATCACCCACTCCGAACCCCAAATCAGCTTCAAAACAGCCTTTCAGGTGTTTTACTTAGGTTTCTGGACAAAAAAGTCGTTTGGAAAACTTAACATTGTAGAATTACCAAAACACCCCTATCGGGGTGGCAAATTACCGAAATGCCCCTGGCATCGGAAAATCTCAAAAGTGCTTTGAAATGCTATTTTAAGCTTCCTGAATTCATTCTTGATCTAAAAAGTATTTTTCGGGATTTTTCGCCCAAAAATCCCGAACCGGTGTCTGGATCGAGCGCTTAAAACCCCGTTCGGCCAAAAAAATAGCTAACGACATCGGAATGGCGCAAATTCCGGGGAAACGGAACTTCCCAACATCCTAGGGTTCTCATAAAAGTTTCGCGCGAAATCGCGCTAGCTTGATATTTTAAATTACATTGCAAAGTTACAAGGTTCCCCGTATCAGTTGACCCCTTTCCAGCCTATGGAAACATCTCAGAACAACTTTAAAATAAATTTTCGGGTGTCTTACACCCATTCCCGAACTAAAGCCCATTCGAAAAATTTTGACAGGAAAATTACCGAAATGCCCCCGATGGGCGGCAAATTACCGAAACGCCCTTGGGGTTCAATATCATGCAATATTGTTGCGCAACTTTGTCATGCTATATTTTCGTGCAAATTTCAGGTGTTTGACTTAATTTTCTGGAAATTATAGTCGTTGTAGACTTAACGGTGTAGAATTAGCAAAATACCCCTCTCGGGGTGGCAAATTACCGAAATGCCCCCTGGCATCGGTAAATCTCAAAAGTGCTTTGAAATGCTATTTTAAGTTTCCTGAATTCATTCTTGATCTAAAAAGTATTTTACAAAAGTTTTGCCCAAAAATCTGGAACCGGTGTCCGGATCGAGCGCTTAAAACCCCGTTCGGCCAAAAAAATAGCTAACGACATCGAAATGGCACAAATTCCGGGGAAACGGAACTTCCCAACATCCTAGGGTTCTCATAAAAGTTTCGCACGAAATCGCGCTAGTTTGATATTTTAAATTACACTGCGAAGTTACAAGGTTCCCCGTATCAGTTGACCCCTTTCCAGTCCAATTTTTCCATAATATACATGTTTTAAAAATAACTAGGGTCTGTTTTTTGTACTTTGGCAAAATCTAGCTCTAGCTATTTTTTATAAATTCGTGAAAAATCCAAATTTTGACGCCCTAAAAAAATGACTATTTTTTTACTTCGAATGAATATTCGCCAATAAACGCTAGTTCAATCCCTAATTTCAAACTCTCAAAAAACACGAATTTTAGACTATGGTAAGAACAATTTAAGCTAAACACAATTTAAACAAATCATTGGTAAGAACAATTTGAAATTAACATTGAATTATAAGAAAATTCAAAATACTTACTTGTTTTAACTTGATATATTGCTCAAGAAAAATCCACCGATCTTCTAGCGTAAATTTTTTTGTAAGTGAGATATGGAGTATGAAGTGTGTGTTGGTAAAGATGATGGGGAGTGGAAGAAAGGGTTCGGGGAGAAGGGTTTATAAAGAGGAAAAAATGAGGGAGAGAGACGAAAGAAAGCAGAGAAAGGTCGGGGAACCGGGCACGTGGGAGGGGGCGCAAAATGGGGGGGGGACCGCAACAAGATGGGGGGGGGGGGACCGCAACAAGGCGTTGCGGTTTGGGGGGGGGGGACCGGAGGGGTGGCCACGTGGCAGGCAGGAAGGGGGAGTGGGGGACCGCCCGCCACGTGGCAGGCAGGGAAGGGGGAGTGGCGGACCGTCGCATGCCACGTGGCAGGTAGGAAGGGGGCCAGGTAAAGGACGGGTGGGTGGGTGTAAAAAAAATTTAATTATGCAAACCGCACATAGGGGTGCGGTCCGGTTGATATTATCCACCGATGGATCCTGATCGGGGCCCATATATATATATATATATATATATATATATATATATATATATATATAGGGAGCTGATCCGTTGAGAGCGCTAGCAAAATAGGAGAAGTTGCAAGCGCGATCTGACCGTCCATCCTGAAAGATGGACGGCCCAGATCGCGCCTTTTTCGAAAACTGTCAGTCGTCCGCCATACAGTGTCGCGGACGGACTTTTTTACCTTTTTGCCCCTCCGCGCCTGTCCGCTACACTGTATAGCGGACAACATTAAAGTCCTGATGGGAGACAGCAAAAAGACGTCCGCTATACAGTGTAGCGGACGTCCCCTAGGCTGACACCTGTCAGGGCCTGTCCCGTCAGTCCTTTTCGGCAATGACGGTTATCTTGTCCTTATCTGTCTCGTCAACAGTGTCCGCTACACAGTGTAGCGGACGTTATAGCCATCCGCGATACTGTATCGCGGACGTAATAGCCATCCGCGATACTGTATAGCAGACGTTCAATATACATTCAAAAAACAGTAACTACGACACTCTTCTCCACTCTTTCTACTCACAAAATTTTCCAGCGGCGTTGGCAAGCAGATCGGCGCAATTCCGTCTTAAGAACACCTTTAATACCCTAAATCGATCACGTAAGTTCACAAAATCTATACCTTTTTTTGTTTGTAATCGATAGTTGTGATGAATATTGCGTTTTATATATGTATGTTTTTGTTCATGTGCAAGCGTTTGTAAAATCCGATTCCGTATATGTATATATATCTATTATACATATGAGTACATATGCTAACATTGTATGCATTATGCATGTGCTTGCGTTATATGTATTATGCATGTGCTAGCGTCGTATTTTTGCGAGCGATTATCAAAATCCAAAACGTAAAATCCAAACTGAGAAGGTTTTTCCATAATTTCAGTTGCAAAAAATGGAATTTAACCCTAGACCAGAAGACCCATCCGTGTTATACGACCAAGCCAACCATATCAGTACGCTCATATGGGATGGTGGAGTAAGATACATTATTTATCAACTTTCTTATTCTTACGAACGTTGTATATACCATTTGTTTTGCTTAAATTGTATTTATTAATTCGTAGGAAAGAGAACTTCTCAACACCGTAGAAGTATCTCGCGAGTTCACATCGTGGAAACTGAACACCGCCCAGAAGAGGATACTGCGTGGAATTGGGTTTGGGATTTTCACGCATGGGCAGATATTTCAACAGCTTGACCGGGCCTTGATAGGTGCCCTTGTTGAGAGGTGGAGAAGTGAAACGAATACGTTTCACTTCCCGCTCGGAGAGATGACAATTACCCTAGAAGATGTAGGGTTCATCTTAGGGTTGCTGGTGACGGGGCGGCCGGTAATTGGTCCTCCGTCAGAAGCAACGAATAAGAGAACCGCTAGGGACTTCTTAACTTCGATACCCCAGGATCAATTTAGCAGTGGTGGTATCAAGTTGAAGTGGTTGGTAGATACCTACGGGGTTTTGCCGGAAAACTATACGGGCCGTGACCTTGTGCTGTACA
Source organism: Escallonia rubra (assembly GCA_033065855.1). Taxonomy (NCBI): domain Eukaryota; kingdom Viridiplantae; phylum Streptophyta; class Magnoliopsida; order Escalloniales; family Escalloniaceae; genus Escallonia; species Escallonia rubra. The sequence goes on along the minus strand of JAVXUO010000916.1, from coordinate 1,130 downwards.
CACAAGCCTTCCTCTGGTGGGTGATGGGGGCAATATTATTCCCAACGACGTCGAAGAACACGGTCAGCGTGACATATTTACCGTTGTTGGGTAACCTGGCTGAGGTTGGAGATTATGCATGGGGTGCAGCGGTTCTTTCGTATCTGTACCGAGCATTGCACAAGGCAACGAGGCCCGACTCCAAAGCCATATGTGCATGTCTCTCGCTATTGCAGGTATATCATATAAATCATGTCTTCGTTATTGTTTTTTTTGTTTTTGCTTTTGTTGAATCGACGATATAAATATAATTTGTCCATGTTCTCAGGTGTGGTCTTATGAACACCTTGCTCCCGGTGCACCAACGCATAGGGATGGAACCGGTAGAGTGTGGCCTCGGTTGCGTGCTTGGGAGTACAGCCGGAAGAATATCCACTACCGCAGGAGAGTCGATCCCCATCACAACATCACGTACTATCGATGGGAGTTCGACCGTCTATATCCGGGCCAAATGCGTTGGGCACCGTACATACGTTTGGCGACACGGGTAGAAGAGTCGTTCGTCTTCACGCTCTCCGGGTTGCAGCGCACACCCCTCATCCACTTCGAGGTCGCAGAGTGGCAGGGGCCAGACCGAGCAATGCGCCATTTTGAGTTGGAGCAGGGTTTGCTCGCCGGTGCCCCAGATATGAGGGTTAACAGGGACCCACCGGATGTCGGGCGGTTTGGCAAGGCCAATGCGCAAGAATTGTGCGTGGCCGAACTAGAGCTTTGGACTTCTTGGCAGGACACACTGGCGGCCATCGTCTCGGAGCCGGACCCCGTTATCAGCATCGCGGAGTACGATGAGTGGTACTCCCGCATCACGCGGAGGAGAGTAGCCCCAGTGAACTTTGAACGCGGGGCGAGGTATGCGCCTAGGGGGCAGATCGACGAGAGCATGGCATACAATCTCGTAAGTTGCCCAACTTGTCTGTCAATGAATATAAATGTCTGATTAAAGTTACTTATTTGTTATCTCTTTGGATGTAGGTTAATGCCTCGCTTGCATTCTTCCAGAAGTTGAGTGAGCGGAAGGATCTGATGAGCGCAATGGGCGAGGATCTTCGCCAACAGGCTGCTGCACTGGCTATAAGCTGCGGGAATTTTGT